>CM035844.1:250643893-251051501 GCA_020510985.1 Pholidichthys leucotaenia | reverse complement strand
AGGATCCTTTAGAAATTAATAGAGCCTTTAGAGATTACTATGAAAAATTATATGATACCAAAAATGAATCTGACTTAACAAAACTAAATGGGTTTTTGAACGAACTATCTATACCGTGTATTCCAAATGAAAACAGGGAGATACTGGAGTCTAAAATTAGTCAAGAAGAAGTTGGGCTAGCCATTGATAATATGAAATCAGGAAAAAGTGCAGGACCAGATGGTCTTCCAGTTGACCTTTATAAAAAATTTAAGAATAAATTAATAAAACCTTTTTTGGAAATGGTTTTAGAAGCATTTCAAAATAGTAATTTACCATCATACATGAATAATGCCTTAATTATACTGTTGCCAAAACCAGGTAAACCCTCTAATAAATGTGAAAATATGAGACCAATAAGCCTATTAAATGCCGACCTTAAGATAATCTGTAAAATTTTAGCAAGACGAATACAAGAAATTTTACCAAATATTATTAATCGAGATCAGAATGGCTTTATAAAGGGAAGACAAGGCTTCCATAATGTAAGAAGACTATTTAATATTATTTATTCTAATAAAGAAGCACCGGATACAGCTCTCCTATCACTGGACGCCGAAAAGGCCTTTGATAGAGTCGAATGGCCCTTTCTTTTTGAAGTCTTACAAAGGTTTGGACTTGGAAATAATTTCATAAAATGGGTTCAGATAATATACAATAATGCTACAGCAGAAATCCTAACATATAGCAATATTTCAAAATCAATAGAGGATGTCGACAAGGCTGTCCACTTTCACCTTTACTGTTTACTATGGCAATTGAACCATTAGCGATGGCGATACGTTTACAGTCACAAATATATGGAATTAAAGTTGGACCAACAGAACATAAAATCTCCCTGTATGCCGATGACATAATTTTGTTTATGTCGAATCTTAAAAAATCAATTCCGACCTTGTTGAATTTAATAAAGAATTTTTGGGAAATATCAGGATATAAAATAAATAAAACTAAATCTTCAATATTAATGCTAAATGAGACCCAGAGAAATTACCCAGCCCCTGAGGTAAATCAATTCAATGTTGTAAATCAGTTTAAATATTTAGGAATCCAAATTGTGCCTAAGCTAGAATCAGTCGCCAGTGTCAACTATGAAGCCTTAATGACAGATATTAATGAGTTACTTCAGAGATGGATGTCACTACCAATGTCGATGATCGGGAGAATCAACATACTTAAAAGTAATATCTTACCTAAAATACTTTATTTATTTCAATACATTCCCTTACCACCACCTTTAGATTTATTCTCAAGAATTAAAAAAAAGTTAGTGGAATTCATATGGAACAACAGGAGGGCTAGATTACGTCTGTCTTTATTATATTTACCATTTGATCGTGGAGGTCTGAAATGTCCAAATTTTATGTTGTATTATTGGTCGGCACAACTGAGGTCTATGACATATTATTTTTCATCAAATGATCTCCCTCACTGGACTGAAATGGAATCATACAATTTACCTTTACCTCTTCCCATATTCATATACTCAGATTCGGCAAAAAAATTACAAAAACAAGTTAAAAATCCATTTGTAAAGCATATTTGTTTTTTGTTATGTTGATGTTGATGTATACTTATGTTAATTATGTGGGGCGCCACACGAGTCGGCTGCCTTTTGCAACAGCGGCTCGATTCCGAGTCTTTTTCCCTTCCTCTCTCTTTTGATCCGTCTTTTTTTTTTTTTTTTTTTTTTTCACCCCACTTATATCACGGACACACAGATCGTCCTAAATGTCTCCTGAGCCGGTGGACGGAGCCACTGTCTATAGCAGGATACGATACAGCAGAGAACAGCTGCTAGCATTCAACCGCCACCCGGTCCCATTGGAAATACTCGACATACCGAGAGAACTGAGGCGAAAACGCCGCGGCTGCCGGGCTGGAGTAAGGCGGAGGACAAAAAATATAAGGTACAGACCCTCCCTTCCATCTGTTGTCATGGGAAATGTACGGTCGATACTGGGAAAGTTAGATGAGCTAGCGGCTATCTCCCGTTATGATAGCACATACCGGGAGTGCTCTCTCCTTTTGTTTACTGAGACGTGGCTAACTGAACTAGCAGCAGATGCTAACATTGAGCTGGAGGGTTTTCACATGATACGAGCTGACCGAACACCAGACAGTGGCAAGGCTAGGGGCGGTGGAGTGATCATGTATGTTAACAACAACTGGTGCAGACCGGGACATATCACTGTTAAACAACGACACTGCAGCAAAGACATTGAGTTGCTAGCTGTTAGCATGAGGCCTACATATCTCCCGAGAGAACACTCACACGTGATCTGCATTGTTGTTTATGCAAATCCGACGGCGAACGCTGGGACAGCACGTGACGTCATCCATTCAGTAACCAGCAGGCTGCAGACAGAACACCCAGATGCTCTTCTCCTCATCTCAGGCGATTTCAACCATGTTTCACTGTCTCCCATTCTACCCACGTTCACCCAGTATGTCACATGCCACACTAGAGACAATAAAACACTGGATTTATTCTACGCAAACACTAAGGAGGCGTACACCTCATCACAACTACCCCCACTCGGGAGATCGGATCACAACTTGGTTCATCTCCGGCCGGTGTACAAACCCCTAGTGCACAGACAACCTCCGGCCATGCACACTGTGGAGTTATGGTCTGAGGAGACAATGGACACCCTAAAGGGCTGTTTTGAAGCCACCGCCTGGAAGCAGCTCTGCGATCCACATGGTGAGGACATCGATGGCCTCATTCACACCTTCACGGGCTACCTCAGCTTCTGTGTGGACAAATCCGTTCCCACCAAGACCATACGGCGTCACTCAAACAACAAACCCTGGATCAACCCTGAGATTAAAACACTTCTGAGAGAGAAGAAGAGGATCTTCAGGTCAGGGAACAGGGAGATGCTGAAGTCCGTACAGAGGGAGCTGAGGAGAAAGATCAGAGAAGGCAAGGACAGCTTCAGGAAGAAGATGGAGGACAAGCTGCAACAGAGCGACATCAGCGGGGTCTGGAGAAACCTCAAAACCATCTCGGGGCTCCAGAATACCTCCCCCCAGGCCACAGGGGGCAGGGAGTGGGCGAACAACCTGAATCTGTTTTTCAATAGATTTGACCAACCGCCCTCCCCCCTGACTGCACAACAACCACTGCTGCCTCTAAAGAAATCAAGTCCTGCTGCCCACTCCCCACTCTACCAACACCCCCCCACTCCCAACACACAGCCCCCCATCCTGACCCTGACCAGGACCCAGGTGAGGACGGAGCTGAGGAAGATCAAGGCGAGGAAGGCGCCGGGACCGGACGGCATCAGCGCAAAGCTCCTCAAGTCCTGTGCAGACCAGCTGTGTGGGATTGTGACGTATATCTTCAACATGAGCCTGAAACTGGGGAGGGTACCACAGCTGTGGAAAACATCTTGTGTGGTACCTGTACCAAAAACTTCCCACCCCAAAGACCTGAACAGCTACAGACCGGTGGCCTTGACGTCCCACTTGATGAAGACCCTGGAGAGACTGCTCCTTGCTCACCTCCGCCCCCTGGTGGAACCAGCGATGGATCCACTCCAGTTCGCCTACCAGCATGGCATTGGGGTGGAGGATGCGGTGATCTTCCTCCTTCACCGTTCTCTGTCCCACCTGGAGAAGCCCGGGAATATGGTGAGGATCATGTTCTTTGACTTCTCCAGTGCTTTCAACACCATCCAACCGATGATCCTGAAGGACAAGCTGCTGCGCGCAGGGGTGGACCAGCACCTGTCATCATGGATCCTGGACTACCTCACGAACCGGCCTCAGTTTGTGAGAACCCGGGACTGTGTGTCCGACACGATCATCAGTAGCACGGGGGCCCCCCCAGGGAACGGTGCTGGCTCCCTTCCTGTTCACTCTTTATACTGCGGACTTCTCACACAACACAACACACTGCCATCTACAGAAGTTCTCTGATGACTCTGCGATCGTTGGCCTCATCTCCAATGGAGATGAAGCTGAGTACAGAGGGCTTATCCAGGACTTCGTGGACTGGTGCCATCGGAACTGCCTCCAGATCAACGCGAGGAAAACTAAGGAGCTGGTGGTGGACTGCCGCAGGCATGGGCAGCCCCTCACAGTACCAGTAAATATACAGGGAACAGACATCGAGATGGTGACATCCTATAAGTACCTGGGTATTCATCTGAACAATAAACTAGACTGGTCACACAATACTGATGCACTCTACAAGAAGGGACAGCGCAGGCTGTTCCTGCTGAGGAGACTCAGGTCTTTTGGTGTACAAGGGGCGCTGCTGAAGTCATTCTATGACACGGTGGTGGCATCAGCCATCACTTTTGGAGTGGTCTGCTGGGGCAGTGGCATTACTGCAGCCGATAGGAAGAGACTGAACAAACTGATTAAGAAAGCTAGCTCTGTCCTGGGGCAGCGCCTTGATCCGATGGAGGAGATAGGAGAGAGAAGGACGGTGGCTAAACTGTCATCTCTGCTGGAGTCCGAGTTCCACCCTATGCAGGACATTCTGAATGCACTGAGGAGCTCATTTAGCAGCAGACTACATCATCCCAGGTGCACAACCGAGAGGTTTCGTAGGTCCTTCCTACCAACGGCTGTCAGACTGTACAACCTAAGCAGGGCTGCTCGCAGAGATAGCAAAAAAGACGTAACAAACTAATAGTTTTTTGAATGCAGAAGATGCAATAGACTTACACAGTGGTCCTCTCCGGCATACAACTAGGAGCATGCCGGTCGCTATGGAGGGTGAGAGTGTGTATGGGCACATAATCATACCATGCAGGATAGCTGGGTAGACGGTTATGCTGTTTCATTCCATCTAGCGGCAATGCTCTGCACTGTGTGTGTTTATATATTTGCATATTTGTTCCGTCTAGCTGCAATGCTCCGTACTGTGGGTGTTTATATGTTTATATATCTACATGTTATTCCATCTAGCTACATTGCTCCGCACTGTGTGTGTTTATATACTTGCATATTTATTCCACCTAGCTGCAATGCTCCGTACTGTGGGTGTTTATATATTTACATATTTATTCCATCTAGCTACAATGCTCTGCACTGTGTGTTCATATATTCATATATTATTCCATCCAGCTACAATGCTCTGCACTGTGTGTCTGTGTGTGTGTGTATATATATATATTTTATAGTAATACGTACATATGTTTATTAGCTGCTCTTGCTTGCTTGTTTTTTTTTTCTTGCCTTCTGATTGTTGCTCTGAGTGTTGCTATCCCTGTGCTGTTGCAATCCTGGAATTTCCCCGTTGTGGGACTAATAAAGGCTTATCTTATCTTATCTTATATGATCAAAATATGGTGTGAAACTAAAAACTATTTAAAAGAACCACACTTATTGTCACAATTTAGCCCAATATGGGGTAATCAATATTTTAAACCAGGGAGAGCGGATGCTGTATTTAAAGTATGAAATTTAAAAGGGATTCAAAAGATTCAAGATTTATATCTGTCATGTTCAGATAACATAATGTCTTTTGAAGAGCTGAGGATCAAATTTAATCTTAATAGAACACATTTTTTTAAATATCTTCAACTTAGGAACTTTATTTGATCAAATCAAAATAAAGCTCTCACTCGACCTATTTACTCATCCTTGGAAAAAATGTTGATGAAAGATAATAAAAGAAAGGGTATTATTTCAGAGTTTTATAACTCATTGACACTATCCTCAAGTGAAAACTCACAGAAAAGATTAAATTACTGGAAAGAAGATCTGCAAACTGAAATTTCAGAGGAACAATGGGAATTGGTTTGTACAGAAGCTCAAACCAAATCAATAAATGTACGTCTTAAATTGATACATTTTAAATGGTTAATGCGGATGTATGTTACACCGGTGGAGTTAAATAGATATAACAAAAACATACCAGATACGTGCACAAAATGCATGGAAAGTAAAGGAACCCTATTTCATTGTTTATGGGAATGTAGAATAATTAGAATGTTTTGGGAAGAGGTGAGGGTAACTATTGAAAAAATAATTTCAAAACAAATCATATTGAATCCTAAACTGTTTTTGTTGGGTTTGTACCCAGAAAAGCATAACTTTAATAAAAGTGAAAGAACATTCATAGACCTCAGTTTGCTTAATGCCAAAAAATGTATTGCACTACTGTGGAAAAAGACTCATAGACCAGATGTGACTCAGTGGTTAAGACAGATGTTAACAAACCTTCCATTAGAAAGAATAACATATATACTGAAATCAAAGGAAATTGTGTTTGAGAATATATGGAGACCTTTTATTGATTATGTAAAAAATTTAAACATAACTCTTGAAGAATAAGGTGAATGATGTGTGTGGACCTTGTAAATTCCAAACTGGTGAATATAATATGTATACTTATGTAATGGATTGTCTAGACCACATGTGTCAAACTCAGGCCCGCGGGCCAAATTTGGCCCGCAGTGTAATTATAATTGGCCCGCGAGATCATATCAAATGTGCATTAGAGCTGGCCCCCAGTATATACTGTACCGCTAATACTACAAATCCCACAATGCTTTGCTAGTATGTTGGCGCGCAGTCGAAACCAGCAAGTGCTCCTTTTTTCTGTTGACAGTCATTGACAACCATGCTCCAGTCACATCGGACAAATTAATTTCACCCTCCACAAAAATGGCCAAACGAAAGATGGACAACAGGAGCTTTCAAGACAGGTGGGAGGCAGATTATCTGTTCACGAA
Source organism: Pholidichthys leucotaenia (assembly GCA_020510985.1). Taxonomy (NCBI): domain Eukaryota; kingdom Metazoa; phylum Chordata; class Actinopteri; order Cichliformes; family Pholidichthyidae; genus Pholidichthys; species Pholidichthys leucotaenia. The sequence goes on along the minus strand of CM035844.1, from coordinate 251,044,764 downwards.
TATAAAGGACAGACCTGTTTGTCTTGTGTGCGGAGCTAACGTGGCTGTAACAAAAGAATATAACATAAGAAGACACTATGAAACAAAACATTATGAAAAGTACAAGGACCTGGACGTAAAGCAGAAGCTGCAGAAGGTGGAGGAGATGAAAAGAAGTCTGGTTTGCCGGCAGACTATGTTCATGAAAGCAAAATCAAAAAGTGAAGTTGCTGTAAAGGCCAGCTTTATTGTGGCAGCAGAGATAGCAAAATCAGCCCGGCCCTTTAATGAGGGAGAGTTTGTCAAAAAGTGCATGGTCAAAGTTTGCGACATCATGTGCCCAGATAAAAAGCAAGAATTTTTAAATGTGAGCCTGAGCAGAAACACCGTGGCTGAGCGCGTGTGTGAGCTTTTCACTAATCTACATGAACAACTAATAAAAAAGGGAAAAGATTTTATTGCATACTCCCTTGCTGTGGATGAGAGCAGCGACACGTCTGATACTGCCCAGCTGTCAATCTTCATCCGTGGAGTAGACTCGAGCCTGTGCGTCACAGAGGAACTTTTAGGATTAAAATCAATACATGGCACCACCACAGGAAAAGATATCTTTGAAGAGGTATCCAAATGTATAACTGAAATGAGCCTGCCTTGGGATAAACTTGTGGGACTGACGACAGATGGTGCGCCCGCGATGTGCGGTCAAAAGAGTGGATTGGTCGGCAGGATTCAGGAGAAGATGCGGGAGGAAGATGCAGGTGAACTTACAGTTTATCACTGTATCATACATCAGGAAGCGCTCTGTGGCAAAGCTCTGCAAATGGAACATGTTATGAGCTCTATAAAACGAGTAGTCAACTTCATAAGAGCCAAAGGTTTGAATCACCGGCAGTTCAAGTCTTTTCTGGAGGAGTTGGATTCGGAATACAGAGATGTGCCCTATCACACAGAGGTGAGATGGCTAAGCAGAGGAAAAGTACTGAACAGATGTTTTGAGCTACGTGAGGAAATCTGTCAGTTTATGGAAAACAAAGGGAAGGACCAACAGAGCTGAGAGATAAAAAGTTTCTGTGTGAGCTTGCGTTTCTGTCTGACATTGTGAGCCATCTCGATGTGCTTAACCTGCAGCTTCAGGGACGGGGCCACATCATCACAGACATGTACGCAGCAGTGAGGGCCTTTAAAACTAAGTTGTGTCTGTGGAAGACTCAGATGCTGCAAGGAAACTTGGGTCATTTTCCGTGCTGCCAAACCATGGTAGAGCAAATTTCTCCTGCCGTGCTACCTAGCGCACAGTTTGCTGAAAAAATCAACGCTCTCAGCGCCGAGTTTTCCCGGCGATTTGCCGACTTTGAGGCTCAGAAAGGGAGATTTGAACTGCTCAGTAACCCGTTTGCGATCGACGTGGAAAGCGCACCAACCAGCCTCCAAATGGAGCTAATTGAACTCCAATGTAATGACATGCTCAAATCAAAATATGACTCTGTTGGTGCTGCGCGGTTTCCATGTTTCCTCCCCGACACAATGCCTCAATTACGCACCCAAGCTGCTCAGATGCTCTCAATGTTCGGCGGCACATATCTATGTGAACAACTGTTCTCTATGATGAAGGTGAACAAAACACCTCACAGAAGTCGACTCACTGATGAACACCTTCACTCCATCCTGAAGTTTTCCTCAGCTCAGAGCCTGACCCCAGACATTGATGAACTTGCATCTAAGAAAAGATGCCAGGTATCTGGCTTAGACCAATGTGCAGAGTAAATCAGAGTGTAGCAAACTGAGCTTGAATATATCTGTTATTTATGCACTTTTTCTACTGCAAGGCATGGTCTGTTAATAGTTGAAATGTTGGATTTTTATTGAATGACATTATTATTTTTGGTTCTTTTGTTGTTGGCTTTGAAAAAGATTTACTTTAAAAAGGAACTTGAAAGGATACAGGGAGAGACATACTTTATTTATTTATTTAAATAAGAAATGAATACCACTGATGTGTCTTTTATTTCAAATTTAATTTCTCATGTGTTTGTAATATCAAGCTTTGGTTGTTCCAGATTCTGTGTTTAAGCAAAACTAAAGTTTGTTTCCATATGAAAAGGTTAAACATTACATATCAGTTGCAGTTAATTTTTCAATAAATATTGAGTTTGGCCCGTGACTTTACTTCACTGCTTAATTTTGGCCCACTGTGAATTTGAGTTTGACACCCCTGGTCTAGACTAAATAGAGGAGCATTGTTGAAGACTTGATTTTGTTGGTGGTTGTTGGTGTTTTTAGTGCATTTTTTTTTTTTGTAGTACTTTAGTGTTAGTGTTTGATTGTTTGTGTCATGTTTGTTAAAAAAAAAGGTTCAATAAAGATATTGTGGGAAAAAAAACAAAACAAAACATGGCCTGAATATTAAATATTTATCAAATATGAAAGTTTCTTACATTATTCAGTGGCTGATCTTGATTCTAAAAACATCTGTGTGCAGCAGAGTAAAAGATACAAGTAAAACAAATGAAAATTCAAGAGAACCTAAAAACAGAGAGTAATGGTTCTGTGTGTACTCTGCCTCTTTCTCCCTCTTATTAGGCTCACGCCCTGCAGCCTTGTTCCTCACCTGTTGTCAGTTAGAGGGACCCTTTAAACAGGGTGCTCTCCCTTCACTCTTCTTGGTGACGTTATCCTGCACACAGCCACATCATGCCTGAGCTCAGTATCCATGTATTATCCTGCCTTGTTGTGTCTTGATTGTTTGCTTGTCCCTGGCCCAAAATCTGCCTTCTGTATTGGAATTTTCTGCCTTCCATTATCTGACCTGCCGTGCCTTGACCCCTACCTGCCTCTGGATTTTGGAAATTGCCTCTCGGATTGGATTTGATGTCTTGGACAGTGCGCACTTTCACCACCTTAAGTAAGTCGTCTTACCAACGGTTGTCATCACTGCTCTTCACTCTCACTCCCCAGCTTTCAGACCTGGCCAGCCTGTCCCCTACAATCCCCCAGACTCCCCTGCTGCACCGCAGCACCTCTCCCTCTGGAAATCTGCTCTTACAGCATGGAGTTCCATCATCTGTTTCAAGCCGCTCTCCCCTGTGGAAGTGTAAGCACAAAAACTAACATTAAGACTCCATCATACTGTTCTTCAGTTATCCTTACCTGTAGCTCTGCTCTCTCCTCATAGGATTGCCACATCCATGAGACTGATCTTCTTTGCACGTTATCTTACACAATTGTTGTAATAAAGATAATTGTTTCACTTCCATTATCGCCTCTCCCTGTGTCTGCTTTTGGGTCATATGCCACACACTTTAACAGAACATCACCAGCAAAACTGACCCAGCAGACATAGATGGAAGAGATAAAAGATCAGCTTGGGCTTCTTGAGCAATGGTTAGATCAGGCCAATAATCAGATTCAGGTCATTTTGAGTCAAATTAGTAAACTTACCGAACGCTCAGCCCAGCTGGAAACCACAGTTCAAAGCCTCACTACAGCCTTCTTCACCATCTCTTCCACTGCTACAGCCAGCTCTCCTGCCCGGTCGGGCCGTTCCCTCTTAGTTTCCACTCCTCACTGCTATAATGGTCGGTTGGCGTGCACCAGTAGTTTCATCTTGCAATGCCAACTTGTGTTTGATCGTGTCCTGGACGATCTTCCCTCCAACCGCAGTCAGACTGCTTATCTGATGGGGCTTCTAGACGAGCACACCCTTTCACGGGCCCAAGCCATTATCCAGGGGCCAAATTATAACTCATACACCTACAACGGTTTTACGGAAGAGTTCACCCGTGTGTTTGCTCATTTCGAGCAGGAGGGGACTGCGTCCTCCTGGCTCATGACGATTCACCAGGGGGCTAGATCAGCAGCCGAGCACTCTACCGATTTCCGGGTTCTCACAGCTTCCACAGGCTGGGATGATGTCGCGCTATGTACAGTGTTTGCCCACAGCTTAAACTCCACTCTCCACGACAAGCTTGCCCGTTTTTGGGATGAACCCGAATCACTCAACACACTCATCTCCTCTGGCATTAAACTAGACAATAGGTTATGCGAGCGATCAGAGGAACATAAGTCCATCTCTTGGTCCCTAGCTCACTCCCCACCACCCCACCTGCAGCTGCTTTCCCTCTCTCCACCCAACTCACGGATCCTCTGGCTGTGGGTGGGTCCAAACTCGTCCAAGCTGAATGGCAGCGATGTCTTGAGGAGGGGTTGTGTTTCTGTTGTGAGCAAGTGGGTCACTCGACTGCACAATATCCCATTAAGGGAAAAGGCAGTGCCCGCTAGTCACTGTAGCGGGACTAGCGGGCAATACATCCGAACTCCTGCGCACACGTTTCACCTTACCCGTACGTTTGTTGCTCAAGCACACCGAGCATATCAGCTCAGCCATGACTGATTCTGGAACAGAACAAAATGTTATTTCAGGGAGTCTGGTACAACCCGATTACAAATCCCCTGCAAAAGGCTACAGAAGGCCTGACATGCAGTCGCCCTGTCTGGCCAAAACATGTCTCAGGTTTCCAAGCAAACAGTACCCATAACCATGTTGTCCTCTGGGAATCATAGTGAACACGTTGAATTTTTTGTTGTCCCTGTGTCCACTTCACCTATAGTTTTAGACTACCCATGGCTTAGACTCCACAATCCAACCAATGACTGGAGGAAGAGGACTATTGGTTCCTGGAATCCGTTTTGTATGTCCGCATGTCTCCAGTCAGCCGCCTGCTCACCTCACATCCCCATTCCCTGTCCCACTGCCAAGCCCGCTGATTTAACTAACATACCCTCCATTTATCATGATCTGGTTCCTGTGTTTAGCAAGACCAAAGCTCTATCTCTTCCCCCACATCGACCGCATGATTGTACCACTGAGCTCCAGCTGGGGGCAGGACTGCCCTCCAGCTGCCTGTATAGCTTATCAACCCCTGAGAAGGAGGCCATGGATAAGTGCATTAAAGAGTCCCTGAGTGCTGGTATTATTCACCCTTCGGCATCTGCAGTGGGAGCAGGGTTCTTTTTTGTCGGTAAGGATGGCACACTCCGGCCATGCATCGACTTCCAGGAGCTCAATAATATTACTATCAAGGACAAGTATGCATTGCCTCTCATTAAATCTGCTTTTGATCAGCTTCAGGGCTCCACCCTTTACCCAAAGCTGGATCTCAGAAAGGCATACCACCTGGTTCGAATCCATGAGGGAGATGAATATAAGATGGGATTCCATAGCCCGACCGGCCATTTTGAACATCTGGTCATGCCCTTCACCTCACCAATGCCCCAGTGGTATTTCAACGGTTCATTAATGATGTCCTTCGGAACTTTCTAGGAACCTTTATATTTGTGTACTTGGATGATATTCTGATTTTTTCTCACACCCTAGCAGAACACAAGATCCGTGTGCAGAGGGCACTTCAATGGCTCCTTGAGAGCCAGCTGTTTATGAAAGCTGAGAAGTATGAGTTCCACACCACTACAACCTCTTTTTTGGGCTTCATAATCTCTGATGGCCGGATTGAACCAGACCCCAAGAAAATTCAGGTAGTCACGGATTGGCCCACATGCTCATCCAGAAAGCAACTCCAACAATTTTGAGGATTTGGCAACTTCTACTGCAGATTCATCAGAAACTACAGTACCATTGCCTCCCCCCTGACCCGGCTGACATCATCTAAGCTCCCTTTCATCTGGTCCAATGAAGCTAGCATGATCCTCACGCTACTCAAGGCCAAATTCACAGAGGTACCCATCCTTACTCAGCCTGACTTGGCACGGCAGTTCATAGTAGAGGTGGACGCCTCAGACATTGGTGTGGGGGCAGTCCTTTCCCAGACACCGACAATAAGGTCCACCCCTGTGCCTTTTTCTCTCGGCGGCTCTCCCTTGCTGAGAGAAATTACAACATCAGTGACTGAGAGCTGCTGGCAGTTAAACTGGAATCAGAGGAGTGGCACCATTGGCTTGAGGGCTCTACCCAGCCATTCCTGGTCGGGACGGACCACAAGAACTTAGAGTATGTTAGAATGGCAAAACAACTCAGTTCACAGCAAGCCAGGTGGGCACTACTTTTTGGCCGCTTCTCCTTCATATAGACCTAGGTCTAAGAACATTAAACCTGACGCTCTTTCCAGGCAGTTAGTTCCCAACTTGATGCCCCCAGCTGAGAAGACTATCATTCCAAGGTCTGCAGTAATCGAAGCCCTCATGTGGGGTATTGAATGGAGGGTAAAAGAGGCTCAGGTCACTGACCCAGACCCTGAGGAGGGCCACCAGGTTGCATATTTGTGCCTGCTGCAGTTAAGGAGGAGGTCATCCACTGGCTTCACGCATCTAAGTTTGCTTGTCACCCTGGGGTAGCTAGAACCCTCGCCTCCCTTCGCCGCATGTTCTGGTGGACAACCATGGACCGGGACGTGCGGGAATATATAAAGGCCAGCTCACAGTGCTCCGCAGGAAATTCCCTAACTACCCCCTCCCCCCCCCGCCTGGCCTTCTTCATCCCCTTCCTATTCCCTGTCATCCCTGAGCGAGCTCTAGATTTTGGCACCGAATTACCATCTTCTCATGGATACACCATCATCATGACCATTGTTGACAGGTTTTCCAAGGCTGCGTACTTTGACACCCTGCGCAAGTTACCATCAGCCTGGGAGATGGCTAACCTACTCACCGATCATGTCATCGGGCTACATGGGATTCCAGGTGACATTGTCTCGGACCATGGACCCCAGTTTGTATCATAGGTTTGGTGGGCATTTTGCAAATCTATCGGGACCACAGTCAGCTTGTCTTCCAGCTATCACCCGCAGTCAAATAGGCAGTGTGAGAGGGCTAATCTAGAACTGGAGGCCGTCCTATGGTGCGTCACGGCCTCTGACCCCACGTCGTGGAGCACCTACCTGCCTTGGGTGGAGTATGCCCACAACTCCGCCACCTCTGCCACCACCGGGTTCCCATTTGAAGCTTTGCTGCGTTACAATCCTCCTCTCCTTTCCATCACTGAGGAGGATATTGCTGTACCTATCGTCGCTGACCATATGGCAACAGACGTGGACAAAATTGTTGGTACCCCTCTGTTAATGAAAGAAAAACCCACAATGGTCACAGAAATAACTTGAATCTGACAAAAGTGGTAATAAATAAAAGTTCAATGAAAATTAACCAATGAAAATCAGACAATGCTTTTGAATTGTGGTTCAACAGAATTATTTTAAAAAACAAACTCATGAAACAGGCCTGGACAAAAATGATGGTACCCTTAACTTAATATTTTGTTGCACAACCTTTTGAGGCAATCACTGCATTCAAACGATTTCTGTAACTGTCAATGACACTTCTGCACCTCTCAGCAGGTATTTTGGCCCACTCCTCATGAGCAAACTGCTCCAGTTGTCTCAGGTTTGAAGGGTGCCTTCTTCAGACGGCATGTTTCAGCTCCTTCCACAGATGTTCAATAGGATTTAGGTCAGGGCTCATAGAAGGCTACTTTAGAATAGTCCAATGTTTCGCTCTTAGCCATTCTTGGGTGTTTTTAGCTGTGTGTTTTGGCTCATTATCCCGTTGCAAGACCCATGACCTGCGACTGAGACCAAGCTGTCTGACACTGGGCAGCACATTTCTCTCTAGAATACCTTGATAGTCTTGAGATTTCATTGTACCCTGCACAGATTCAAGACACCCTGTGCCAGATGCAGCAAAGCAGCCCCAGAACATAACAGAACCTCCTCCATGTTTCACAGTAGGGACAGTGTTCTTTTCTTGGTATGCTTCATTTTTGCATCTGTGAACATAGAGATGATGTGCCTTGCCAAAAAGTTCCAGTTTTGTCTCGTCTGTCCATAGGACATTCTCCCAGAAGCTTTGTGGCTTGTCAACATGCAGTTTGGCAAATTCCAGTCTGGCTTTTTTATGATTTGTTTTCAACAGTGGTGTCCTTCTTGGTCGTCTCCCATGAAGTCCACTTTGGCTCAAACAACAACGGATGGTGCAATCTGACACTGATGTACCTTGACCTTGGAGTTCACCATGAATGTGTTTAGAGGTTGTTCTGGGCTCTTTTGTTACCATTCGTATTATCCGTCTCCTCCTGTGGCCACGTCCAGGGAGGTTGGCTACAGTCCCGTGGATCTTAAATTTCTGAATAATATGTGCAACTGTAGTCACAGGAACATCAAGCTGCTTGGAGATGGTCTTATAGCCTTTACCTTTAACATGCTTGTCTATAATTTTCTTTCTAATCTCCTGAGATAACTCTCTCCTTTGCTTCCTCTGGTTCATGTTTAGTGTGGTACACACCATGTCACCAAACAGCACAGTGACTACTTGTCACCCTTTAAATAGGCCCACTGACTGATTACAAGTTTGTAGACACCTGTGATGTTAATTAGAGGACACATCTTGGTTGAACATGTCCCTATAGTCACATTATTTTCAATCTTTTCTAGGGGTACCATCATTTTTGTCCAGGCCTGTTTCATGAGTTTGTTTTTTAAAATAATTCTGTTGTACCACAATTTCAATTCAATTCAACTTTATTTATATAGCGCCATTTCACAACAACAGTCATCTCATAGCACTATCAACTGTAGGGGGGAACCCCCACAGTTGCAGAAAGTTGCAGAAAGACCCCAGCAATCAGGCGATCCCCTGTGAGCAAGCACTTGGCGACGGTGGAGAGGAAAAACTCCCTTTTAACAGGAAGAAACCTCCAGCAGAACCAGGCTCAGGGAGGGGCAGTCATCTGCTGCGACTGGCTGGGGGGTGAGGGGATAGAGAAGAAGAAAAGAACAGACATGTAGAGAGCAAACAGCACGATGGGGACTCAATCTATGGGAGAGAACAAACAAATGTTAATGACCAGCAAAAAAAATATTTCATAGAGAGTGAGGAAAGGAGTGAGGCCCAGTGCATTACTGGAGGTCCCCCGGCTGACTAAACCTATTAGCAGCATAACTAAGGGAGGGTTCAGAAACACATGATCCCTCCCTAATTGTAGGCTATATCAAAAAGGTAGGTTTTAGCCCTATTCTTAAAAACAGAGATCGAGTCTGACTCCCGAATCCAGATTGGCAGCTGATTCCACAGGAGAGGAGCTTGATAACTGAAGGCTCTGCCTCCCAATTCAAAAGCATTGTCTGATTTTCATTGGTTAATTTTCATAGAATTTTTATTTATTACCACTTTTGTCAGATTCAAGTTATTTCTGTGACCATTGTGGGTTTTTCTTTCATAAACAGAGGGGTACCAACAATTTTGTCCACGTCTGTAAGTGCAGCCAAAAGGAGAACGCTAAGTGGGCCAATCGTAGGAGGACTCTGGCCCCCGTCTGTTCTGTGGGTCAGAGGGTGTGGCTGTCAACAAGAAATTTCCCACTCAAGATAGAGTGCAAAAAGTTGGCTCCTCGCTTCGTGGGTCCTTTTTGTCATCAAAGCAATCGTGAACCCTGTCTCGGTTCGGCTCAGCCTTGCTCCCTCTTTTCGTGTGAACCCCACCTTCCACGTCTCCCAGGTGAAGCCATTATTCATCAGCTCTCTCTGCCCTCCAGCCAAACCCCCACCACCACCCAAGATGATAGACAGAGGACTGGTGCATGCTGTTCACTGCATCTTTGATGATCGCCATCGGGGTTGTGGCATCCAATTCCTGGTGGATTGGAAGGGTTATGGTCCAGAGGAGAGATCATGGATCCCCAGATCTTTCATCTTGGATGACTCTCATCAGGACCTTCTACAAACACCACCCTGACAAGCCCAGAGCGATGCCAGGAGGTTTTCGTTGAGGGGAGAGTACTATAATGGTTCTGTGTGTACTCTGCCTCTCTCTCTCTCTGATTAGGCTCACGCCCTGTAGCCTTTTTCTCAGCTGTTGCCAATTAGAGAGGCCCTTTAAATACGGCACTCGCCTCACTCTTGATGACATTATCCTGCACACAGCCATATCATGCCTGAGCTCAGTATCCATGTATTATCCTGCCTTGTTGTGTCTTGATCGTTTGCTTGTCCCTGACCCAAAATCTGCCTTCTGTATTGGAATTTTCTGTCTGCCATTATCTGACCTGCCGTGCCTTGACCCCTGCCTGCCTCTGGATTTTGGAACTTGCCTCTCAAATTGGATTTGCTGTCTTGGACAGTGCACACTTTCACCACCTTAAGTAAGTCGTCTTACCAACGGTTGTCATTGCTGCTCTTCACTCTCACTCCCCAGCTTTCAGGCCTAGCCAGGCTGTCCCCTACAATCCCCTAGACTCCAAGCACAAAAACTAACATTAAGACTCCATCATACTGTTCTTCAGTTATCCTTACCTGTCCCTCTGCTCCCTCCTCATAGGATTGCCACACCCTTGAGACTGATCTTCTTTGCACGTTATCTTACACAATTATTGTAATAAAGAATATTGTTTCACTTCTATTATCGCCTCTCCCCATGTCTGCTTTTGGGTCAAATGCCACACACCTTAACACAGAAAAAACGATTCCCCGGATTTCTAACGATGTCATCCATAAACGTTTATGACATCTGTGGAATTTTAGACCTTTGACGTTAAATGGTTAACTCTGGTTTTTCGGATAGCTAAAGTCTTAATATTGGACAGCTTTAAGTTGTCCTTGTTTGCCTTTTTGTAGACTTAAGAGCTGAAAATGTAGTTTTTCTCATCATTTTACATCTGTGAGGTTTTTCTTATAAATTCATCATTTAAATGCTGAAGATTATCAACCAATATTTCTCGGTGAATCCCTGCAAAACGTTCCATGTCTGTATGCTGTATTCAAATGTTCCATAGGAAATACTTGTTTCCTCACATCTCTATTTTACGCTGCAGGACCCAAGGCGTGTTGGAGAGTCAAAATGAGTCAGACGCAAACAAACAGAGGTGTGAGAGAGCGGCACTCTGGGAATTGAAGTCCCTGCTTCATCAGAGAAGAAACGGCATCCAGATGGTGGAGGGAAAAAAAAAATCTGTGTGTGTGTGTGTGTGTGTGTGTGTGTGCGCGCGTGCGCAGGCGGATGTGTGTGAACTCACCCGGCCCACCTCCACCAGGTTGGTTACCATGACGATGGCAGCGGTGTTTTCCTGCCAAACCATTCTCCAGAAATCAAAGACAGTTTCCTGCATCGGCCCTGAGGAGACAACAGCCAGTAAGGAGGAAGCAAATACACACACACACACACACAAAACATTCTGACAGTCTGTGTACTGATGAGCTAATTAGCTCATGCTAATCCATCAACAACAAACACACAAATTAATTTCACTGAGATTTGAGCTTTCACTCCCAACACGTCTGGTCTGGACCTTCACACTTTCCAGTTTGGTCTGGACCAAAATTACATGTGTCAAACATCCTTAAAACTTCAGTCCTGATCAAACTGAGAAAGTCTGGTCCACCAAAAACATGTGTTCTCAGTACAGATCAAACTGAACCTTGGACCACTTCAATTTTCAAAAAGATTCAGACTTTAGGACCAAACACAGGAAGTTACGATGTTCTGTCAAAACTAGCATCTCTTCTGTGGTAACTTCTTAGTTAGTTAATTCCCTTCCACAGCATGTGGGACACCATGTGGTGTATGGGGCGGTACCTATCTCTGTTTCTCTGATCCTAGGCCACACAGCTACTGTGAGCAGTGAAAGCTACAGTGAGAGGTCAGTAGCTCTGTGGATTAAATTTCCTTTCCTTGTTCTATTATGCTGAGCACAAAGCTAGAATGGAGAAAGTACCATTTTTATATGGTCTTTGGTATGACCCATCTGGGGCGTGAACCCACAACCTCCTGGCTGTGGGGTGGATGTTCTACCACTAGGCCACCACTCCGGTGTGGTAACTTCTAACCCCGACCATAACCTCTGTCAGCCAGAAACTCTCCCCTCTGCAGAACATACAATTCTGTCCAGGATTCTTTCATTGGCTCAACAATGGCAGCAGAAAGAAGAGAAACTGAAACACTGTAGCACTAAGGGCGAGGAAGAGACATATTTTAGCTGATATCTGGTCTGATGTTGAGATAAATGGTCAACCGGGGAAAAAAACGTCTTGAGAATGCAGAAATTTAATTATTTTTAGAGAGAATGTGAAAGAGTTTATGAAAGAGGGAGAGCAGAACCACCTGAAGATCACCAGGACAAACCTCAATAACATCAACAGCTAGCTAGCTGGTAAAGGTGGCAAAGTCTACTTCAGCTTTGGTTACAGATGTTCCCACAGCTGCAGAACCACCACAGTCTGTCTATACAAACATTGACATGACAACAGAATGTAGAGACATCATGTAAACGTGTTCGGCTAGTTTGGATAAGTAGCAGTGTGAAACCAAAACCTTGGACCTTGGTTGGGACCTTCAGAAGTGAAAATGTCCTTAACTTGTGTCTGATTCAATAAACTTGGTGTAACATCAGTTTCTTTGCGAGTCAACAGTAAAAATGAAGTTACTGTTGAATCATGATGAAACACCTGGCAGCATATTTAGCATTTTTATATTTTCAAGAAACTGCAATCAGACACTCAGGGAGGGAACAGAACAGGTGTGTTGGATGGAGAACAGACATACATGTTGTGTGAGCGGTGTCATGTAGAGCTGAGATGTTCTTACCCTGAGTGGCAATGTAGTGGTTGGGTCTGTGGTAACCCTGAGAGGAAACAGAGCAGCAGTTAGACGCAACTTCAGAAAAAAATCAGACTTTCACTGCAAACATGTATGTTTGACCAGTGAAACTGTTTGATTCAGGTGATGTCACTTCCAGGTCAAAATGAGGAAAAAGCACCACAGCTTCATAGTATTGTTATTGGCTGAAGCATAAATTAGTTCAGAGCTAGCATGATCAAAGCGCTCCACTGTCAGATGAATGTCAGCTGATGCTCTTCAGTCTGTCCCACATTCATGGTGTTTACTAAACAATGTCGTCAACATAAACGCTTACTCAATGTTTATTAAAGAAACAAACAAAAAAGAAATTCTTGACATTGTTAACAAATTCAAAGACAAAAAAAACAACTGATTGATGATGTCAGTATGTTCTTGGTTAAATGTATTATTTATTGAATTGTTAAAAACTTCCCTTACATATGCAACATGTCACTTACTGCTGGTAAATTTCCAAAGAAAATAGCAAGAGTCGTTCCACTGTACGTATAAGACTGGTGACAAACACTTGTTGGCAAATTACAGACCTATCTCACTGTTACCTCAGTTCTCTAAAATACTGGAAAAAATATTTAAGAGACTAATATGGCGGCACATGGGGAGAGCATAATTGTGTAACATCTTAGACAAGAACAAAGAGCAGAGGTTCCCTGGTGAGATAACAGGGAGGTGTGAAGGATGAATGAAGTGAATGCAATGTGACCTTTTGTGTGTTAGAAGCTTCTAGAGGAAAGCCATGTTATTTAAGAGAAGAGTCTCTGCTGAGATGTCATTCTGTCTATGCTTCTTGTGTGAGATGTGTAATAAATCGTCTGAGCCAAATCCGCCTCTTTATTTACACGCTCCACACTGGTGACCCAAGACGAATCATGGAACACGATGAAAGATCCCCGGAGCCAACCTCGATGGGAACCCCCAGCCACGCATGTGCTGTTGCGATCAAGCTACCGGATTTTTGGCAGCACAACCCGCACTCCTGGTTCCACCTAGTCGAGGCGCAGTTCGCCCTCCGGGGGATATCAGCGGATGACACAAAATGCCCTTTTCCACTAGCACGCTTTAGCACGACACGGGACGGCTCAGCACGCTTTGTACGCTTTTCCACAAGCCCCAACACGGTTTAACAGCCGCGATTCTCAGCCCCGCTCAAGGGCAGGGTACAGCAGTGCTGAGCTGGGCCGTGTTGTGACGTTAACAGACTGGTCGCCGCTGATTGGTCAGGTCGTAACTGGCGCTGATTGGTCAGGTTGTAACCGCCCCTCTCCTCCTCCTCTTCTGCCGAATCTTCACGACCTTCTCAATAAAGTTTTTGAAAAAAAAAAAAAAAAAGAATCTTCACGACCGCCATTACTCAGCACGCAACCACTGTTGGCGGTTTCTTTTCAGTGTATTGCTGTGCTATTTTCATTTATTCTCTATCAAAAATGGCTTCGCGTAATAAGGGTGTTCCATGGACCAATAAGGAGGTGCAGTGTCTGCTCACTGCATTGTCAGACGAACGTATCCAGCGCGAGTTAGACGGAGCCACCCGGAATGAAAAAATATACCGGGAGGTCTCGACATCGGAGTCCTTTAACGGTGAGTTTTAATTTTTTTTTATTGTGCGTTTTTTCGCAAATATATTCGGTAAGACGCTCAGTTTATTTATGCAATAAAAAAGCTGTTCATTTGTGGATGATGATCGCTGCTTTATCGCAGCACACTGCGGACTCGCTTTTCTTTTAATTATTCATGTGAACAATACGCTGAAATAAGCTTATGTAATCTTGTTAAAAACTATTGTCTTTTCTGTATATCTTGCACTTTCATGCTGTATTTTATTGTGTGCATTTTCCTTGTAGAATCATCCCACGCGTCTGCCGCGCCAGCACGCCCGGATTCTCCAATGTGAATCTGTCCCGCCACCAGGCGCAAAATGTATTCAATGATAAATATTTGCAACATTTAAATGAGGTTGCAGAAAACGTGAGGGTATCCCTGGAGCTGGCAGAGACGGCTTCATTCAACCGAGCCTTCCTGACCCAGAGCTGGCAGAGACGGCTTCATTCAACCGAGCCTTCCTGACCCAGTTTGGGAAGCTGGTGTAGAGGCACTCAGTGGTCGGCGTGTATAAAATGTCGATTAACCTTCATGTTGTGTTGCAAAGTTTTTTTTTATTTTAATATTTTGTATATAATAAAATGGAATTGTTTTGGAAAGTGTGGTTTGTCTGTTATAACACTGAATTATAAAACAGTATAATTACATAGAAATTCCATTGCCTAGTCTGATGAAAATGATGCTGATCATCCTGTCAGGGGTCAACCATTGTAAAGGTAATGTAATTTTTAACTAGACCAAAAAACAAATGTTTTTGTAAGCTTTCTGTTCTTTTTATTGAAATATCATAAAAAATTAGCACCACATGATACAGTTCTAAACTTTGGGTAAATTTTTTATGTTAACTTATAAGAAGTTGCACAGTTGGACTTGAAAATGCAGCAGGAGAGACTGATCAAGCTTACAAGTCAAAGTAGGTAAAAAAAAGTAAGTATATGTAAATTGAATGTTCTATCGGCATTCCAAATTCAGAGAATTACAATACTTTAGAAGGAGTGTAGCATCATCTAAACGGAAAATACTAATACTGTTGTTCCAAACGTTGACCTGAAGGTGAAAAACATGAATTTTTTTTATTCAGTACATCCAAAATGCCCTAGGATGTAAAAAATAATACAATTTGGTGTTGGCCAGTGTGCCACTGTCTCATTATTTAATACGAATAAAAACAAGTTTCAGCTCATTATTTCTAGGTCATTTGGCAGTTAATTCAAAACAAAAGTGACTTGTGTTGTTGCAGCTTTTTTATCAGAGAGTTTCTCCAGTTTTGGAGCATATAATCATCCGTCCCTTAACTGTTAAACATTAAATAACAGCAGACAGATTGGCAAAGGATACACAATTGTGTTGCTGTTGCCCAAAACTGCTGTGACCCACTGCTTGTGGTGCTACCTTTCATGTGTGTGCTTTTTATGAATATTCACACATTTTTGTAAGTACAAGTGGGATAGTATTAAATTGAAATATTCATTCATATTTCATCTCGCTGCCTGTACCCTTGTCTGGCGGTCCTTTTTGGCGTTTACGGTGAAAAAAGCCACAGACCGAGGAGTGGCCTTGTACAGCTATGTGTTATGTTTTTTGTTTTTTTTTTGTTTTTTTTTTGTTACTTATTTGTACCCGTAGGTAGACTTGGTTTGCAGTCTGGTGACAAGCCACCGGCTGCTGGTCGCTGCATGCGCGAGCGCCCTAAACCTACATGTTTTTGGTTTTGCTTGGGTCTTCTCGATAAAGTTTTGGAAAAAAAAATGTTTTGCTTGGGTCGCGTGCGTTACGTCATGGGAGTGTGGCACCGCCTCGCTGTTATAAACCCACCCACCCCAGCACAACACCCATGCCAAACACCGTGCTAATGGAGACAGAAGCATTCCGAGCCGTACTGAAGTGAATCGAGCCGTACCGAGGTGTGCTGGGCTAGTGGAAAACAGGCTAAAGTTCCACTATGTGGTCGCAACGCTCGACACCCGCACGGCTCAGCACGTAGAGAGCCTGCTCGATCAGCCACCAACCGACGACAAGTATGGCGCGCTGAAGGCTGCGCTCATCCAGCACTACACACTCTCGGATGGTGAGAGAGCAGAGAGACTCCTGACGCGGACCGGGTTGGGAGACGGGTCGGCCATAGGCCTGATGGAGAAGATGCTGAGGTTAAAGGGCACAGACGACGACCATTTTATTTTTACCCACCTCTTCCTCCGGAACCTTCCATCAGCGGTGAAAGCGACCCTGGCCAATTCGCCGTTGCTGGCCAAGTGGGACTATCGTGCGCTAGCCCGGGAAGCAAACCGGATCATCGTCGCCACCAGGGAGTCCACGACCATTGCGGCAGCGACGGAGCTCGGCGCGACGACCGGAGGAGGCGAGGAGCCATTGACGGCAGCAGCAGAGCCACCGACGGCAGCAGCAGCGGGGGCCAAGGAACGCGGGGAAGACACGCTTTGTTTCTACCACCGCTGCTTCACAGAGAGGGCACGCAAATGTATACCACCGTGCCAATTCAAGCGACTCAGGAAACACCAAGACCGGGGGTCGGTAGCAGCCGCGACCCTCGGGGAGGAGAACAAGCTGCTCTACTTGACAGACGCATGCTCGGGGAGGCATTTCCTCGTGGACACCGGCGCCCAGAAGAGTTTCATCCGGCCGACCTGCGCTGACCGGCTGGCAGGATCTAGCGGCCCCGAGATGGCGGCAGCAAACGGCTCGGAGATTAAGACCTTTGGTGAGAGGACTCTACTCTTGTCTCTACACGGCCGTACATTTGAGTGGACTTTTGTCATAGCAGCATTGAATTTCCATATACTGGGGGCTGATTTTCTGTGTGCACATGGTTTACTGGTTGATGTCGCTAACAGATGCCTAGTTAATCTTATATCTTATATCTTTTGACTCTCTCCCCTGTATAGCTCGAGTGACCTGGCCAACAGCACAAGCCAACGTCACAGCTACATGCGGTAAGTTCCACACACTGCTCACTCAGTTCCCAGCACTCACTGTCCCGACGTTTTCGGCAGCCATCGCTAAACACGAGGTGGAGCATTTTATCACCACCACCGGGCCGCCCGTTTTTGCAAGACCTCGGCGCTTGGACGCAGCTAAACTGGCCATAGTGCGCGAGGAGTTCGCCAACCTGGAGAGGTTGGGCATCATCAGGCGCTCAAACAGCCCATGGGCTTCCCCGCTACACATGGTCCCTAAAGCTGAGGGTTCGTGGCGACCTTGCGGGGATTTCCGCAGGTTGAACAACGCCACAGCGCACGACCGCTACCCAATTCCTCACATTCAGGATTTTTCCGTTCACCTTGCAGGAGTGTGCGTTTTTTCTAAAATAGACCTGGTCCGCGGTTACCACCAAGTCCCAGTAAGCGCTGAGGACATACCCAAAACAGCGGTAATAACTCCGTTTGGTTTATTCGAGTTTTTGCGCATGCCATTTGGGCTTAAAGGGGCTGCAGAGACGTTCCAACGCATGATGGATGCAGTGCTGCGCGATCTCCCTTTCGTGTTCGTCTACCTGGACGATATCTTAGTAGCCAGCGCGTCCGAAGACGAACACGAAACCCACCTCACGACGGTTTTCCGGAGGTTGGAAGAGCACGGGTTAATAATCAACCCAGCGAAATGTCAGTTCGGGGTGACGAGGATTGATTTTTTTGGGGCACCGCGTCTCTCCCGAAGGAGCGGTCTCGCTGCCTGACAAAGTGCGCGCAGTGGCAGATTTTCCCCGGCCGCAAACGGTCAGGGCGCTACAAGAATTTTTGGGAATGGTGAACTTTTATAACCGTTTCCTTCCCCGCGCAGCGCAGCTCATGCAACCACTGTATGCTGCGCTCAAAAAACAGAAACCCGCGGATAGGGTCGAATGGACCCCGGCGCGAGAGCAGGCGTTCTCGGAAGTTAAAGCAGCCCTGGCAAACGCCGCATTGCTGGCACATCCAGACCCAACGGCCCGTATAGCGCTCACCACTGACACTTCAGATGTGGCCATAGGGGCTGTCGTGGAGTAGCGCGTTGCCGGGGCTTGGCAGCTGCTCGCCTTTTTCAGCAGGACTTTGCGCGACAGTGAATGTAAATACAGCGCGTTCGACAGAGAGTTGCTGGCTCTCCACCTGGCCATTCGCCACTTCCAGTTCTGGCTGGAAGGGCGCAGTTTCACCGCGTTCATTGACCACAAGCCGCTAACGTTTGCGATGGCCAAGGTTTCAGAGCCGTGGTCGGGCCGGCAGCAGAGACAGCTGGCCGCGATCTCAGAGTTTACTACCGATATTCAGCATGTGTCGGGCAAACTGAATGTAGTGGCAGACTGCCTCTCGCGCGCCGTGGTGGCCCCGGTCTGCGTGGGGATAGATTACGCAGCCATGGCCGCGGAGCAGGTTAGTGATGCGGACGTGCGCGCGCTCCAGTCTGGACCAACAGGGTTAAGGCTGGAGAGCAGGGTGCTGCAGGATGGCATGCCCTCCCTAATCTGCGATGTCTCCACGGGTCGCCCACGTCCTGTGGTCCCGGCCGCGTGGCGCCGCCGCATGTTTGAGACGGTTCACTCTTTGGCGCACCCAGGAGTGCGCACGTCAGTCAAAATGGTAGGAGAGAAATTTGTGTGGCCGAGCCTGCGTAAACAAGTGAAAGAGTGGGCGGCAGCCTGCATGGCGTGCCAACGAGCCAAAGTACACAGACACACGAAGGCTCCCTTGGAGCCGTTTCACATTCCGGTTAAGAGGTTCGACCATGTCCACGTGGACCTCGTGGGCCCCCTCCCGCTATCACAGAGGTACACGCACCTCCTGACAATGGTGGACCGCACCACGCGCTGGCCAGAAGCGGTTCTGCTGGCGGCAGCCACGGCCGAGGAGGTGGCGCGCACGTTTTTAACAGCATGGGTGGCGCGTTTTGGAGTCCCGTCGGACATTACGTCCGACAGAGGCCCTCAATTTGTTTCCAAACTCTGGTCAACAATGGCCCGTAGCCTGGGTGTCACAATTCACCGCACAACCGCGTACAATTCACAGGCTAATGGGTTATGTGAACGTTTTCATAGATCATTGAAAGCGGCTCTCAGGGCTTCACTGACGGATGCAAATTGGGTAGACAAGCTACCGTGGGTTTTATTGGGGTTACGTTCCGCGCGCTAAAGAGGATCTAGAAGCTTCCCCGGCAGAACTCGTTTTTGCGCAGCCACTCCGGCTGCCCGGGGAGTTTCTGCCAGATAATCCAGCACCGGGCAGCTCCCCGTCTCAGCTGTTGCAGCGTAGCATAGACACAAGCACGCTGCCGGGCCCTGTCCACCACAGTTTTCCGCGCGTTTTTGTGCCTAAAACTTTGAAAAACGCGGAGTTCGTGTTTGTCAGACACGACGCCCACCGTCCTCCATTGCGCCCACCCTATGATGGACCATTCAGAGTGCTGGAAACAGGGGATAAGCATTTTTTGCTAGATTTGGGGGGTAGGAGGGAAAAGATTGGCACAGACAGACTCAAACCCGCTTTCGTGGTGGCGGATGAGCAAGTGCTGTTGGCGAGGGCCCCTCGGCGTGGAAGACCCCCACGGGGAGCTCCCCAGAGAAAAGATTCCCCAGAGCACCCACACAGACAGACAAAAAGTTTTCCCCCTCAAACATCAACCCCCCAGCATGACAGCGCCGCGGAGGCGGTGAATCCTGGTTACAGCAGATGCGGGATAAGACTGAAGCCCAAGCAGCATGTGGATTGATGTTTAATGGTTCTATCACAGCATACGGACTGTTATTCTATTGTTCTATCCAAGATGCTCGGGGGGTGGTATGGCGGCACATGGGGAGAGCATAATTGTGTAACATCTTAGACAAGAACAAAGAGCAAGGGTTCCCTGGTGAGAAAACAGGGAGGTGTGAAGGATGAATGAAGTGAATGCAATGTGACCTTTTGTGTGTTAGAAGCTTCTAGAGGAATGCCATGTTATTTAAGAGAAGAGTCTCTGCTGAGATGTCATTCTGTCTATGCTTCTTGTGTGAGATGTGTAATAAATCGTCTGAGCCAAATCCGCCTCTATATTTACACGCTCCACACTAAATGATTTCATAGATAAGCACAATATACTCTGTGAACAAGAGTATGGATTCAGGAAGAACCGGACCACCTTACTGGCACTCATGGACTTTGTTGAACAGATTACAGATGCAACAGATAGAAGAGAATACACAGTTGGAATATTTCTGGACTTACAAAAGGACATTTGATACAGTTGACCATAAATTACTCCTCAGTAAATTACACAAGCATGGCATCAGAGGAATTGCTTTTGGCTGATTACACAGCAGTTTAGAAGACAGATACCAATATGTTCATGTGAATAATACAGACTCTGAGTTGCTGAAGATGACGTGGGGTACCACAAGGTTCTGTACTTGGTCCTTTGCTGTTTATTTTGTATATTAATGATTTGTGTTCTATGTCTAAATTGCTCAAGTGTATTTTATTTGCAGATGGCAACGTTTTTTTGTAGTGAAGAAAATCTTAAGCAGCTTCTGGATGCAGTTAAAAAATGAACTTAAACAGATCAATCAATGGGTCACTGCCAACAAATTACACTGGTCAACACCAAATTTATTGTCTAAGATTTTTTTTAGCTGATTTAGGACAATTTTGATCTGCTGAATCCAAAAATCACATTGGTTTTGCTCAATCAGGTAAACTTTTTGAATTATGGCCACATGTTGTTTTATACGTTTTTGTTTACATGTATGGGTATTTTCGCTTTATATGATGCAAAATTCTTTTTTATGTCTTCAAATTCTCTGAGTTTAGAACAATGATAGCATAACATTCAATTTAAATAAAGGTAAGTACATGCACAGTATTAAGTAAGTACAGGTTTTTGCTTAGCACCTGATTGAGAGAAACGGATGTCATTTTCAGATTCAGCAGTGCAAAATTGTCTTAAATCAGCTGAAAAAACACAGACAACTTACAAAAAAAATATTTTTGTAACCCTGTGTTATCTATTCACCTTGGAAAAACAAAATGTATAATATTAGGAAAATGCAAATTACATAATCACAGAAGAATTTAAATAAACAATGTTGAAATTGACAGTTTTGGAAACCAAGTTCCTAGGGGTCATTGTTGATAACCAACTAAACTGGAAATCACATAAATTATGTCAAAACTACAATGTCTAAATCCATCGCTGTCCTGTATAAAGTTAAGGATTTCCTGTGTCAGAAATCTCTTTGCATTTTATATTTCACTGATAGTTCCTTGTATGACATACTGTGTGGAGATCTGGGGAAGCACATACAAAACAAACACAAACTTAATCTTTTTACTACAGAAAAAAGCCGTACGCATTGTATCAAAGGAACCTTACTGTGAACCAACAAATCCAATATTCATTCAATTCCATACTCTTAAATTTAGAGATCTAGTAGATTATAATGTCATTCAAATCATGTACAAAGCAAATACTAACCAATTACCTGTTAATGCTCAGAGACTGTTTAAGAAAAGGGAAAGTAAATATGAGCTAAGAGGTAACTGTTTTTAACAAACCAAAGATCAGAACAAAGTATCACTGCATGTCTGTCACTGGAGTTAAACTGTGGAACTGTTGCTCTGAAATTATTAAAACCTGTTCTACTCTGAAGCAACTCAAAAAATTGTACGAAGATGAGAAAATCTCTCAGTATCTCACTGTAAATGCTAGGAGCTAAACTTGTAATAACTTAAAGGTTTTCGTTTATTTTTTGTCTACTTATTCTATTTGATTTTCTTTGATGATTTTTGGGTATGACTTTTTATGTTGTTGATTTTAAAATTGTAATGGGGTAGGTGCTATATAAGCACTAGCTTCAGCCTACACCCTTTCAGTTGTTCTTTCATGTGTCCTACATGTTTTTGTTGTTTTTATTGTATGGTCATTACTGAATAAAATTCATATTCATTCATTTATTTATGACCACATGATGCTATCATTAACCTAAAACAGCCCCCCTACTGTGAGACTTTCTGCTAGTCCAGTGTTAGCACCCACATGCTAACTGATACATCAGCAGGAGGAGAATGACGGCGTATGGAGTAACGTCCAGGACTAAACAGATCTAAAATACTAAAATGAAAACAGCTGATTATTACCGTAATCTCAGACTGTAGGAGTCTCTGCTCATACTCAGCTAACAAACTACAGGAAACACGATTAAACAGGAATGATGCCACGTTTACAGATCTTCAGTCGCGTCATCACACCGAAACTTTAGTCAGTTTACAGGTTCACCGCCACACCGTGTTGCCATAGAAACACAGCTGACTCGGACGTTTTGAGCAACCTTTGAGGGAGTGTGTGTGTGTGTGTGTGTGTGTGTGTGTGTGTGACTCACGTCCACGTAGTTGGCGTTGATGTAGTCGGAGCCGCCATCTCCGTCCTGAGGCTGCAGACGCACGCGGGAGTGATCATCTACCCCACACACACATACACACAGAGAGTGTCAGTCTGTTGCCATGGTGATATATAAGCATTAACTGATGTCTTTAGAGGAAAACCAAAACAAATTCAATAAAGTAAAAAGTCTAAATCATCTTGGTGGTCATGATGAAGTAGACCCACCATAACCCTACCCAGGGCCTGAACCTCAGGGCCAGGATCTCTGGACATGACGTATGGTCAGAACTTCTGTCGTCTGTGTGGTTTTGATGGGTGTGAATAATAACAATAACAGTGACCTTTGAGTCTACACACAACCCCAGAAACACTTCCTGTCCAGGTTAGGGACGAGGTCCTGGAGTGGAGGGAGAATGGAGCGGGACCAGTCACTTTCTTCTTATTTTAAACCTTCCAATCAGCGCTCAGAGACTCCAACTTCATTTATCTTTTGTCAGGAGATAAAATGTCATAAATGTGTTTATAATCTGAAAGGGAATTTTAACAAATTCATCGGATTTTTTTCTACAGTGATCAGAGAAACCAAACAGGTGTCCACCAGGACAGTCGGGGGTGGTGCTGCTCCACAGGTGACACAAGGACCCACCAATCCTGAGCCGTGTCAGACCATCATCATCATCATATCTGCAATTCCTACTGAAGCCCTTCATCATAGAACCCTCCAGAACCTCCATGGGGGTCCAGGCGTGAGAACTCAGCCCCCGAGGGCCCCTGATGTTCTCTCCAGATGACTGTTTGTCTCTAATGACAAATTAATTCACAGCAGCACTGACGCCTGCAGCTGATTGGCCGTTCAGACAGACAGGTGTGTGGTTGTCCCCCCAGGCCACCGTATCTCAGCGCCGGCCGCCATCACACCTCATTAGCATAATTACACGCCACAGGACACTGTGGATTGCTGTGAATGTGTTTGTGTATTCATGTGATAGCGTGTGTTTTGGTGTTGCAGCTGCTGCAGTGGAGCAGGCGTCACCACCACCATCATCACCATCATCCTCAGTGGCGGCCACATGGACACATGATCTGAGCAGTTACAGGACGTTTGTCAGTCCTGAGGCTTTCATCACACTGATTCACCATGAAGTCTGGCTTCATGAGACATGAAAAATCAGCAAAAATATATCAACAAATGACACTAAACTCACAATTTATCTGAAACCCCCCCCCACTACAATTAACAAAAAGTGAATTCATGTTTTCAAATCATAAATGTAAAAATTCAGAAAAACTTTTTCTGAGAAAAAGAAGATAATAGTTTGTAGTTAAATGAAGGTGTGACAGTTTATCCTCATGTACCTTAACAGCTGAGTGGTTCTGGGGTTTGGGTCTGATCAGTCCTGTAATGACCCTAGTTAGTAGGTGGAGTGTCTGAAGAACAGACAGCCAGAGCTGCAGTGGAGTGGACTCATGTTTACAGACTACTTCAGCCTTCATGAGGGCATGGAGCCTGAAAACGGTCACCAGAGATGACCAAAACCATGGCGGTAAACTGCTTTAGAGCATGGTGGCAGGATCTGTGTCTTCAGGAGGTAGAAAGTTCTTTGGTTGGATGGAGCAGTTTCAGGTCAAAACCCTTAGATAGAACACCCCCCTCCATGAATGATGCAGTCAAGACCAGACTGAGATCAGAGTGGAGAAAGACAAGGACTTTAATGGGTGGAGACCAAGAAGTCAAGACCAAGACCACTGTGTATAAAGTTTTTGGTCTCAACTCCAACACTACCGTCCACCCCTCCTAAAGGATCATTCTGGAACACCCCCCCCCCCCCTCGGGGTCATCAGAGTTCATCATCAGTGGTGACTGTCTCTGTGGCCGCTCCTGACCCCCCAGTAAACAGGTGTGGGTACGTACAGGCGATGATGTTGCCATAACGATTCTTCATGCGGTTCTCGTCCTTCTTGGCTGAGTCCCAGGGTGCTGACTGACCCTCGAAGAAGCTCTGAAGAGACACACAGAGAGACAGGGCGTTAGTGTTAGCGGCATGATGAAACGTCTCCTGAATAATGCAGCGGAGGACTGTGAACCCGCAGCGCCGCCGCCGGTTTGACGCTTGCAGCAGATGATTAAGTCCAATTAGGCTCAGAGAGCAGCCCGAGGCGTCTGAGCGTGCTCTGATGGCGGCATGTTCGCTGGCAGGAAAACAAGAGTGAGAGCTGGCTGCTGGAAACAGAGATCAGAGCCGGGATTCATCTTTAAATATCGACCGGGATGCTCACACTCATCCTGCTGGGTTTTGTCTGTTTTACATCCGTTTGGTTTCTCTGTCTTCGCTGAAATATTAACGAGCTGATGAACGCCGTCTGATTCCACGTCTTTGGTTTGTAGATTTAGGAGAATAAAGTCAAACTCAGGAGAAGAGAGTCACACATTCAGAGCTGAGAAGGTCTACATGAGAACATGAAGCTTCATCCTGGCGGCTGACATCCGCCTGAGACTTTGGGAAAACAAGCTGCTGAAGACACTTTTTCTGCATGTTTGAGCTCCAAATATCTCATTTTCTAAGAACATTTACAAGGAAACAAAGTTAAGAGAATAAACATCAAAATGTATATGAAAAAAGAACATCTCTATGAAAATTTGGATCAACCATAGTTAATAATTTTAAGATGGGGAATCATGAAAAAATAACTGAAGAAAAAAAATACAAGTTTATTATTAAAAAAGAGACGGTGTAGCGCTCTGACTGTCTGATCCACAGCAGCTTCCTGGGTCCTCATTAAAATTCCTGCAGACAAAAGTGTGTGTCACACACACACACACAGACACACACACACACGCACACACACAGAGGAACAAAGCAGTGAACCAGAGACAGGAGGAAGTGATGACGGCTGACAGCTCTCACTTTGCCCGTGTTTCAGATGCTAATGCTAACAACTCATTTCATCGGCCACATCGTCCTGATGCTGAAAATTCCCGATGGACTCATCAGTAAGTCCTGCAGTACTGAGGCTACTGTAAATACTACAGCTACTACTACGTTAAATATGTCAATGGTGTTGATTCTGTTCTTTTTCCACATGTTGATTCCCACAGGTGTTAATGAAATAAGTGACATGCTGTGGGCAGAACGCCCCAGGGATTCAATACTACAGCACCATTTTACACACAGGGATGGAGCTTTCCATAAAACAGGCTGCTTTAGGCATATTGGTTTAAATTCGAATGAGCCTCCCTCTGTCATCATTTCTCCCCTATTTACGTTTTGACGGCAATGTGATGTATGAATATGTGTGTCTGAGATGCCGTGCCCACCCACAGGGTGACGTCAGGCGGGCACAGCCCACTTTGTATATAGTTGAGTGTTCGGCATAATAAAGAGGAGTTGGATGTCCCTCTACAAGCTCTCCATCTCCTGTCATTCTCCAAACAGTCAATGCCATGTTTGAGGTTAATGTTAGCTTTTGGCTTCAGTTATTATGCCTCGGTGAAACTGAGAGGCATACGGTACTCAGCTAGTGCGTCTGTTTGTGGCTCTGGGTATCTGTCCATGCATCTGTCTGTCTGTCTGTCCGCCTCTCTGTTTCAGCTCACCCGGTCAAAATTAAGTGGAACTAAAGGCTTGTATCATTGTATCACCATATTTTGTCAACTTTTAATTTGCCAGAATTTTGAAATAACGCTTTGCTTTTGAAATAAACACAAAAATAGCTCACCTTTACTGTCAATGGAACGGTACTGCACATGCGCCTGGAAACTCCTGCCAGATGAAAGTACTCAGTAGTGATGGGTGGATCAATCCAAATATCGATAATATGTGTAACGAGATTGATACTCTGTGTCTGTGTTGCCCCCCCCCGTGTTGCCTCCCGTCACAGCACGAAGCAGCCACACTTTGCTCCTCCTCTTCTTGTGGTTTTACCTACTCCCTCCTCCTCCGTCTTGTACCATCACGTGACTCAGCACCACCAGGTAAACAAGCTAGAGGCAGCAGCCGCCAGCTACTGGCAGTGCCCACACACAGCACAGCAATGGAGTAGAAGAATGGCAGAGAGGAAGAGGAGCGCTGTGTGGCTATATTTTCAGGTCGAAAATGGGACAACGGCAAGCTGCACAGTTTGTAAAAAGGCTGTGAAATACAGGGGCAACAACTACTTTATACAAGCATATGAAAAAATCATCCAAAAGACAATGCCGAGCTACAGAAACCCTCAGACCCTCACCCAGAGGCAGAGATCATTGGCAGAGGCCTTTCAGTATGGCAGGGAATATCCAGGTATTTTAGTCATCTTTGGCATTTGTTAATATTAATTTTCAAAGTGCAACTGGTCATTTGTTATTTTAGCCAACTCAAAAAGTATAAATTATGCTAAGATCTTGGTATAATACATTTATCCCATTGGAATGTTTTATTGAAATGAATACATTTACTGGAATTGAAACAAATATACTGAATATAACATGGCTCAGATTTGACTGAATATAATTATTCTTTTGTGTTAACTGTGAAAGTGATACTGCATGTATTTACCTCTAAACTTTGCCCAAATTTTGTCCTGGGTTTTAACTAATTAGTAATCCAAAGAAAAAAATCCCAAAACACTTAAAGGTCATGAAAATTCATTCAGATTTAATAATTTGATGATGCATCCACCTTAATGATTAAAAAGCATCGGTATCATATGGGTATTGGTGATACTGGTCTGTAGTTACTTGTTATTGGATTGATACCAAATCTTGCAGTACCACACACCACTAGTAATGAGCAATCCGCCAGTACTGGGTGAACAAATGCCTGTCTTTTTTTCTTCCTCTGCCACTAAACAATAAAAGCCCCTGTTCGTCTTGCCATCGTATTCACGTTCCTCCATCACTTCCGCCATTTAAAACGTCTGCCACTGTGCTCTTCTTTGTGTGTGGATTTCAGCTGTTGAAATCAGGTTAGTGGCTCTTGGCTGCTGCCGACAGTATGGACATGTGAACTACAGATTATTTTCACTGTGCATGCCACCAGAGGTGGTCCTTGGGCTAGAGAGGAACTCATAACATTTTGGTGATGATCCCAGAACACATACCTCCACCAAGGCTCTGGCACTGAGGCATCAGCACCTTGGTGCTGTCATTCATTAGACTAAGTAATACACTAACGAATACTGGTTAAATGATAGAGTTTCTGTCATGAACCCTCCCCTGCGCTTTTCCAATGCGCACGGTGAGGGGAGAAAGGATGAGGATTTAAGCGCAGGTTAACACCACACACATTTATTCATATGGCAAGCAGGCAAACAGTCACAGTTTCTACAATTCACTCTGGAGTCCTCCAGATAATACTCACGAGACTGGAGCTGTCTGAGTAAGTCCAAAGAGCACACAGTGAAACAGAGTCCTTCGCTGACGTGACTCCGTCGATGGCGTACAATGACCCAGCAATGCATGACTGGAGACAGGCTCCTTAAAAACATGCATCGCTGGTTTTCCATATTAGTTACACCTGGGCGAGGAGCAGGAAGATGGCATACGGGAGTGGGAACAGCTGGTAGCAATAGAGAGGGGGCGTGGTCCGACAGGCAGACAGTTAGACAGCGCTCACTCCAGCGTGAGTGCAAGAGGCTGCCTCCCCGCTGCCGGCCAGAAGGCAGTGGCTATGGGCACGGCAAGGCACACAGAAATACATACTAACATACATACAATGTGGCACGTACCCATAGAGCGGCCAGGACCGAACCAGGGGAAGCCAAGCCGGCTCGGTTCCTGACAGTTTCAAAGTTCAAATAAATCATTAGCAGAGACAGGGGTGTGTGGTGTGAGGGGTGGATAGGATGACTGGTCGCTGGGGTGTAATCAGACCATAAACAAGCCTGAATGACTAGAGTACTAACTCTGCTGAGACTGTTACAGTCGAGTTGACACAAGACCAGAATGTAGAAAGACCAAGACTTTAAGGGGTCGAGACCAAGTCCATATCAAGCACATTGTCTGTTTTATACACCTTACGTCACACCATCAAATTACCAGTAGGCAGTGCGTCCGCCATGCGCTTGGAGGAGGTGCCTCATTTCAAACAGGTGTGGTGGTGCACAATCTAATACGCATTACTATTGTGGCGCATTCCATGAGAATCTACTTTTGAGCAGGAAAAAGAAGGTCTATGGTCAGGAGCACATTGTTTAGTGATATTTCAGTGGCGTGTTTTGACATGGCACAGCTCTGGAACTCAGGAAAGAGCAGCACTGGCACAGTCATGGGGCTGTATTACAACAACGGGGCTGGCTGATCAGTTGTCTGACACAGAATGCGTTTATGGGCGTTCCCAGTTCATTTCTTATCACAACGGCATAAAAACGAAACTTTCTGCCGGCACATTACACAAAGAGGCCGGTCTGATCATTCAGAGGTGTGTTCTGGATCATCTAGTCCAAAGAGTTCCTGCTCATCCATAATAAGGAAGACATCAATCACAGTTGATGCTCAGTTATTTATGTTAAAAAGAACAAATGGTGAAGAATGGGCTGAAAAATCAGCTAAACTGTTTAATGTGTGCATGGATGCAACACAGACATGAAGAACAGAGGATGATGCCTGTGCAAACTTTGATAAGCTTTCACTAACGATGGCGTGGAAGTCGCTCCTGGCTGTGGGGAGATGGAGTGCTCCCTCTCCTGATGCTCTCGCTGACTGAGGGTCTCCCCCCATCTGCCCTGGGTAGGAGGGAAGGAAGCGATCTGGCGTGGCTTCCTGTCCATCTCCAGCCCCCGCCATGAAGCAAGGTCGCTCTCAGCAGCCTCTGCCGGGGGCTGACAGGTGGCTGTCAGGAAGCCTGCTGGGCTTGAAACCCGGGGTGCATGGCCGACGCAGATGTGGACACATCTCCTACGTATCTCTCTGGGGAGTTACAGTGAAAAGTAAAACGCTGCACACTCCTTCTTCATTCATTTATTCCCCTAAAAATAAACACATTAATGCCTAATAAGTCCATGATAAAAACACCCACACCCCCCGTGCGTCAAGCATCACACTAGAACACACTGACACATGCTCCATGTTCATTCATTCATTCCCCTAACAAAATCCTACATTAATGCCTAATGATTTGTATTCTATGACTAAATCAGATCCACTTACAGCTTAACAAGTTAAAACCTTGTCAAATAAAAAGCATTATACAGTGTGATCATCCCATTTATTTATTATCTGTATATAAAGCTGCACATACAACAAATTAAGCTGCTACAAGAACGGAAATTAAAAAAATAAAGTGTAAAGTTTAAAGTGCAAATGAAAATATAGCTTTATAACCTGTGAATGAATTTGATTCATTTTTCATTTGCTCATTTTTGCCTGGCAGAACCAGAAGTTGCTCTTCATATCTGTGACAAATGAACAATAACAGTCCCAACAGCTGACCAGCTACAACTCCCGTTTTATGCTCCCCTCGTAGTGAGATACTTGGGCCTGCCTCTCAGACCTGATCAGATCCAGTCTGGGTGGTGGGGGACAACCTCCAGTGTCACTCTGGGTCGGTGTCTGGTTTTGGTCTTGGTAGTGGCCACAATGGAGAATCCTGATTCCCACAGGCATGCTGTTGTGAATGGCAGAAGGTGTTTCACAGCTCTCAGTGCTAGACATGGGTACTCCTTTGAGACAGCAATCCAGAAGGAGCCCAGGTCCAGTTTGCTCCACTGCAACGTTAAAGTGCTGTCAGTGGAAATTTCCAGAAGCTGGGATTCCAGACGTGAAGGCAAAGCAACATCATCTGCAGTGGGATCCACAGAAAATGGGTCCAAAATCCACGTGTCCCTCTCTGGGATACTCATTAACTCTCTGATCCGGCACACCTTTCACTCCATTTATATCACAGACACACAGATCGCCCCAAATGTCTGGACGGAGTCCACATTCCACGGAATGTGGACGGAGCCACTGTTTATAGCAGGAGACGGTACAGCAGGGAGGAGCTGCTAGCACTCAACCGCCACCTGGTGCTAACGGAAAAACTCGACATACCGGGTGAACTGAGGCGAAAACGCTGTGGGTGCCGGGCTGGAGTAAGGCGGAAGACAAGAAATATAAGGTACAGACCCACCCTTCCATCTATTGTCATGGGGAATGTACGATCGTTACTGGGAAAGGTAGATGAGCTAGCAGCTATCTCCCGCTACGATAGCATATACCGGGAGTGCAGTCTGTATCTATACACAGAGACTTGGCTAACCGAATTAGCAGCAGATGCTAACATTGAACTGGAGGGTTTCCACGCGATATGGGCAGACCGAACATCAGACAGCGGCAAAGCAAGGGGCGGTGGAGTGATAATGTATGTTAATAACAACTGGTGCAGACCGGGACATATCACTGTTAAACAACAACACTGCAGCAAAGACACTGAGTTGCTAGCTGTTAGCATGCGGCCTACATATCTCCCGAGGGAATACTCACACGTGATCTGGATTGTTGTTTATGCAAATCCGACGGCAAACGCTGGGACAGCACGTGACGTCATCCATTCAGTAACCGGCAGGCTGCTGACAGAACACCCAGATGCTCTTCTCCTCATCTCAGGTGATTTCAACCATGTTTCACTGTCTCCCATTCTACCCACGTTTACCCAGTATGTCACATGCCACACTAGAGACAATAAAACACTGGACTTATTCTACGCAAACACTAAGGAGGCGTACACCTCATCACCACTCCCCCCACTCGGGAGATCGGATCACAACTTGGTTCATCTCCGGCCGGTGTACAAACCCCTAGTGCACAGACAACCTCCGGCCATGCGCACAGTGAAGTTATGGTCTGAGGAGGCAATGGACGCTTTAAAGGACTGGTTTGAAATCACTGCCTGGGAGCAGCTCTGCAATCCACATGGTGAGGACATCGATGGCCTCACTCACACCATCACGGACTACATCAGCTTCTGTGTGGACAACACTGTTCCCACCAAGACCATACGGTGTTGCTCAAACAACAAACCCTGGATCAACCCTGAGATAAAAACACTTCTGAGAGAGAAGAAGAGGATCTTCAGGTCGGGGAACAGGGAGGTGCTGAAGTCCGTACAGAGGGAGCTGAGGAGAAAGATCAGAGAAGGCAAGGACAGCTTCAGGAAGAAGATGGAGGACAAGTTGCAACAGAGCGACATCAGCGGGGTCTGGAGAAACCTTAAAACCATCTCTGGGCTCCAGAATACCTCCCCCCAGGCCACGGGGGGCAGGGAGTGGGCGAACAATCTGAATCTGTTTTTCAATAGGTTTGACCAACCGCCCTCCCCTCTGACTGCACAACAACCACTGCTGCCACTAAAGACATCAAGTCCTGCTGCCCACTCCCCACTCCAACAACACTTCCCCCCCACTTCCAACACACAGCCCCCCAACCTGACCCTCACTAAGACTCAGGTGAGGACGGAGCTGAGGAAGATCAAGGCGAGGAAGGCGTTGGGACCGGACGGCATCAGCGCAAAGCTCCTCAAGTCCTGTGCAGACCAGCTGTGTGGGATTGTGGCGTACATCTTCAACCTGAGCCTGAAACTGGGGAGGGTACCACAGCTGTGGAAAACATCTTGTGTGGTACCTGTACCAAAGACTTTCCACCCCAAAGATCTGAACAGCTACAGACCAATGGCCCTGACGTCCCACATGATGAAGACCCTGGAGAGACTGCTCCTTGCTCACCTCTGCCCCCTGGTGGGACCAGCGATGGATCCACTCCAGTTTGCCTACCAGCATGGCATTGGGGTGGAGGATGCGGTGATCTTCCTCCTTCACCGTTCTCTGTCCCACCTGGAGAAGCCCGGGAATGCGGTGAGAATCATGTTCTTTGACTTCTCCAGTGCTTTCAACACCATCCATCCGATGATCCTGAAGGACAAGCTGCTGTGTGCAGGGGTGGACCAGCACCTGTCATCATGGATCCTGGACTACCTCACTAACCAGCCTCAGTTTGTGAGAACCCGGGACCGTGTGTCCGATACGATCATCGGTAGCACGGGGGGCCCCCAGGGAACGGTGTTGGCCCCCTTCCTGTTCACTCTTTATACTGCAGACTTTTCACACAACACAACACACTGCCATCTACAGAAGTTCTCTGATGACTCTGCGATCGTTGGCTTCATCTCCAACGGAGATGAAGCTGAGTACAGAGGACTTATCAAGGACTTCGTAGACTGGTGCCATTGGAACTGCCTCCAGATCAACGCGAGGAAAACTAAGGAGCTGGTGGTGGACTGCCGCAGGCAAGGACAACCCCTCACAGCACCAGTAAATATACAGGGAACAGACATCGAGATGGTGACATCCTATAAGTACCGAGGTGTTCATCTGAACAATAAACTAGACTGGTCACACAATACCGACGCACTCTACAAGAAGGGACAGCGCAGGCTGTTCCTACTGAGGAGACTCAGGTCTTTTGGTGTACAAGGGGCGCTGCTGAAGACATTCTATGACACGGTGGTGGCATCAGCCATCACTTTTGGAGTGGTCTGCTGGGGCAGTGGCATTACAGCAGCCGATAGGAAGAGACTGAACAAACTGATCAAGAAAGCTAGCTCTGTCCTGGGGCAGCGCCTTGACCCAGTGGAGGAGATAGGAGAGAGAAGGATGGTGGCTAAACTGTCATCTCTGCTGGAGTCCGAGTTCCACCCTATGCAGGACATACTGAATGCACTGAGGAGCTCATTTAGCAGTAGACTACATCATCCTAGGTGCACAACCGAGAGGTTTCGCAGGTCCTTCCTACCTACGGCTGTCAGACTGTACAACCTAAGCAGGGCTGCTCGCAGAGATAGCAAAAAGACGTGACAACCTAATAGTATTGAATGCAAAAGACGCAACAGACTTACACAATGGTCCCCTCCGGTATACAACTAGGAAAATACCGGTCGCTATGGAGGGTGAGAATATGTATGGGCACATAATCATACCATGTAGGATAACTAAGTAGACGGTTGTGCTGTTTCATTTCATCTAGCTACAATGCTCTGCACTGTGTGTGTTTATATACTCATATTTATTCCATCCAGCTACAATTCTCCGCACTGTGTTTATATATTTATATATCTATCCCATCTAGCTACAATGCTCCGCACTGTGTCTACTGTATATATATATATATTTATATTTATATGTACATATGTATACTTGCTGCTCTTGTTTTTTCTCTTGCCTTCTGATTGTTGCTCTGAGTGTTGCTATCCCTGTGCTGTTGCAATCCTGGAATTTCCCCATTGTGGGACTAATAAAGGCTTATCTTATCAAATTTTTCTGTCAGCTGTGAAAGGTGCTGAGAGACCGTGTCAGTGCTCTTCACATGAGGGGAGTTTTCTAAAATGTCAGACAAAAGTGGAAACATGCCCATCTGGTTTTCCTGGGTCCTCTTAGTCCACAAAGCAAGTTTCCTCCTGAAAGCTTGCACTTGTCTGCAACAAAAAAACATGTTGCTATTTCTCAGTTGAAGTGAGATGTTCAGATGATTCAAAAGTGACAAAATGCCACAAAGGTAGGCAAGTTTAGCTGTAAACTTCATGTTGGTACAGTAGAAAAGAGAAGATTTCATTCCTCAGTTAAACCAAACGTTTGAGGACCAGTCCTCTTGAGAGCCATCTCACCTCACTGGGATAGCTGGACTTGATCTGCTTCCATGTCCTCACAAAGCTTGGTAAAACATCTGGAGTTCACAGCATCATTTTTAATAAAGTTGATGGTCTTCACACTTGTCTCCATCACCTTGTGTAAGTCTGGTGACATCTTTTTTGCTGCAAGGCTTTCACAGTGGAGAAAACAGTGGGTCTATTTAGCTTCTGGTGCATGATCAAGTATATGCCTGATGACGCCATTGTGCCTGCCAGTCACTGACGCTGCAACATCACTGCACACCCCAACACAGTTCTGCCATTCCATGCCGTTCTCAGTGAAGTAGTTATCAATGCAGCGGAAACATTCTTCAGCTGTAGCTTGTGTTGGTAATTCTCCACAAAACAGTATGTCTTCGTGCAAACTACTGTCCCAGCGATAACAAACAAAAACTAGCAACAGTGCAGCATTTGTAACGTCAGTGGACTGGTCTAGTTGCAAAGAGAAAAACAGGCAGTTTTTTATTCTTTCAAGCAGCTGATGGTGCATGTCTGAGGCCATGTCCGTGATACGGTGACTCACCGTACCGTTTGAGAGTGGGATGGTCAGCAGCTTCTTTGCAGCAGCCTCTCCGATCATCTCACGGCACAAATCCACAGCAGCAGGCAGAAGAAACTCCTCTGCTATGGTGAATGCCTTCTTACTCTGTGCCACACGTCTGGCTACCAGGTAGCTGGCTTTCAAAGCATATTTATGGACGCTGCTGGTGGTGCTGCTCTGCTGCAACCCGGGCTACCCTGTGCTGCTACTGTGTGTGTATGTTTGTAGTACTTAGTTTTTAGTGGTCAGTTTGTAGTATCATAATGACGTTTTTGCTAAAGGGACTGCTTGTGATCTGGTTGCTTGGGATAATATGCCACTGTACCCAAGTGGATCGGGACATGAGGCCGACCACGCTCCTGAGCTATACTCGAGACCAGCTCCTGTTTCTTCGTTCCAGCCACGTCTCGACGCCCCTCCAGCCTAGGGAGCTCTTACGAAATCCGACGGGAGGACGTAGAAGCCGGTCGCGGAAGAGAGGGAAGCGTGGTGGAGTACGACAGACTGCGGAGGAGAGAGAACAGGCCGCCACTGCCATCCATGCTGCTCTGTAATGTCCGCTCACTGAAGAGCAAAATGGAGGAACTCAAAATCAACGCCAGGTTCCTATACGAGTACCGGGAGTCATGCCTGCTCGTTTTCATGGAATCGTGGCTTCAGGAGGACGTACCTGACTCGCTCCTATCCGTGGACGGCTTCTCCCTGGTGCGGCAGGACAGGGACGCACTCTCCGATAAGATCAAAGGAGGAGGTATTTGTGTGTACGTTAAGAACAAATGGTGCATACAGTTCACTACGAGAGAGTCGCTTTGAACCCCAGACATAGAACTGCTGTGCTTAAGCCTGAGACCCTTTTATCTCCCCCGCGAATTTGGAAACATTTTATTATGCATCGTTTATATCCCGCCCAGTGGGAACGCTTTCAATGCGGTGAACGCTATCGTGGACTGTGTACACAGACAACTGGAACGCACTCCTGAAGCACCTTGTTTGATTTTAGGGGATTTTAATCACTGCAAACTGGATGCGGCACTGCCTGGCTTCAGCTAATATGTGAACTGCAGTACAAGGGGGAAAAATATTTTGGACAAATGCTATGGGAACGTCAAAAATGCCTATATAGTAAGGGTTAAGCCCCCCTTAGGGTCCTCAGATCATAATGCTGTTCATCTGATTCCTATTTACAAGTCTTTGCTTAAAAGCAGCAAACCACAGACAAAGACAATCTTCATATGGGACAATGAAGGCATAGAAACTTTGAGAGGTTGTTTTTCTTGTACCAACTGGGGACTCTTCCATAACTTGGAGTTGGAGGAGGCCACAGATACCATAACTGAGTACATAAAATTCTGTAAAGAAAATGTTTTACCTCAGAAAGTAATCACTATGTACCCTAATAATAAGTCTTACAGTGGGGTAAAAAAGTATTTAGTCAGCCACCAATTGTGCAAGTTCTCCCACTTAAAAGATGAGAGAGGTCTCCAATTTTCATCATAGGTATACCTCAACTATGAGAGACAAAATGAGAAAAAAAAATCACATTGAAGGATTTTTAATGAATTAATTGGTAAATTCCTCGCTAAAATAAGTATTTGGTCAATAACAAAAGTTCATCTCAATATTTTGTTATATACCCTTTGTTGGCAATGACAGAGGTCAAACGTTTTCTGTAAGTCTTCACAAGGTTTTCACACACTGTTGCTGGTATTTTGGCCCATTCCTCCATGCAGATCTCCTCTAGAGCAATGATGTTTTGGGGCTGTCGCTGGGCAACACGGACTTTCAACTCCCTCCAAAGATTTTCTATGGGGTTGAGATCTGGAGACTGGCTAGGCCACTCCAGGACTTTGAAATGCTTCTTACGAAGCCACTCCTTCGTTGCCCGGGCAGTGTGTTTGGGATCATTGTCATGCTGAAAGACCCAGCCATGTTTCATCTTCAATGCCCTTGCTGATGGAAGGAGGTTTTCACTCAAAATCTCACAATACATGGCCCCATTCATTCTTTCCTTTACATGGATCAGTCGTCCTGGTCCCTTTGCAGAAAAACAGCCCCAAAGTATGATGTTTCCACCCCCATGCTTCACAGTAGGTATGGTGTTCTTTCTCCTCCAAACACGACAAGTTGAGTTTTTACCAAAAAGTTCTATTTTGGTTTCATCTGATCATATGACATTCTCCCAGTCCTCTTCTGGATCATCCAAATGCTCTCTAGCAAACTTCAGACGGGCCTGGACATGTACTGGCTTAAGCAGGGGGACACGTCTGGCACTGCAGGATCTGAGTCCCTGGCGGCGTAGTGTGTTTCTGATGTAGCCTTTGTTACTTTGGTCCCAGCTCTCTGCAGGTCATTCACTAGGTCCCCCCGTGTGGTTCTGGGATTTTTGCTCACAGTTCTCGTGATAATTTTGACCCCATGGGGTGAGATCTTACGTGGAGCCCCAGATCGAGGGAGATTATCAGTGGTCTTGTATGTCTTCCATTTTCTAATAATTGCTCCCACAGTTGATTTCTTCACACCAAGCTGCTTACCTATTGCAGATTCAGTCTTCCCAGCCTGGTGCAGGTCTACAATTTTGTTTCTGGTGTCCTTTGACACCTCTTTGGTCTTGGCCATAGTGGAGTTTGGAGTCTGACTGTTTGAGGTTGTGGACAGGTGTCTTTTATACTGATAACGAGTTCAAACAGGTGCCATTAATACAGGTAACGAGTGGAGGACAGAGGAGCCTCTTAAAGAAGAAGTTACAGGTCTGTGAGAGCCAGAAATCTTGCTTGTTTGTAGGTGACCAAATACTTATTTTACTGAGGAATTTACCAATTAATTCATTAAAAATCCTTCAATGTGATTTTCTGGATTTTTTTTTTCTCATTTTGTCTCTCATAGTTGAGGTATACCTATGTTGAAAATTGGAGATCTCTCTCATCTTTTAAGTGGGAGAACTTGCACAATTGGTGGCTGACTAAATACTTTTTTGCCCCACTGTATATTCCTGTACCAAAAAAAGCAAGCTGCAAAGAGAATAATGACTATCGTCCTGTTGCACTAACCTCACTGGTAATGAAGTGCCTCGAGAAGATTGTCATTGACATTCTGAAAACTGATTTTGGAGGACTTTTGGATCCTCTGCAGTTTGCTTATAAAAATAATAGAAGTACAGAGGATGCCATTCTAACCTTAACTCATTCTGTGGTTAAACATTTGGAGGAGACAACCTCATATGCATGTCTTTTATTGGTTGATTTTAGTTCAGCTTTTAACACACTGCAGCCACACCTTTTAATTAAGAGGTTAAATGATTTTAAAGTGCATCCTGTCATTATTAAATGGTACCACTCATTTTTAACTTATCGTAAACAGCAAGTTAGTGTAAATGGAACTTTATCTAAATCCAGAACCCTCAGCACAGGAGCTCCCCAAGGCTGTGTTAGTTCACCATTTTTGTTCACCTTGTACACTGATGAGTGCAGAAGTGTCTATCCAGGCAATCAAATTATTAAATTTTCTGATGACACTGCTATTTTATCACTACTTCAAAAGACTCATGATCTGTCAAGCTATTTTATAGAAATTCAGAGGTTTGTCAATTGGTGTGATGACAGTCATCTCATTTTGAATACTGATAAAACAAAGGAGATGGTGTTTGACCCGCGGGGAGTTGGTGACCACAGGCCTGTGGTCATCCACAACCACACTATAACACAGGTTAGTTCCTATAAATATTTGGGAGTATTTATTGACAATTCATTAACCTGGAGCACACATATTGATTACCTCTGCAGTAGATTACAACAGCGGCTGCATTTCTTGCGTAGATTAAGAATACATGGCATTGATAAAAGGATTATGCTAATATTTTACCAGGCTGTGTTGGAGAGCTGTATTAGATACAGCATTACAGCTTGGTTTGGCAACCTCTCTGTGAAACTAAAGAACAGAGTGTTGCGTTTAATTCATACAGCATGGAAAATTATTGGAGTTAAAGAGTATTTACCCATGCAGATCTTACACGACCAGGCAGCCTGTAGACAAGCTCAAAAAATAATCAGTGACATGAGCCACCTACTAAACAATGAATATGTGCGGCTGCCCTCAGGGAGGAGATACAGAGTCCCCAAGTGCAGCTTCAATAGATACAAGAACTCATTTATCCTGACGTCAGTAAAACTTTTAAACTCAGATAAATAGGTCAGGGACACTGATAACTCCTGTTCTTAATGACTGTTGTTATATATTTTATGTATGGACTTGTATTATTTATTGGGTTTTATTTCATTCATTATGTACTACATCCATTGTGTATGTGTGGATTGTGTGGTTGCAGCACGGGTGTCAAGCCCAAGACAAATTTCCCCTTGAGGGACAATAAAGTTTATCTTATCTTATCTTATTTTATTTTATTTAGAGTTACCAGTCAGTGACACGACAGAGCGTTTCTGCATCTGTAGCCCATGTTCTTTTCTCTTGAAAAATTCCACCGCTTTCCCACAAGTGTTGGATGCTTTGTTTCTAAGTGGCACTTTAATTTTGAAGGCTTCGGAGCTTCGTTTGACAGGGTTAGCCCACACTCCACGCACTGGGCTCTTGGCTCTGCCTCATTTCCTCCATTCACAAAGCTGTACCTAATGAGGTCAGGATTGTACTTGCACAAAATTTTACTCTTTTGGGCAGGTTTACCATCATCTTTGCAGTCATTTTTTTTTAAAAAACTTCTCCATAACTTTCTCTTGGGGCTAGCGGGTGGCTGAATGTGTTCTTCTGTTTACATTGGAGCTTGTAAACAACTGACTTATGCATTACCACCACCAATTGATGGGAAGCTGTATTGCAACTGTGTCTCATGGATGTCAGTATAACAGTAATATATCTGGTGTCTTCAATTGTAACATACGTCGTCTTGCAGCCCTCGCGGCCCACACGTGTTAAACTGAAAGATTCTGTGGCCCTCGAGGTGGCGCTTGCAGCCCCATGGTTAAAAATCACTGAGATATATGATAGCCAAGTGTCAATGAGGAACCAGCTGGTCTAGTATGATGACTATAATTTATAAAACAGAGCAGGACGATGGTACTGAGCTAATCTAGCAAATGGAAATGTTAATATGGGATCGTTTGTGTCCTATGCTGCTGGATTATTGAATAAACTGAGGTGAACATGTTCATAAATTACTGCTGATATTGATCACTGATTATTAGCAGAGATATTGTTTTGAAACATTTTTAGGGTTTTGATGATAACTGTAATTTCATGTAAACATTTCATGTTTAAGACAATTTTCCACATAGGTGGACAATAAAGTTCTATTCTATTCTATTTTAGTTTTGGTGGTACCTAGCTCTTGCCGGGATCTTAGCCTGATTTGGTGGCAGCTGGCTACTGCTGTAGTCCCAGCCTGGCTTGGCCTTTACCAGCTGCTAATGGAGTCCTGGCTTGGCTTGATGGCAGCCAACTGCTGCTGTCGAATCAGCCTGGCTTGGTGTGAGCTACCTATTCTATTCTATTCTGTTTGTGCTAAGCATTAGCTCAGGATTCATTGGGTCTCTGGGAGTGAAACCACTCACTGGCCCCAGTTACATGGTCACAATAAACCGATAATGGCAATAATCACTTTTGTCATGTTTACATGCATTCAGTAAACAGATTATTGGAGGGTAAACCACTTCAGTTAATGAGTCCGGTTAAATGGCCTTTATTTTTTTTTTAATCTATTTTTATTTTGAATACTTTATTAATGCCAGAGGGAAATTCAGGGCATCCACCTGGATGGATGAAGAAGCCACGGTGCGGCACCATCCCTTCACCATTCACACACACATTCACACCTAGGGCCACTTTAGAGTCTCCAATTAACCTAACTTGCATGTTTTTGGCCTGTGGGAGGAAACCAGAGTACCTGGGGTAAACCCACGCAGACACTGGGAGAACATGCAAACTCCACAGAGAAGTTTCACTGATGGTCAGGGAGTGGGATCAAACCCATGACCTTCTTACTGTGCTGCCACAGTGCTAACCACTGTGCCACCGAGCTGCCCTTACCGGATTATTACCAGAGTGTACCGGAGTGGTGGCCTAGTTGATAGAGCATCCGCCCCACAACCAGGAGGTTGGGGTTTCAAGTCCCGGCCGGATCATACCAAAGACCATATAAAAATGGTACTTCCCGCCTTCTAGCTTGGTGCTCAGTGTAATAGAATGGGGGAAGGAGAAGTTGTTTGTGGTGGTGTCTTGCATGGCAGCAACCCCTCTGATTCTACATGTGATTAACATTGTAGACAGGAGAAATGTAATTTCATTCTGCTGTACATGATTGGCTGTATGGACTGAATGACAATAGTGATGGCTTCTTCTTCTGTTTACATGGCCACTTGAATAATCAGATAACTCCAGAAATCCATGGCTTC
Source organism: Pholidichthys leucotaenia (assembly GCA_020510985.1). NCBI lineage: Eukaryota > Metazoa > Chordata > Actinopteri > Cichliformes > Pholidichthyidae > Pholidichthys > Pholidichthys leucotaenia. Next base: position 251,003,638 of record CM035844.1, on the reverse strand, counting down.
AAAGTTCTTATGGGTGACAACAGTAAAACCTGAATAACTTCCTGATCTGAACTGATAGGTGTTCTATTATTAGGTTAGGTTACTTTATTAGTACCCATAGGTAAACTTGTTTTGCAACCAGTAAGATCATGACGTCCATTAACATACAAGAGAATACAGGCAAAACATAAAAATACCTACCAAATATGTTAAAAACAAGTGATAAAAGCAATGAACCAATAAGACAAGCAGATAATAAAATGATAGATATACTCGAAGTTCCCCTGAAACAAGGCTAAAAGATAAAATCACAATCAAGTAACCTTGGAACCTGCCAGGATAAGATACAATAAATAGATAGGCAAATAAATTGTCCAAATAAATATGTGCAAAATGTAACTACAACTTGTTCAGTGCTGTTACAGCAGCTGGGACAAAGTTGCATCCATACCGTTTTGTTTTACACCTTGGGACTAAAAACCTCCATCCAGAGGGAAGAAGCTGGAAGTTATTGTGTAGGGGATGAAAAACATCGCTTAAAATGGAGGACGCTATCTGCTGTACCTGTTTATTGTACAGTGAGGCTGGAAACAGCTGAGACTCACCAGTTAGTCAACTGGACAGTTTCACAATTTGGACAATATTGGACTTGTGTGCTAATCACAGCTGGCCCATAAAAACACTATGTTCAGGCACAGGATGCCCATAAGTGAAGCATTACCCTCCAGAACACATCAATAACTTCACAAACACATGAACTGGAATATAATCGGCGAAGTAGGGGTTTGGTGAGATTATGGGAAAAAGAATTTCTAACAGCCTCAGAGACTCCAACAAACCATCCAACCAGTCAGAAGAGTTCTCTACCTACAGTGTAGTATAAAGATGGATGGCTAAAGATGGTAACAAAACTCTGAGAATCTCCTCAGTTTCTCTGACACATCTTCAGCAGAGGAAACAGAGTCTGAGGACAAGGTGGAAAACTTGTCCTTCACTGAGTTTAAGGTCTCTGAGGTCCACCGGGGTGATGAGATTCACCCCAACTACCTTGTTTCTGCATGCTGTAAGACCTTCCTGGGTGGCTCATCTCACACAGAGATAAGGGACAATATCTCTGGACCGTCAAACTGGGGTTGTCTTCCCTTTTAGCACTGGGACAAGATGGTGTATTCTAAAGTTAGAGGTCCACATTACTCTTGCCTAGTAATGTCCAGTGTGTGCAGTTGCTTTGTGTTACAGCTGTGATGTGGTTCAAGCCTCATATCTGTTCACATTGGCTGTGTTTCTCCTGTGAAGTGGGACCAATCACCTTAGGACAAGATCACACTAGAACAAAGAGGTAATGTGAGTGATCTGGATGCTCTTCCATCATTTCCTTTTGTGCTGGATGGATCTTAGCGATCATTGCTGCAAACCAGATCTGGAGTCCAAAGCATCTGGTGGACGCAAGAGCAGTGACTAGAGTGAAATCTACTCCAATGACTGCACTGCAGCTGTAACATAAAGCAACCACATCCAGTGGAAATAAGGCTCCCCCAAAAGGTCTGGGGTCTGGAGAGTCCAACTATTAGTTCTGATTCAAGAGCTGAAGTCAGCAAACCAAATGAACCTGTTGGGTTGTGGGTAAAAGTCCTGTGTCAGTGTTAGATCTCAGATAATAACCAAAGAACGGCACGTAATGACCCCAGGTTGTGTCTGTTTCTGGTTCCTGGTTGGTAGGCAGTTTCTTTTCCGTTTGACTTTACTCATAAAATGTTGAATTGTCACTCATATATTTAATAATCAGAAACATCAGTATTGGTGACCCTCCAGATGTTTGTATCCCAGATCAGAACTAATTGGGGCTTGTCCAGGATCTGAACTTTGGGTTCATCACAGACTTCAGCTGGATCAAACAGAGAAACCCTGTCAGTGGAACCATGGAGACACTGACACACACTGTGACCATTTATAACTTCATATATCCATGCTCAGACAGTCCTTCACCAAGTGTTTAGGCTTCATGACCAAACAGCCCGTGGTTGTAGACCAAACAAACATGCTACACAGGGAAGGAGGGCTGCAGGTCCCATCGCCATGGTAACCACCATCAAACAACAACCACTGACAAACTCAGATGCTGAGATCTGAATGGTTTAATTCTTTATTGGAGTAGGAGTCTTTCTTGTTCTCCCTGTGCAATGTGAGTTGATTTCAGGTTCTCAGGTTTTCTCCCACAGTCTAACGGCATTCACGTTAGCTTACATAGTGATTCTACATTAGCCTTATGTATCTGATGCTGATAATCCAGTAGAACACAGGGTTAGTGTGATTACTAGTTAAGCACTTTAACTGGTCTTTGACACTAGAAAAACACAAATCCTGATCCCTATAACGTTTAACCTGTAATCACATTCTACTGTAGTAGGTTATGATCTATCGTGGTAGGTTATGATCTACTATGGTAGTTTATATCTACTGTGGTAGGTTATGATCTGTCATGGTAGGTTATGATCTATCGTGGTAGTTATGATCTACTATGGTAGGTTATGATCTACTGTGGTAGTTATGATGTGTCATGGTAGGTTATGATCTATCATGGTAGCTTATGATCTACTGTGGTAGGTTATGATCTACTGTGGTAGTTATGATCTGTCGTGGTAGGTTATGATCTGTTGTGGTAGGTTATGATCTGTCATGGTAGGTTATGATCTATCGTGGTAGTTATGATCTACTATGGTAGGTTATGATCTACCATGGTAGTTATGATCTACTGTGGTAATAATAATAATAATAATAATGCATCAGATTTATATAGCGCTTTATCATAGACACTCAAAGACGCTTTACAAGTAGATACATTATTCATTCACTCAGACAGACAATGGTAGTGGCAAGCTACTACTGTAGCCACAGCTGCCCTGGGGCAGGCTGACGGAAACGTGGCTGCCAATCCGCGCCAACGGCCTCTCCGGCCACCACAGGTGGGTAGGTTATGATCTACTGTGGCAGTTATGATCTATCATGGTAGGTTATGCTCTATCGTGGTAGTTATGATCTACTGTGGTAGGTTATGATCTGCTGTGGTAGTTATGATCTATCGTGGTAGGTTATGATCTGCTGTGGTAGGTTATGATCTACCACAGCAGTGGCTCAGGAGGTTGAGCAGGTCGTCTAATAACCGGATGGTTGGCGGTTCGAATCCCGCTCTCCCCAGATATCCTGCCATTGTGTCCCTGGGCAAGACACTTCACCCGCATTGCCTCCAGTGTCCATAACACTGGGTATGAATGTGTATATATGTATAAAAATGTTTGGTGGTGGCCAGAAAAGGCCATTGGCGCAGATTGGCTGCCACGTTTCCATCAGCCTGCCCCAGGGCAGCTGTGGCTGCAGAAGTAGCTTGCCACTACTATTGCCTGCCTGGAGTGAATGAATAATGTACCTATTTGTAAAGTGTCTTTGAGTATATATGATAAAGCGCTATATAAAATCGATGCATGATTATTATTATTATTATTACTATGGTAGGTTATGATCTACTATGGTAGTTATGATCTACCGTGATAGTTAGGGCTGGGTTCAAAAGATCGATACAATGATATGAATCGATCCATGTTTGACTGAGCTGATATCGATTCACAAAATCTGTGGATCGATCTTTTAGTATAATGCTTTTACATCTGTGAACGTCTGCTGAGTCTGATTGGGTTGAAACCGGGTCAGTGAGCCAGGAACCGCAGCCAAGAACCAGAAACACCCGGAGCGCTAATGGAGCTAACAGCTAACAAGCTAATGGATATGCTAGTTCTTCTGTGGTGTTAAAACGGTTCTCATCTGGCAAGAGTTCAATGCGGCGTGTGCGCACATCTTTACTTCCGTGTTTACATAAGCAGAGTTCTTGATGTGTGTGTCTCTTAATTTATCAACAAAAGTCACCATAAAGACTGTCCTCAACACCTTCTGAATATTTTTCATAAAGCGGGGATAAATGGTTTTTCTACTACATGCAGCGCTCAGTTGGAACATAAAGTTACCATACTTTATGGTACAGTTTACGCTACAGTTCCCGACATACCGGGAACTGTAGTGAAAACGACGCGGGTGCCGGGCTGGAGTTTAGGCGGTGTGCAAGAAATATAAGACAGAGTAATAAAGAGCGATGGCAAGAACCAAGCAGACCGCCCGTAAATCTACTGGAGGAAAAAGCCCCCCAGGAAGCAACTAGCCACCAAGGCTGCTCGGATAAAGCGCTCCGGCCACCGGCGGAGTGAAGAAGCCTCACCGTTACAGGCCTGGTACCGTGGCTCTGAGAGAGATCCGTCGCTACCAGAAATCCACGGAGCTGCTCATCCGTAAGCTGCCCTTCCAGCGCCTGGTGAGGGAGATTGCTCAGGACTTCAAGACCGACCTGCGCTTCCAGAGCTTCGCCGTCATGGCTCTGCAGGAGGCCAGCGACGCCTACCTGGTGGGTCTCTTCTCTTCGTGGACACCAACCTGTGCGCCATCCACGCCAAGAGGGTCACCATCATGCCCAAAGACATCGAGCTGGCCCGCCGCATCCGCAGAGAGAGAGCTTAGACTTTCTGCTGCACATCCACCAACCACAATGCTCCGCACTGTGTGTCTATATATATATATATTTATAGTAATATGTACATATGTATACTAGCTGTTCTTGTTTTTTCTTGCCTTTTTTTTTTTTGTTACTTATTTGTACCCGTAGGTAGACTTGGTTTGCAGTCTGGTGACAAGCCACCGGCTGCTGGTCGCTGCGTGCGCGAGCGCCCTAAACCTACATGTTTTTTGGTATGCAGGAGGAAACCGGAGAAATCCCGGAGTAAACCCACGCAACACGGGGAGAACATGCAAACTCCACACAGCTCACTGTTGGTCGGGGGCTGGGATCGAACCCACAATCTCATGATCCCCGCGATCCCCCGGCCGAGGGTAAAACTGTGCTGCCACAGTGCTAAACCACTGTCCCACCGTGCAGCCCTTCTGATTGTTGCTCTGAGTGTTGCTATCCCTGTGCTGTTGCAATCCTGGAATTTCCCCATTGTCGGACTAATAAAGGCTTATCTTATCTTATCTTAAAGTTGACAGTTAATAAACTGAAAATGCGTGAAGACTGGCTGAAACCTGTGAAGAGGGAGGGAGACTTGGAGCTGCTGAAATTTTAAGTAAAACATAATTTGCTTCTTTTAACATTTGTGTCGTAAATTAATAACTTATCCGGCATGATGGTGGTTTCTTTTACAAACTATGGATCCAGAATTAACTGTTTGTTAAGCGCTGTGAATAAAGGTATATTTTATGAGATTATGGACTTCTAGCACTTAAGTGAGAGATTTGAAGATAATAATGAATCACAATAAAATGAAAAATGGCAGAATTAATAAAGGCTGCAGTACAATGAGCCATTTTTACTCTATAGGACTAAACTGAAATGAACAAATCTAGGAAATGAATTGAAACCCTTTTCAAAAATTGAACATTATTTGTAGTTAAAATATAAACAACAAAAAATAAAAGAACCTAAATTATTAAACCCTACCGTGGTGTGGGGATTTAAAAATTTGATTATTAATTTTACTGTGAAATCTATTCTTTTCACCTCCCCTTCACATCTATGAAGACTGGGTTTCCACTCCAAGCTCCATCCTGCACTGAGACCTTCTGAAGGTCAGAGGTTGTCAGTGGAGGATCGTCCCTGCTTCTGCTGGATTTCAGCACAGAGACCTCAAATTTTTCAGGAGCTTAGTTTGCAAATTCACGATTCAAGAAGGCGCTGCCATAATTTTCTCCATACTCTAATATGCATTCAATGCAATTTAGTTGTTGTAATGACTAATTCTTTTAATTCTTTTTTTAATTTAAATTCAATTTAATTTAAATTCTCAACAAGAATACAATGTTGGTCATTTTTGACAATTTTACTGACCATTTAATTCTACATAAATCACTGTTTAACAAGAAATTTTGGGCAATCCTGTGCTTTTCTTGTGATGTTACACAGAACAGCATCACTGTAAACTATGGAAAAAGCAGCTACTTTAAAAGCTCTACTTCCTCACAAAACTTTCAGCGCAAAAAACCTCTAAAAATGTCAACTTTTTGGAAAAGCTCCCACAAATTCAGGCTTTTGGGCCACAAAAATCACAAAAACAGCCGACGAAATCCTGGAGGGACTAAAGTCCAGTGAGATCCTGTCTACATGCTTCATGCATTGAATTTGTTTGCTGACTCTGGGTTGTTAACGTGACACTACATACCCTTTACACTAAAGAAAGCACTTGTTAGCACTTTGTGAAATCATAAGTTAAATAATAAAAAAGTGTATTATTGTAACTGATTTGGGGTCAGTTCTATATGTGACAAATTATGTATTAACAAAGTTAGAGTATTCTTGGTACAATTTGCAGCATTAGGTCTCGAAGATTTTTTTCCCCCTGGCAAGTAAAATGGCTATTAAAATGGAAATTTCGCAGATCAAATTGGGATCGGATCGAATTGAACTGAATCAGAATCTCAAGAATCAGAATCAAATCGATTCTGGAAATTAGGGATTGTTCCCAACTCTAGTGGTAGCTATGATCTAGCGTAGTAGTGTGGTGACCCACCACAACCTACATGGACATTCAATCTTCACACTCAGCTGCACTAAGCAGGGACAATTTGCATACGGACAGAGAGGCCCTAGGAGACAATCAGAACAATGGACTATTGTTATACATTGCCATATTAAGGAGAGGAAGTCCAGGTGCCAGTTGGTCACGCGATTGATATGTATTGACTGATATGTATATCAATATGCAAATGTGCCATGCATTCTCTCTCTTTGTACAACATGTATAAAAGAGCTTGCTATACATGCCTCAAGTGCACAGGCAACACACACAGACACACAGCACAACATAGCACACACTGCTACAGTGTGTCTCATGATATTGGAGGAAAATAAAATCCTGCCACCTTCCAGCTCGCCACATCTCGCCTGAACTTATTTTTCCTCCACAATAGTTATGATCTACCATGGTAGTTATGAACTACTGTGGAAGGTTATGATCTATTGTGCTAGGTTATGATCTACTGTGGTAGTTATGATCTATTGTGGTAAGTTATGATCTATCATGGTAGTTATGAACTACTGTGGATGGTTATGATCTATTGTGCTAGGTTATGATCTACTGTGGTAGTTATGATCTATTGTGGTAAGTTATGATCTATCATGGTAGTTATGAACTACTGTGGATGGTTATGATCTATTGTGCTAGGTTATGATCTACTGTGGTAGTTATGATCTATTGCGGTAGGTTATGATCTACCGTGGTAAGTTATGATCTATCATGGTAGTTATGAACTACTGTGGATGGTTATGATCTATTGTGCTAGGTTATGATCTACTGTGGTAGTTATGATCTATTGCGGTAGGTTATGATCTACCGTGGTAAGTTATGATCTATCATGGTAGTTATGAACTACTGGGGATGGTTATGATCTATTGTGCTAGGTTATGATCTACTGTGGTAGTTATGATCTACTGTGGTAGGTTATGATCTACTGTGGTTGTTATGATTTATCATGGTAGGTTATGATCTACCACAGTAGGTTATGATCTATTGTGGTAGGTTGTGATCTACTGTGTTAGTTATGATCTACTGCAGTAGGTTATGATCTATCATGGTAGGTTATGATCTATTGTGGTAGGTTATGATCTAGCGTGGTAGTTATGATCAGTCATGGTAGGTTATGATCGATCGTGGTAGATTATGATCTAGCGTGGTAGTTATGATCTATCATGGTAGGTTATGATCTGCCATTGTAGGTTATGATCTATCGTTGTAGGTTGTGATCTAGCGTGGTAGTTATGATCTACTATGGTAGGTTTTGATCTACTGTGTGGGACAATTACTACACACGCCTCCTTAGAAGAGCTAAAAACATCAAGAACGACCCAACACATCCAGGACATTACCTGTTTTCCACCCTTCCCTCAGGTAGGCTCAGAGTCATCAAAACCCAGACCAGCAGAATGAAAGAGAGCTTTTTTCCTAGAGCAGTAGACAGACTGCTGCGCTTATAATCCTTCTAGCAGGTATGCACACAGTCACATTTATGTAGAGTGCATTAGTATTTTATCTATTTATTATTTAATTCTAAGATGATTGTGTTTTAAGCTGCTAAGAGACTGCTGAATAGAGTTTCGCTGTATTTTGTGTACAATGACAATAAAGATTCTTTTCTATTCTATTCGATTACTGCAGTAGTTATGATCTATCATGGTAGGTTATGATCTATTGTGGTATGTTGTGGAAGAACAAATAAGTTCAGGCGAGATGCGACAGGCTGGAAGGTTTCAAGAGTTTTATTTCCTCCATCATAATGAGACACACTGTAGTGCTATGGGCTGTGTTGTGCTGTGTGTATGTGCGTCCTGTGTGTGCTTTTATACAGACAGAGAGAATGCATGGTACATTAGCATATTGATATACAGTACATATCAGTCAATACATATCAATCGCGTGACCAACTGGCACCCAGACTTCCTCTCCTTAATCCAGGGATGTATAACAATAGCCCATTGTTCTGGTTGTCCCCCCAAGGGGTTCTCTGCCCATATGCAATCCCTGCTCAGCGTAAATAGTATCAGTCTGCATTGTGTTGGGTGCCGACACGGCTCCCCCCAGAATGCTCGGAAGGGGCTGTGACACCCCCCCCCCCCCGTCGTTTGGCATGGGGGGGACGGGGGAGGGCTGGAAAGGGCAGTGTGCTCCGCTCCGAGTTCCAGTTGGGCGGCCATGGATCGTGGGCGCACGGACCGTGTGCAGTCGTGTGTAATGGAACCAGGCGGCGATCGGCCGGCTTTAGGGAGTGAGGTGCGGGAAAAGCTCTGTGCAGGAGGAGGGGGAGGGGGTGGGAGTAAGCGAGTGCCGGCCCGGGACGTCAAAGGTGTTTGAGCCGCGCAAAAATTGCGTGTGGATCTGCGATGGTGAGGGACTTTCACGTTAAACCTGGCAATGATCCACAGTGGCTGTGAAAAAAAATTATATCTCTGACTCTTTCACGGCTCGATCCAGCAAGGATGTGGGGAAGGTGAGCGGCCAAATTCCCCGAGGATGCATAGCGGCTGTGAAACAACTGCAGCTGTGTGAGGGTGTGAGGTGGTTTGGCTTTAGGTGCGGGAGCAGCCCTAAAGTCATCGGGGAAAGCAATCGGCTAAATTCCCCTTGTGCGCCGTGGCTGAGAAACTCCTACAAAGTCCTGTGTGCGGGCTGCACGTCTGCTCCAGGTGCTTGAGCAGCCCTGAAGGTTCCGAGGGTGGCAATCGGCCATGTTTCTCGGGCATGTGCAGCGGTGGAAGACGATGTGTCAGTCTGTGGAGCCGGTTCGTCTCTGTGTGTGGTGCGCGCTTGGCGTCGTGACCACATAACTGGCAGTTGTGCTGTCCTCATAATCCTGCGGTGTGTGGGCGGGGCTTCTGTGCTTGGGAGGTCCGCTGTCCGGAGTTTAGTCAGAGTCGGGGAGCTCGGTGGAAATCAACGCAGTCGGTGTTGATGACTGTCCCTGTTCAGGCTGCTTCCTTCGTTCGCTCGTGTCGTTCAGGGTGCGTTTTGGTCCCAGCGCTGCGCTCCAGAGTGTGCACTCTGGTGAGGATGAAGAGGTTGCAGGCGTTCTCTGGTCCTCTGGGATTCACAGCGCGGTGAGAGGGAGCAGACGGTCATTTTCCCTCGTCAGATCACCAGTGTGGAGGTAAAAGATCAGGCGAAGGGCGCACCATGACGCGTGCTGGGGCTTCCCGTCCGGGTGATCTCCGGGGTGTTCGCCTCGTGTTCCATTCTTCGTCAAGGGTCACCAGTGTGGAAGAACAAATAAGTTCAGGCGAGATGCGACGAGCTGGAAGGTTTCAAGAGTTTTATTTCCTCCATCATAATGAGACACACTGTAGTGCTGTGGGCTGTGTTGTGCTGTGTGTATGTGTGTCTTGTGTGTGCTTTTATACAGACAGAGAGAATGTATGGTACATTAGCATATTGATATACATATCAGTCAATACATATCAATCGCGTGACCAACTGGCGCCCAGACTTCCTCTCCTTAATCCAGGGATGTATAACAATAGCCCATTGTTCTGGTTGCCCCCCCAGTGGTACTCTGTTCGTATGCAATCCCTGCTGAGCGTGAATAGTATCAGTCTGCATTGTGCTGGGTGCCCACAATGTTATGACCTATCGTGGTAGTTATGAGCTGCCGTGGAGGGTTATGATCTATTGTGGTAGGTTGTGATCTACTGTGATAATTATGATCTACTGTGGTAGGTTTTGATCTATTGTGGTAGGTTGTGATCTACTGTGATAGTTATGATCGACTGTGGTAGGTTATGATCTACTGGGGTAGTTATGACATGTGGTAGGTTATGCTCTACTGTGGTAGTTATGATCTATCATGGTAGGTTATGATCTATTGTGGTAGGTTATGATCTATCATGGTAGTTATGAGCTGTCATGGTAGGTTATGATCTATCGTGGTAGGTTATGATCTATCATGGTAGGTTGTGATCTACTGTGGTAGTTATGATCTACTGTGGTAGGTTATGATCTACTGTGGCAGTGATGATCTGTTGTGGTAGATTATGATCTATCGTGGTAGGTTATGATCTCTCATGGTAGGTTATGATCTACCGTGGTAGTTATGATCTACTGTAGTAGGTTATGATCTACCATGGTAGGCTATGATCTACTGTGGTAGTTATGATCTACCGTGATAGGTTATGATCTATCGTGGTAAGTTATGATCTACTGTGGTAGTTATGATCTACCATGGCAGGCTATGATCTACTGTGGTAGTCATGATCTACCGTGACAGGTTATGATCTATCGTGGTAAGTTATGATCTACTGTGGTAGTTATGATCTACCATGGTAGCTTATGATCTACTGTGGTAGGTTATAATCTGTCATGGAATGTTATGATCTACTGTGGCAGGTTATGATCTACTGTGGTAGGCAATTATCTACAGTTGCAGGTTATGATCTATCGTGGTTGGTTTTAATCTACTGTGGCAGGTTATGATCTACTGTTGTAGGTTATTATCTACTGTAGTAGGTTATGATCAACTGTGATTAGTTATGATCTACTGTGGTAGGTCATGATCTATTGTGGTAGGTTATTATCTACCGTGGTAGGTTATGATCTACTGTTGTAGGTTATTATCTACTGTAGTAGGTTATGATCTACTGTGATTGGTTATGATCTACTGTGGTAGGTCATGATCTATTGTGGTAGGTTATTATCTACCGTGGTAGGTTATGATCTACTGTAGTAGGTTATGATCTACTGTGGTAATTTATGATCTACTGTGGTAGTTTACAATCTACTGTGGTGGGTTATGATCTATCATGGTAGATTATGATCTACCATGGTAGTTATGATCTTCTGTGGTAGATTATGATCTATTGTAGTAGGTTATGATCTACTGTGGTAGGCAGTTATCTACAGTCGGAGGTTATGATCAATCGTGTTAGGCTATGATCTCCCGTGGCAGGTTATGATCTACTGTGCTAGGTTATTATCTACTGTGGTAGGTTATGATCTACTGTGGTGGGTTATGATCTATCATGGTAGATTATGATCTGCCATGGTAGTTATGATCTTCTGTGGTAGATTATGATCTATTGTAGTAGGTTATGATCTAGCGCAGTAGGTTATGACCTATCTGAATTGAGACAATATCACTACCACAAAGTATCACAATACTACAATGCATTGTTTTTTTTCCCCCACCACTAACTCTGGTATAATACTGATTCAATATACACTACCGTTCAAAAGTTTGGGGTCACGTAGAAATTTCCTTATTTTTGAAAGAAAAGCACTGTTTTTTTCAATGAAGATAACTTTAAACTAATCAGAAATACACTCTAATATCTAATATACATTGCTAATGTGGTAAATGACTATTCTAGCTGCAAGTGTCTGGTTTTTGGTGCAATATCTACATAGGTGTATAGAGGCCCATTTCCAGCAACTATCACTCCAGTGTTCTAATGGTACAATGTGTTTGCTCATTGCGTCAGAAGGCTAATGGATGATTAGAAAACCCTTGTGCAATCATGTTAGCACAGCTGAAAACAGTTTAGCTGGTTAGAGAAGCTATAAAACTGACCTTCCTTTGAGCAGGTTGAGTATCTGGAAAAAATTATTATTTCAAATACAAATCATTATTTCTAACCTTGTCAATGTCTTGACTATATTTTCTATTCATTTTACAACTCATGGTGGAAAATAAGTGTGACTTTTCATGGAAAACACAAAATAATTGTCTGGGTGACCCAAAACTTTTGAACGGTAGTGTACATCTTGTAATTTCATTGAAATACTTGACTGTTTTTTACTAAATGACACAAAATTATGATGAAATTAAGAAACTGTTGGAAAAAAAATTTGGGAAAAATTTATTTTTGTTCAATTCCAATAATAATTTCATGTGATGCAGAATTCACACAATGACTAAATTATTCACAGTATTTTACCAACAGGAACAGGTGGTTACCATGGAGACTGTTGTGTAGTTTCCACGCTGGATGTGTGTGCCTATGACATACCTGCAGACATTTAGCTAGCGTGCTAACATGTGTGCGGCTAATCTAGTGGACAAGAACACAGGACGTTAACAGTCTGAAAGGCCAAGAAGACATCTTACCTCGTTAAGCTGTCCAATCAGATTAATTAGTTTAGGGGAAGCATGGAGGGGATCAGGGAGACAACAGTCGTCAGTGGGACGCACAGCTGGACCAGCTCATTACACTAATTACTGCATCATCATCATCATCAATATCAACAACAGTAAAGTCAGTTTAGGCTGTGGTCATCATCAAACCACATCAGGAAAATCAAAATCATCAAAACTGTGAGCTGTTCACAGCTGCAGGGTGTGTAAGCACCAATGTGAGTTAGCATTAGCTACAAGTGCAAACATGTTCTATAACACAGGCAAAAACACTTCTGTTTGGCTCAAACATTTCATCAGTCAGTATGTTTCCATCAGTCTGAGTAATTACCCAAACAGGAAGTCAAACTAGAGACGTTTATGAATGATGACATCACTGACCAAACTGCTACGCTATGGTGGAGGAAACTAGCATCCACCACTAGGAAAATGATGGTGAATTTGTAAAAAGGTGGGGAGGGGGATAAATCTGATTAAAGTACTGTGGTGTTTGGACTTACTGACTCACCATAGGTGGCGTGATGACATGGCAAGCTCGCCCTGCATCATATGGCACCAATCTTCTGTACATAGTTAGTTGTGTGTTGAATAAAGGACAGTACAGTCAACATTCGCTGTCCATGCCTCATTCTTAAACATAACAAATGGTGACAAGGACAGACCCTAATAACTCTGACATGAAAGCGTGCTTGGCACCCCCACAGCCGTTCCTCACTCTGCCAGGTGAGCCGCAAATCCCCTGGCCCCACTGGCATAGGATGTTCCAGAGGTATATCACCGCTGCTGGCTTAGACGATGCTAATGAGGAGAAGCTAAAGGGGATGCTAACCTACTATCTTGGCGCTGAAGGACAGCATATGCTTCACTCTCTGAGCCCTACGGACACAAACAAAGACTGTGGCCATGATGAACAAGCTTTACGCTGACAAAAGCAGTGTAATGGCACGGAGAGCGATTTTCAACCGGTGATGCCAGCGTGAGGGTGAGCCAGTCCGGCATTATGTAGCAGACCTCCGGGACCAAGCAAGCACCTGTGATTACTGAGGGTTGATGGAAGAGATAATACGCGATAAGCTAGAAGAGAATGCTAACAACATCAGGCTGTGGAGTAAGCTGTTTTCAACAGCACACAAGCTAACACTGGATGAGACTGCAAGATTGGCATCCCAAAGTCTCTCCAGAGCATGTCTACAGTCAGGAAACTGTTCCCTAGGAAGACAATTACAGTGGACGCGGAGGACTTATTTGTTTATGGCAATGCCAAATTAGGTATGGTGGGGACAGTCAGTTTTGCTGTACGATATGGCTCCAAGGCCGTTCCTTCATTCACTTTCCAGGTGACGTGCAAGAGGGCGGAGCTGGGCATCAATCTGATCATCGAGCTGGGATTCTCCATCACCGACCCAATGGGTGCTGCCGTTCTGATAGTCATCTCTTCCTGGCATCACCGTTGGACAGTGCTTTTCACAGAGCTAGGCTGCCTCACCTCTTTTGACCACCAACTGCTCACTGACCCAACAGTGTCCCCAAAAATTCAGCCTCTCCGCCGGTTACCCTATGCACTATGGGATGACGTCACAGCCGAGCTGCAGAAGTTGTTAGATGCTGGCACCATTGAGCGGGCTGACGCATCTCCCTGGGATCTCAAACTTGGTGGTGGCAAAGAAGAAGACGGGCGGCCTATGACCGTGTATTGACCTGAGAATGGTGAACAAGGTGGTGATCCCCGCCAAATATCCTCTGCCCACAACAGAGGAGCTGATGGCGGTGTTCCATGGTTCAAAGATTTTTTCCAAACTGGACCTCCACCAAGGCTACCTACAGGTTCCCCTTCACCCAGACAGCTGCAACCTAACAGCCTTCATCACCCACATGGGAGTATTCAGGTACACTCGTTTGTCTTTCGGTCTTAGTTCCACCCCGAACTGCTTTCAAAAGACCATGGCTACCATCTTCGCTGGTCTCCCAGGGGTGGTGGTGTACTTGGACAACATTGTGGCCTCCCACGACGCCCGCCTTGATAGGATTATAGAAGCACTAACAAGACACAGCCTCACACTCAATGTGGAGAAATGCGTCTTTGGAGCAAAGACCATCGAGTTTGTGGGTTTCCACCTGTCTGCCGAGGGCCTGAGTCCCCTACATTCAAATGTCGAGGTGGTACTGCAGCTACCCGAGCCTTCATGTCCCACACAGCTCTCATCCTTTTTGGGCATGGTGAATTTTTATAGGCATTTCATTCCCCAGGACTTGGACATGATAGAGCCACTACGCGCCCTCCTGAAGCAGGATGCACACTGCCACCATCAGCAAACTGAAGAAATAGCTCACCTCACCACTGGTGTTTGCCCACTTCAACCCACAAAGCCCCATGTTCTAATCTATGATGCCTCCAACACATCAGTGGGAGCCATTTTGTCACAACTGCAAGGGGAAACTGAGTGCCCAGTGGCGTTTTCCTTAAGGTCACTCACTTCGGTTGAGCAGAGGTAATCAGTGGGAGAAAGGGAGACACTGGCATGCGTTTGGGCATGTGAATGCTGGCACATGTACCTATATGGATGACACTTCACGCTGCTGACAGACCACAGAGCCCTCACGGCACTGCTGGAAGACTTCAAGCATACGACTTTAACACCCAGTTCACACTGGGCAGAGAAAACGTCGTGGTGAACCTCTTGTCCTGGGCCACACCTAACCCCACTCCGAACAGCGATTGAGACCCCCTGGAGTTGGAACTAATCCACATGCTGCATGGGCCAATTCAAAACGTTGTCTCCCTGCAAGAGCTCCAGCCGGTGTCTGAACAGGACCCAACTCTGACCCGACTGTGTAGTTTAATTTGTGAGGGCTGGCCTTCCGACGTGCCGGGGGACCAGGCACCATT
The DNA here is from genome assembly GCA_020510985.1 of Pholidichthys leucotaenia. Taxonomy (NCBI): domain Eukaryota; kingdom Metazoa; phylum Chordata; class Actinopteri; order Cichliformes; family Pholidichthyidae; genus Pholidichthys; species Pholidichthys leucotaenia. The sequence goes on along the minus strand of CM035844.1, from coordinate 250,988,064 downwards.
CCACAGAATCAGGGACAATTTATAATGCTTGAATGACATCTGTGTAGCAAGAGGCCACTGCAAAGTGATTTCAGAGGCACTAAGGGGCCACATCCTGACCATGGTACACAAGGGCCACCAGGGTGTCGTCAGAGTCAAACAACGGTGTAGAGGTTTGGTCTGGTGGACAGGCATCGACAAGGACATGGAGAACACGGTGAAGGACAGTGTGCCCTGCCTGGCCAGTGGGAAAACTGGCGGGCCACCACTGCCGCACCCGCTATCATTACCGTGGCCATCGGTCCCGTGGAAACACGTCCAATTGGGCATATGCGGCATGCTACATAGCGACCCCCAGCACCAACGCTTCCTATAAGTAGCATACGATCTTCACTCGAAATGGCCCGAGGTGTTGCCCACAAGCTTGGTTACCACAGACATAGGTATTGAGTTCCTCATCTCCCTCGTCGCCCGCTGGAGTGTTCTGGATTCCATTACAATGGACAACGGGCCGCAATTCACCTTGGTGGATTTTGAGACATTCATGAGAGAAAGGGGCATCGAGCACATTACAGCTGCCTTCTACCACCCACAGGTGAATGGGGGAGTGAAGAGATTCAATCAGACCCTCAAGAACGGTCTCAGGCCACACCTGGCGGATGGGTTCCTGTTCTCAGCCGCATTACAGACCACTCTGCTACATTACAGAGCAACGCCTCACGCCACAATGGGAGGCTCCCCGGCCCTACTAATGCTAGGATGTGAAATGTGTCTTCCCCTGGACGGACTACGCCCCCCATCGGAGGCCATCACAACAGAAAGACCATCACCTAGGGGGTGAGTGGTTGAACAGCAATAGCGAATGAAACAAAGGTTTGACAGGAAATGCTGGGCAAAGTGACCTGGACTTGCAGTGATGGATTGGGTTTGGATCCGGCACCCCAACCACGCCCACAAGCTGCAGTTGTTTTGGACAATGCCAATGCAGATCACAGCACAGCTGTGCCCAGCCACCTTTCGCCTCGCTGATGGGTCGCAGTGGCACACCAACCGCCTCAGCAAAGTGGCACCGACAGTGGCTCCAGATCAGGAGATGGCTGCAGACACGATGAGATCATGCAGGGACTTTGGCGACACAGGACCCGCAACTCATGAGAAGCATCCGGCGGAGCCGGTGGCAGCAGTGCAGCCCAAGCACGGTTCGGCCCGGGTTCGGCAGAGACCCCGCCACCTGAAAGACTCTGTGATGAACTTTTGAGTGTAGCCAGAACTTGACCAACAACAGTGGCAGAATAACCTACTCGGTCATGTGGGCATACCGGTAGTCTACCCAGGTGCTCAGGTAGCTGTACAAAGTTCTTTGGGGTTTTCGGGGGTGGGGGTGGGGGGGGGTTAAATGTGGTGTTTGGACTTGCTGACTCACCATAGGAGGCGTGATGACGTGGCGAGCTCACCGTGCACCATACAGTGCCAATCTTCTGTACATACTTAGTTGTGTGTTGAATAAAGGAGAGTACGGTCGACATTCACTGTCCACGACTCATTCTTAAACAAGTGCCACCTACTATGGTGGGTAAACAAAGAAAAATCAGGAAAAATCACCAGGTTTCCGTAAACTGAACAGTGTTTGGGTTTCCTACATTAATACTGGTGTTATGCCCCACAGCCGTAGGTGGCAGTAACACACACTGGTGATGGGACTCCATATTTAACACCAAAGAAGAAATCACACTGAGTATTAAAGGGTGGAGTAGCCTAGCCGGAGAACTTGGTAAGAGGACAAAACTGCAGGTAATGGGAAACAGAGAAGAGCTGATGTTGGGGGTGGGTGGGGTGATTGGGTAGTTATTTTAGAGTCTGGTCAGTGTTTGGCTCCCATTACACTGTCAGGAATGTCATCAAAACTGATAATTATTTAAGAGGACATAAAATCATTTTTAAAGGAAAAAAGCTTTTTGTCTTTGTTTTAAACAAAGACACAAAAAACTGCAGAAACAGACCAGTGGATGGTAGAATTCAGAATCATCAGCCACTGTGGCTAAGAGAAAAGAAAAACATTAATTGGAAACACACTGGGACTGACTATGGTTTGAACGGTGGTGACCAGGGAGGAGAAATGGACGCACGGATGGACAGAGAGTGAGACAGAAACACTGAAGAAGTCTAACCACTAACTTTGTGTAAATGGAGGGTGAAAACGTGTGTGTGTGTTGTGCTAGCAGGCTGCCCTGAGGGCTGATCCATTATACATACTGAACACAGACAGTTTTGGCCCATTAGCTGTGGGGACGATCTATAATGTATGTCCATGTGTGTGTTTGCGAGAGAGAGAGAAAGAGCAGGTAAGTAACATCCATTAGTGAGAGTAAACACACACACGCACACAAACACAAACACACCCAGACATTATCGGTCTGTTTACGATTTTCTTCCTCCTGAGGTCACCATTTAATTCCACACTGACCAGCCTGTGATTCTGAACCAGTCAGCACAGAAGGCAAAACCACTTCTATACTGATGAAAACCATTACTAGAACCCTGGAGAAAAAGGAGAAGTTCCTATCATAAAGGGTTGTTCCTGGGCCCTTTTTGAAGGCCACTTGTGTGGTAAATTATGATAGTGTGAAACTCTGTTGACACATCCTAATGAATGCCCTGATGACATATTCTGATGAGTGCCCTGATGACACATCCTAATGAGTGCTCTGATGACATGTCCTAATGAGTGCTCTAAAGACATGTCCTAATGAGTGCCCTGATAACATGTCCTAATGAGTGCCCTGATGACACATCCTAATGAGTGCTCTGATGACATGTCCTAATGAGTGCCCTAAAGACACATCCTAATGAGATCCCTGATGACACATCCTAATGAGTGCCCTGATGACATGAGTGCCCTGATAACACGTCCTAATAATCAGTGCCCTGATGACACGAGTGACCTGATAACACGTCCTAATGAGTGCCCTGATGATACATACAAATGAGTGCCCTGATGACATGTCATAATGAATACCCTGATGACACATCCTAATGAGTGGCCTGATGACACATCCTAATGAGTGCCCTGATGACATGTCATAATGAGTACCCTGATGACGCATCCTAATGAGTGGCCTGATGACACATCCTAATGAGTGCCCTGATGACACATCCTAATGAAAGCCCTGATGACATTCTGATTAGTGCAATGATGGCACGTCCTAATGAGTGCCCTGGTGACAGGTCCTAATGAGTGCCATGATGACACATCCTAATGAGAGCCCTGATGACATTCTGATTAGTGCAATGATGACACGTCCTAATGAGTGCCCTGATGACACGTCCTGATGAATGCCCTAATGACACATCCTAATGAGAGCCCTGATGACATTCTGATTAGGGCAATGATGACACGTCCTAATGAGTGCCCTGATGACACTTCCTAATGAGTGCCCTGATAACACATTATGATTAATGTCCTGACGACACATCCTAATGAGTGCCCTGATGACATGACTGCCCTGATCACATGTCCTAATGAGTGCCCTGATGACACGTCCTAATGAGTGCCTTGATGACACATCCTAATGAGTGCCCCAATGACATGTCCTAATGACTGCCCTGATGACATGAGTGCCCTGATGACATGGCGTAATGAGTACCCTGATGACACATCCTAATGAGTGGCCTGATGACATGAGTGCTCTGATGACACGTCCTGATGAGTGCCCTGATGACACGTCTTAATGAGTGCCCTGATGACACATTCTAATGAGTGGTCTGATGACATGAGTGCTCTGATGACACATCCTAATGGGTGCCCTGATGACATTCTGATTAGTGCAGTGATGACACGTCCTAATGAGTGCCCTGATGACATGTCCTAATGAGTGCCCTAATAACATAAGTGCCCCGAGGACACATCCTAATGACTACCCTGATGACATGTGTGCCCTGATAACATGTGCTGATGAGTGCCCTGATGACACGTCCTGATGAATGCCCTGATGACACTTCTTAATGATTGCCCTGATAACACATTATAATGAATGTCCTGATGACACATCCTAATGAGTGCCCTGATGACATGACTGCTCTGATCACACGTCCTAATGAGTGCCTTGATGACACATCCTAATGAGTGCCCTGATGACATGTCCTAATGACTGCCCTGATGACATGAATGCCCTGATGACATGTCGTAATGAGTACCCTGATGACACATTCTAATGAGTGCCCTGATGACACGTCCTGATGAGTGCCCTAGTGACACATCCTAATGAGAGCCCTGATGACATTCTGATTAGTGCAATGATGACACATCCTGAGTGCCCTGATGACACATCCTAATGAGCGCCCTGATGACATTCTGATTAGTGCAATGATGACACATACTAATGAGTGCCCTAATGACATGAGTGCCCTGAGGACACATCCTAATGACTACCCTGATGACATGAGTGCCCTGATGACATGTTGTAATGAGTGCCCTGATGACACAGCCGAATGAGTGGCCTGATGACATGAGTGCCCTGATGACACGTCCTGATGAGTGCCCTAATGACACATCCTAATGAGTGCCCAGATGACACATCCTAATGAGTGCCCTAATGACATGAGTGCCCTGATGACATGTTGTAATGAGTGCCCTGATGACACAGCCGAATGAGTGGCCTGATGACATGAGTGCCCTGATGACACGTCCTGATGAGTGCCCTAATGACACATCCTAATGACTGCCCAGATGACACATCCTAATGACAACCCTGATGACATGAGTGCCCTGATGACATGTCGTAATGCGTACCCTGATGACACATTCTAATGAGTGGCCTGATGACATGAGTGCCCTGATGACACGTCCTGATGAGTGCCCTAATGACACATCCTAATGAGAGCCCTGATGACATTCTGATTAATGCAATGATGACACATCCTAATGAGTGCCCTGATGACACATCCTAATGAGTGCCCTGATGACATTCTGATTAGTGCAATGATGACACATACTAATGAGTGCCCTGATGGCACGTTCTGAGTGCCCTGATGACACATCCAAATGAGTGCCCTAATGACATGAGTGCCCTGAGGACACATCCTAATGACTACCCTGATGACATGTCGTAATGAGTGCCCTGATGACACAGCCGAATGAGTGGCCTGATGACATGAGTGCCCTAATGACACATCCTAATGACTGCCCTGATGACACATCCTAATGAGTGCCCTGATGACAAGTGCCCTGATGACACATCCTAATGACTACCCTGATGACATGTCGTAATGAGTGCCCTGATGACACAGCCGAATGAGTGGCCTGATGACATGAGTGCCCTAATGACACATCCTAATGACTGCCCTGATGACACATCCTAATGAGTGCCCTGATGACAAGTGCCCTGATGACACATCCTAATGAGTGCCCTGATGACATGAGTGACCTGATGACACGTCCTAATGAGTGCCCTGATGAAATATTATGATGAATGCCCTGATGACACATCCTAATGAGTGCCCTGATAACACATTATGATGAATGCCCCAATGACACGTCTTAATGAGTGCCCTGATGACATGAGTGCCCTGATGACATGTCCTAATGAGTACCTTGATGACACATCCAAATGAGTGCCCTGATGACACATTATGATGAAATGTCTGATGATATGTCCTGATGAATGCCCTGTTGACATGTCCTAATGAGTATCCTGATAACACATTATGATGAATGCCCTGATGACATGTCCTAATGAGTGCCCTAATGACACATCCTAATGAGTGCCCAGATGACACATCCTAATGAGTGCCCTGATGACAAGTGCCCTGATGACACATCCTAATGAGTGCCCTGATGACATAAGTGACCTGATGACACGTCCTAATGACTGCCCTGATGACATATTATGATGAATGCCCTGATGACACATCCTAATGAGTGCCCTGATAACACATTATGATGAATGCCCCAATGACAAGTCCTAATGAGTGCCCTGATGATGCGTCCTAATGAGTACCTTGATGACACATCCAAATGAGTGCCCTGATGACACATTATGATGAAAGCTCTGATGATTCCTCCTGATGAATGCCCTGTTGACATGTCCTAATGAGTATCCTGATAACACATTATGATGAATGCCCTGATGACATGTCCTAATAAGTGCACTGATGACACATCCTAATGAGTGTCCTGATGAAATGTCCTAATGAGTGCCCTGATGACATGTTCTGATGAGTGCCCTGATGACACTTCCTAAAGAGTGCCTTGATGACACATCCTAATGAGTGCCCTGATGACATGAGTGCCCTGATGACACATCCTAATGAGTGCCCTGATGACATATTATGATGAATGCCCTGATGACACATCCTGATGAATGCCCCAATGACACATCCTAATGAATGCCTTGAGGACACATCCTAATGAGTGCCCTGATGACATGAGTGCCCTGATGGCACATCCTGATGAATGCTCTGATGACATGTCCTAATGAGTATCCTGATAACACATTATGATGAATGCCCCGATGACACGTCCTGATAAATGCTCTGATGACATGTCCTTTTGAGTATCCTGATAACACATTATGATGAATGCCCTGATGACATGTCCTAATGAGTGCCCTGATGACATGCCTGCCCTGATGACATATCCTGATGAGTGCCCTGATGATGTTCTGATGAGTGCCCTGATGGCACATCCTGATGAATGCCCTGATGATGTTCTGAAGAGTGCCCTGCTGACATGTCCTAATGATTGCCCTGATGGCACATCCCGATGAGTGCCCTGATGGTACATCCTGATGAGTACCCTGATGGCACGTCCTAATGAGTGCCCCGCTACAGAAGAAAATATGCTGCTGACCAAAATCAGGTCCCTGTGGGCTCCCTTCAAATGGAAAAGGGCACCTTATATCCTACATGACTCCCAAAGGTTGTGCTTTATACTAGAGAAGACATGATGAGGAGAAAAACATGATGAAGTGGGCATGCCCAGTTGGGTGCCCCCATCTAAAGTAAACATCTGTACAGTTTAAATAGGGTATGCATAGGGGAACCTCAGAAGTTTTTACAATGAAACAAATATTTGCTGTGTTTTATCACAGACAACATTGCTAACTTCTACTAACATAGTGTCAGTCTCTGTTTCACTTTGACTATTTACTCACTGATGCAGACCAGTACTGTGCAGTAAGTCGGTGCCCTTTTTACTTCTTTGCCTTGACCCTAACACAGTCTGAATCTACCCCTGAGTAAATTGGTTCATTTTCTAGAATAAACTGGTCTGTTAACATTAGTAATAGGAGAGATGTACTTTGAAAAGTAATAGCTTTGTTCTCCAAACTTTTATGTTGTCACTTTGATATATTTTAAACTAATTATTTATGTGAAGAGATGAAAACTTGTCACTTTTTATGTTTAAATAGTTAAATATCTATAACGTAAAAACTGATCATGAGTTTTCTTCTCCTGACATCATATTAGAAGCTGAAAGCTGACAACGCTCCCTGCTGACCAATGCAACTTTAGAAGGAAGCTCCATCTACATTTTATCTACAGTCTGTGGTTGGATTAGCTAAAGCCCTGTTCCCCTGATGTATGCTCTGAAGCCTCACCCCCAAGGTTTGTATTCTGAAGCCCCCCCCCCCCTCAGATGTGTATTCTAAAGCCCCGCCCCTTGAGGTATGTATGCACTGAAGCCCTGCCCCCTCAGGTGTTTATTCTAAAGCCCCGTCCCTCAGGTGTGTATTCTGAAGTTGTATATTCTGAAGCCCATCCCCCTCAGGTGTGTGTGTGTGCTGAAGCCCCGCCCCCTCAGGTGTGCATTCTGAACCCCCCAGGCCTGAACGTCCCCCCGCCCCCCTCACCTCATACTCCTCCTTGAAGCCGTAGCCCTCGGCACACTTCATCTGGGTGATGTGCTGCAGCAGGTCAGCCACCCTGATGGCCGGGTGGAGCTGGCCCGTCTGGTAGGGCACCGCCTCCCGCTCCGACTCTCTCTGTTTGTAGTGGGACTGGACCAGGCTGCTGGTCTCACTGGTCATGGTGTGGCTGTCATCTGCTGGGCATGAGGAGACGTCCAGTTAGATAGACCGCGGTGGGATTGATCTGACGCGGTTCAGAACCCAGGATGACCCCACTCAACTACACTCACATTTATTAAAGCAGCTCTGGACAGACTCTGGACATGTCAGGTTAACCTTTTACTACTGAGTCTGGATTCTTGAATGTTTTTTTATCCAGTAATGATTTTTTACCTCACTTATTTTATTAAAGTTCATCATCTGCTTATTTACTGATGAACTAGTTATTTTAGTTGAATTTCGTATTAAATATTTTCAGTCACCTGTAAATTTGTCTGACCTTTGATGACCCTCGTCCAGCTCCTTTTTAAATAAAGTTTGATTGACTATTTAACTTCCTGTCATAATGTTCATAATAAAACTTTATGGTGCTGCCGCAGTAATAAAAGACAGAATTAAAAGTGGGGATCTGATTGGTTACAGAAGTGTGATCTCGTCCTGAAATATTGAAAAATAAAGAGCAGAACCAGTGAAGTTCTTCTGCTGTTCTGTTTGTTTCCGGCGTGTGGAAGCCGACAGGATTCTCTATTTACAATCAATCTGACCACAATGACTTCTTCACACCTCCTTTTTATTTGTTCTTTTTCTGTTTGCTGACTCCGTCTGCTGCTGGAGCTCAGAGGAAAGCCTCTGATCACGGAGAAGTCTGACAGTTATTAGAACTCAGCTGCTGTGTTTTCATGGTTGGAAATGAAAGCTCTACGGTCATCTATAAACAGCCTGAACACCTGAATCAGAATCTATGAACCAGCTGAAGGAGAGTTCAGAAGGTTCAGAGTCTGTCCACTGCTCCACAGCAACACGCATGAATGAAACACGGATCACATGACCTCACATCACATGACCAGAGGCAGGATGGTGATTGGTGCTGCCTTCTTTTCACACCAGCTCCAGAAACTCCAGGATAGTAACTAAGTAATGGGAGCTTGTTTTAGCAGGTCCAGATCCAGTACAATAAAGACAACTGTTCTAGATCCTAGGGCTCATACAGCATATGTACTGGTCCAAATCTACCCCCAGTCCTCAGTACTGCATGAGTACTGGTCCAGAAACAGTACATGGTCTAATTACAATCCCAGTTCCAGTTCATGCTCAAAGTACTGGTCTAAATCCAGACAGAGTACAACCTGAGGGGCTGGTGTAGATTGTATCCCCAGTACATCATGAATACTGGTTTGGTTCCAATACAGCATGGCCTAAGTACTGGTCTGACTGTGGTCCAGGTTTTGGAGCTGTGGTGTGAAAGAACAGAGTTCAGAGTCCTGGAAGAGAACAAAACCTTGATGGTGAACTGTTTTTTTTTTTTAGCAAACTGAAGGACTGCAGGACTCTGACGTGAACACTTAACAAACTTGGCAGACAAACCTTCACTAGCCTCGCTAACTCTGTTCTTATTGACTAGCCTGGGACTGACTGACCAATCTCTCTATCATGGTGAGGGAGAGGAGTTGGGCGGTGTGATGTGAGTGGTGATTTGTGATCAGGTGGATGAGACACCCACTAACATAACCAATCAGAGGCACGGATGTACAGAGCTAAAAGCTGATTGGTTGGAGGAGAAATAGTGGGTGGAATTGAGGGCTGTGGCATCACAGTTTCACAGAGGGGTTACAAAAGGATGAAATGATGACATCACAGCATGGTGGGTGTGGTTTCATGCGCCCTCCCAGACATGACACCCCCCCCCAGCCCCAAATTTGACCACTTACCATTAATGGGCACTTAAGAAACAGAGAAGAGAAGAAGAAGAAGAAGAAGAAGAAGAAGAAGAAGAAGAAGAAGAAGAAGAAGAAGAAGAGAGAGGAGACAGGGTTTAAGCAACAACGTTTGCTTTAGCCTTAAGCTAGCCTGCTAGCATCAACCAAACAGAAAACTAGCTTGATCCTGAGCTAGCCTAGCTCACCTAGCTAACCTGGCTAACTGACCCTTAATGTTGGACTAGCATCAGCTTCTTTAGAGTGAAGACGGTTTAGTTAGCCTGAGGAGGGAGAAGAAATGAGAATATCCATGATTCTGCTGTTAGCATCACTCTTTCTTTAATGGGTGGTTAGCTAGCCTCATATGATTGGCGCAGGAGTTTAGCTGAACCTGACAGAGTGCATCTATTAAGGTTAATGTTGTTAATACTTTTGTTGACATTAAATTTGACTTTTTTAGTGAAGATATTTTATAAACATTTTGTAGTGTTAACTTCAAAAAAGTCAGTTTGTCCTGCTCCAGCAGACATTACTTTAGTTTCCCTGCTATAGACAATGTGTCCTTTGGAGTTGGTGCTTCAACGCACCGGCCTAATAGAAAACAGAGCCATATACAGACTCATAAGATGTGGTGATGAGGAAGGAAGACTGGTGGTGGAGGACAGAGGATGTTCAGTCAAGATACTCTGGCTCATACAACCTAGGGCACTTATTGTCTGTGATACATGTTTTTACTTTCACTTAAAACATTTCTCATTAAAGCAGTCCCATAGCTTCGGTGTAAAGGAGACACATTTCAGTGTTCAGAAATGGTATGATGCCTCAGGAAAAAGAAGATCCTGAAACCTTTCCAACAGTGGTGCCGGTCACACACAGACTCTCAGTGGATTCTCATTAGCAGCCACACCCATGCAGGAAACAGGAAGCATGTGGATCGTATAAATGTAAGAGTTTGTTCTGAGTTGTCCAGGCTGTTGTAGATCTTCCTCAGAGGGACTGGTCAGATGAACCGAGTAGATGTGCTGACTCAAAGGAGTCTAAACAGAAGCTCTAGTCCTCATCTTGGACTGCTGGAAGCTATTTTTCACTATACTTAAGTAAAATAAGCAAATATTCACTTGAATTAGTCATTTTTGTTCCTATAAGGCACCAACTACAGAAGCATCAACTTCCAATGACCTGGAATTTCTCCATTGTGGGACTAATAAAGGCTTATCTTATCTGCTCTGGATAAATCTTGAGAATAATATACATGTCATCAGTCAAGAATTCTTCTAAAGCCACAAAACTCAAACTGCACCTGACTGTCACCTGCAGTCGTCTTTAGAAGAAGGCAGGAAACTCAAGAAGACTGCAGGTGTCTGAATAGAAGAACACGACAAATGTGGATCTACTGGAGGAAGATGATACACTGTAGTGACCCCTAAAAGGAGCAGCCCAGAGGAGAAGAAGAAGAAAAACAAGAAGAAGAAGAAGAAGAAGAAGAAGAAGAAGAAGAAGAAGAAGAAGAAGAAGAAGAAGAAGATATGCAAGTCACATAGATAGATTATCTGGATATACGATAGAATCTAAGCTGTGGAGTTCTTCTGTTGACAAAAACCTGCCATATGTCTGACGTCTGCTCAGATGTTTCTGCTGGTTTCAGCTCAGACTCCAGAATAATCTGGTGTACAACACTCCTACAGACACCTTTTACAGAAGTAGAACTGCAGATTACTGTTACAGAACATGAACCACAGAGGTCTGTTATAGAAACAAAACCATGGAGGACTGTTGTAGAACCTGAGACACAGAGAGCTGTTATAGAACCTAAACCACGGTGGAATGTTACAGAACAAAAACCATGAAGGAGTGTTATAGAACATGAACCACGGAGGACTGTTACAGATACAGAACCACATAGGACTGTTATAGAACCAAAACCACAGAGGAGTGTTCCAGAACCACAACCATGGAGGATTGTTATTGAACCTGAACAATGGAGGACTGTTACAGAACAAGAGCCACAGAGGACTGTTATAGAACCTGAACCACACAGGACTGTGATAGAACCTGAACCAAAGAGCACTGTTATAGAACCAAAATCACGGAGGACTGTTACAGAGCAAGAACAAAGGCGGACGGTCACAGAATCAGAACCACAGAGGACTGTTATAGAACCTGAACTACGGAGGACTGCAATAGAACCTAAATCACAGAGGACTGTTACAGAACAAGAACAACGGAGGACTTTTACAGAACCAGAACAACATAGGACTGTAATAAAATGAGAACCACGGAGGACTGATACAGAACCAGAAACACGGAGGATTGTTATAGAACCTGAACCATCGAGGACTGTTACAGAACCACAACTACAGAGGGTTGTTACAGAACCAGAACCACAGAGGAGTGTTACAGAACAAGAACCACAGAGGAACATTACAGAACCAGAACTGTGGAGGACTGTTATAGAATAACCACGGGGACCTGTTACAGAACCAGAACCATGGAAAACTGTTGCAGATGAAGAACCACAGAGGACTGTTCCAGAATCAGAACCACAGAGGACTGTTTCAGAACCAGAACCACGGAGGACTGCTATGGAACCAGAACCAACGAGGACTTTAATAAAACCTGAACCATGGAGGACTGTTATAGAACCAGAAACATGGAGGACTGTTACAGAACAAGAACCATTTAGGACTGTTACAGAACCAGAACCACAGAGGAGTGTTACAGAACCAGGTCCACAGAGGAACATTACAGAATAAGAACTGCGGAGGACTCTTATAGAAGAAGATCCACAGAGAACTGTTACAGAACGAAAGCCATGGAAAAATGTTGCAGATCAAGAACCACAGAGGACTGTTACAGAACCAGAACCATGGAGGACTGTAACAGAACATGAACCACGGAGGACTGTTACAGAAAAAGAATCAAAGAGGACTGTTAAAGAACCAGAACAACAGAAGACTGTTATACTGTAAAAACTGAACCATGGAGGTCTGCTAAAGAACCGGAAACATGGAGGAATGTTACAGAACCAGAACCATGGAGGATTGTTACAGATCCTGAACCATGGAGGACTGGTACAGAACCTGAACAATATATGACTGCTATAGAACCAGAAGCACAGAGGACTGTTAAAGAACCGGAGCCACAGAGGATTGTTATAGAACCTGAACCATAGAGGACTGTTACAGAAGAAGAACCACAGAGGACTGTTATAGAATCTGAACCATAGAGGACTATTATAGAACCAGAACCACAGAGGACTGTTACAGAATCAGAACCACGGAGGACTGCTATGGAACCAGAACCAAAGAGGACTTCAATAAAACCTGAACCATGGAGGACTGTTATAGAACCAGAAACATGGAAGACTGTTACAGAACCAGAACAAAAGAGGAGTGTTACAGAACCAGAACCACATAGGAACATTACAGTACCAGAACTGCGGAGGACTGTTACAGAAGAAGAACCACAGAGAACTGTTACAGAACCAGAACCATGGAAAACTGTTACAGCTGAAGAACCACAGAGGACTGTTATAGAACCTGAACCACGGAGGACTGTAAAAGAACCAGATCCATGGAGGACTGTTACAGAACCTGAACCACGGAGGACTGTTACAGAAAAGGATCCAACAAAGACTGTTAAAGAGCCAGAAACGGAGGACTGTTATAGAACCTGAATGACAGAGGACTGTTACAGAACAAGAACCATGGAAGACTGTTATAAAAACTGAAGCATGGCGGACTGCTAAAGAACAAGAAACATTGAAGAATGTGACAGAAATTGAACCACAGAGGACTGTTACAGAACCAGAACCCCGGAGGACTGTTACAGGACAAGAGCTACATAGGACTGTTACAGAACCAGAACCATGGAGGATTGCAACAGAACCAGAACCACATAGGACTGTTATAAAACCAGAAAAACAGGGGACTGTAACAGAACCAGCACCATGAAGGACTGTTACAGAAAAAACACACACAGAGGACTGTTATAGAACCTGAACCATGGAGTAATGTTACAGAACCTGAACAATATATGACTGCTATAGAACCAGAAGCACATAGGACTGTTACAGAACCAGAACCACAGAGGAACATTACAGAACCAGAACCATGGAGGACTGTGAAAGAACAACCACAGAGGACTGTTACAGATCCAGAACCAGGGGACTGTTACAGAACCAGAACCGAAGAGGACTGTAATAGAACCTGAACCACGGAGGACTATTACAGATCCAGAACCATGGAGGACTGTTACAGAACCACATCGGACCGTTACAGTAGCTGAACAATGGAGGACTGTTACGGAACAAGAAACTCAGAGGACCATTATACAACCTGAACCATGGAGGACTGTTACAGAACCAGAAAAATGGAGGAATTTTACAGAACCAGAACCACATAGGACTGTTATAGAATAAGAACCAGAGGACTGTGACAAAACCAGAACCATGGAGGACTGTTACAGAACCTGAACCATATGACTGCTATAGAACCAGAACCACAGAGGACTGTAACAGAACAAGAACGACAGAGGACTGTTACCAAACCAGAACCATGGAGGACTGTTACAGAACCAGAACCACAGAGGAGCATTACAAAACCAGAACCACGGAGGACTTTTGCAGAACCAGAAGCATGGAGGACTGTTACAGAAGAACCACAGAGGACTGTTAAAAAACCAGAGCCACAGAGGACTGTAACAGATGAAGAACCACAGAGGACTGTTATAGAACCTGAACCACGGAGGACTACTACAGAAGAAAAACCATGGAAGACTGATACAGAACCTGAACCACGGAGGGCTGTTACAGAACCAGAACAATGGAAGAATGCTACAGATCCAGAACCACATAGAAAAGCACCTGGACAATAGAGGACTTGTTACAGAACAAGATCCTCAGAGGATCATTATAGAACCTGAACTATGGAGGACTGTTACAGAACTGGAACCATGGAGGAGTGTTACAGAACCAGAACCACATAGGACTGTTATAGAACAAGAACCACAGAAGACTGCTACAGAACCAGAATCACAGAGGACTGTTACAGAACCTGAGCCACGGAGGACTGCTACAGACCCAAAACCACAGAGGGCTGTTATCGAACCCGAACCACAGAGGACTGTTACAGAACCAGAGCCACATAGGTCTGTTATAATACCTGAACCATGGCAGACTGTTACAGAACCACAACCACAGAGGACTGTTATAAAACCTGAACCATGGAGGACTGTTACAGAACCAGGACCACGGAGGACTGTTACAAAACTAGAACCAGATAGGACTGTTACAGAACCACAGATGATTGTTAAAGAAATAGATACATGGAGGACTTTACAGAACCTCATCTACGGAGGACTGTTACAGAACCAGAACCACAGAGGCCTGTTATAGAACCTGAATGACGGAGGACTGCTACAGAACTAGAACCACAGAAGACTGTTATAAAACCTGAACAATGGAGGACTGCTACAGAACCAGAACCATGGAGGACTGTTATAGAACCAGAACCACAGAGGAATGTTACACGGGCTGCACGGTGGCGCAGTGGTTAGCACTGCGGCAGCACAGTTTACCCTTGGCCGGGGGATTGTGGGGATCGTGGGATCGTGGGTTCGATCCCAGCCCCCGACCAACAGTGATCTGTGTGGAGTTTGCATGTTCTCCCCGTGTTGCGTGGGTTTACTCCGGGATTTCTCCGGTTTCCTCCCACATGCCAAAAACATGCATGTTAGGTTAATTGGCTGTTCTAAATTGTCCCTAGATATCTGTTTCCTATAGGCCCTTAGAATAGAGGGTTAGTATTAATGAAAGCGCTTTAAGTGGTCTTTGTGACTAGAAAAGCGCTATATAAGTGCAGGTTAGTTAGTTAGTTACAGAACCAGAACCACATAGGTCCGTTATAGTACCTGAACCATGGAGGACTGTTACAGAACCAGAACCACGGGTAGACTCTTATAGAACCTGAACCATGGAGGACTTTTACAGAACCATAACCATGGAGTACTGTTATAGAACCTGAACCATGGAGGACTATTACAGAATCAGAGCCATGGAGGAATGTTACAGAACCATAACCACATAGGACCGTTATAGTACCTGAACAACAGCGGACTGTTACAGAACAAGAACCATAGAGGAATGTTACAGAACCAGTACCACATAGGACTGTTATAGTATGCTCTGAGTGTTGCTATCCCTGTGCTGTTGCAATCCTGGAATTTCCCCGTTGTGGGACTAATAAAGGCTCATCTTATCTTAGTATCAGAACCACAGAGGACCGTTCTAGTATCTGCACCACAG
The DNA here is from genome assembly GCA_020510985.1 of Pholidichthys leucotaenia. NCBI lineage: Eukaryota > Metazoa > Chordata > Actinopteri > Cichliformes > Pholidichthyidae > Pholidichthys > Pholidichthys leucotaenia. Next base: position 250,972,018 of record CM035844.1, on the reverse strand, counting down.
AGGACTGTTACAGAATCAGAACCATGGACGAATGTTACAGAACCAGAACCTCATAAGGCTGTTATAGAACCAGAACCACGGAGGACCGTTATAGTATCTGAACCACAGAGGACTGTTAAAGAACCAGAACCAGGGGTCATTATGAAGGATATTGGATTAAAGAGAAACCGTATGGTGGTGAATTCGCCGTGTTTGACTGAGGACTTCTACTCTCATGGTCTCCTGTGATCAATGTCAGGCCTTCAGAGAAATTACCTTAAGTATGTTTAATATTAATGATGTGGGTGGATGTTAACAGTGTGACATCATTGTTGGGTGTGGTTAGCCACCTTTTCACTGGTTGCTTCCTTCTAACACCACCGTGGGTTACTATTGAAATATTTTATATAAAGAAAGGATCTGTTCTTTGTTATTTTTATAGAACGATGACAGTTAATCAGCTTGTTAACGGGTACTAAAATTCTGTTTAATTCAGTTAAAGGTAACAATAAGGCTGCGGACGTGAAAAGCTCCAACCAACTCTTCCACCATTCTATTTCTGTTCTGTTCTTATTGTAAATTTTGTCATTCTTCCCCCAGTCCATGTGGGCATGTTGTGTCCATGCAAAGGTTGGAGGTCACAGACAGACGTGACGTCAACACGAGACGCAGGAATGTTTTGGATGTGGGGATGGAGTGAAGCCCACTGGATCTGGTTCCTTAAATTAAACCAAAAACAGCAAAAGAAATCCCTGATATCATAAATAAACAATAAAAACATTAAAAACATAAACTACACTTACTGTATCTGAAAAAAAATACTGAAAACAAATGATAAAACTCAGCAAAATAATGTCAATAATGATCAAAATTAAATCAAAGTCACTAATGATGGCGTAAAATAAAAGAATAAATTATTAAAAATTAAACCAAATGAAGAGCAGCTGAAGGAGAAGCAAGCAGGGATGGATGGATGGAAGCCAGAACAACTTTCTTCTTCTCTTCCTTTCTCCTATCACTTCCTGTCCATCTGTCTACCTATGCAGGCTGCACTTCTGTCCGAAAAACAAGCAGAAGAAGAGAGTCTCACCCAGAATGGCCGTTGGTACGAAGGGATCTGCAGTCGGTATGTCAGCAGCAGAAAGATGGACCAAAGAAGAAGAAAGAGAGAGAAAGAGAAGAACAGTGGTCAACTCCCTAGGAAGAAAGGCTTCTGAATGTTGGTGGTAACTGGCTCTGTTCTGTTTTTTCTATTTTTTCTCTCTTTTGTCTCTACTCATTTTCCTCATTTTTTTTACTTCTCAAGAAAAAAACAAATTCATTATAAAACACGGATAAATGACTACTGAAGAGTGAATTTTTAGTGAATATTGACTAATTGTTGGATAAATATTGGTCTTATGCTGAATAAATGCTGATTGTTTAATAAATATGTCGGCTGATATTGAAGAAATATTGCCTAAATGATGGGAAAAGTTGACAAACATTGGTTAAATATTTGCAAACTTTGATAAATACTAACATTGGTTAATATTGGCTAACACTTGTTAAATACTGGCTAACATTGGTTTTATAAGACAAGAAAAAATAAGACAAAGATAAGCCTTTGATAGTCACACAATGGGGTTGACGAACATTGGTTAAATATTTGTTAACATTTGTTAAATACTAACAATGGTTAATATTGGCTAACACTGGTTAAATATTTGCTAACATTGTTTAAATACTGGCTAACTGGTTAAAAATTGACAAACATTGGTTAAATACTGGGTAACATAAGATAAATACTAACAAACATTACTTAAATATTGGCTAACATTGATTAAATACTGGCTAGCATAAGTTAAATACTGACTAACATTGGTTAAACACTGGCTAACAATGGTTTTATAAGACAAGAAAAAATAAGACAAAGATAAGCCTTTGATAGTCACACAATGGGGTTGACGAACATTGGTTAAATATTTGTTAACATTTGTTAAATACTAACAATGGTTAATATTGGCTAACACTGGTTAAATATTTTAAATCACCCTTATTGTCATTCAGCCGTACAACCAATCATGTACAGCGGAACGAGATTGTGTTTTACCTATCTACAGTGTAAATCACACACACCCCAAGTGCAGAATCAGAGGGCCGCTGCCATGCAAGGCGCCGCCACAGAGTTCCCTCCTCCATTCCATTTATTGCTGAGCACCAAGCTGGATGGCAGGAAGTTCCACTTTTATATGGTCTTCGGCATGACCCGGCTGGGATTTGAACCCCTGCCTCCCGGGTGTGGGGCGGATGCTCTACCAACTGAGCCACCACTCCGATTTTTGAGTTACTTGCTAACATTAAATACTGGCTAACTGGTTAAAAATTGACAAACACTGGTTAAATACTGGGTAACATAAGATAAATACTAACAAACATTACTTAAATATTGGCTAGTATTGGTTAAATACTGACTAACATTGGTTAATATTGGTAAACATCGGTTAAATACTGGCAAACATTGGTTAAAAATTGTCTAACATTGCTTAATATTGGCAACATTGGTTAAATATTGGCAAACACTTGTTAAAGGTTGGTTAACATTGGTGAAAACTTGGCTAACATTGGTTAAATATGGTTAGACACTGGCTAACATTGGTTAATTATTGACTAACATTGGTTAAATACTGGCTAACACTGGTTAAATATTGGATAATGATTAAACACTGGCTAACATTGCTTAAATACTGGTTAACATTGGTTAAATATGGACTAAAAGTGGTTAATACTGACTAACATTGGTTAAATACTGGTAACACTGGTTAAATGATGACAAACGCTGGGTAAATATTGACTAACATTGGTTACATACTGAAGAACATTGGTTAAATACTGACAAACAGTGTTGAAATACCGGCTAACGTTGGGCAAATACTAACAAAAAGTGGATAAATACTGACTAACATTGGGTAAACACTGACTAAAAGTGGTTAAAAATTGGCTAATATTGGGTAATTACTGGCAAACATTGGGTAAATACTGAATAACTTTGGTTAAATACTAACTAACATTGGTTAAATACTACATTGGCTGCACTGGTTAAATAGTGGTCAAAATTGATTAAAAACTGGCGAACATTGGTTAAATATTGATTAACATTGGTTAGACACTGGCAAACATAGGAAAAATACTGAATAACAGTGGTTAAATACTGAACAACAGTCGTTAAATACTGGCTAACATTGGGTAAATACTGACTAACAGTGGATAAATACTGACAAACATTGGTTAAATACTGGCAAACATTGGGTAAAAAATGACGAATTTTGGCAAATCAGACCAGCTCTTTACCCTCTCGAGAATTCTTGAGGGTTTGTGGGAGTTTGCCCAACCAGTTTACATGTGTTTTGTGGACTTGGAGAAGGCATTTAACCGTGTCCCTCATAGTTTTTTGTGGGGGGTGCTTCGGGAGTATGGGTTATCGGGCTTGCTGTTACGAGCTATTCGGTCTCTGTACGACCGTTGTGAGAGTTTGGTTCGTATTGCCAACACTCGGTAAGACTCATTCCCAGTGAGAGTTGGACTCCGCCAGGGCTGCTCTTTGTCACCGATCCTGTTAATAATTTTTATGGACAGGATTTCTAGGTGCAGCCAGGGAATGGAGGGTGTCATGCTTAGAGACCACAGGATCTCATCTCTGTTGTTTGCAGATGATGTTGTCCTGTTGGCTTCATCCAGCAATGACCTACAGCTCTTGCTGAGACGGTTTGCAGCTGAGTGTGAAGCGGCTGGGATGAGAATCAGCACCTCCAAGTCCGAGTCCATGGTCCCCAGCCAGAAAAAGGTGGACTGTCCTCTCTGGGTTGGGGACAGGCTCCTGCCCCAAGTGGAGGAGTTTAAGTATCTTGGGGTCTTATTCATGAGTGAGGGGAAAATGGAGTGAGAGATTGACAGACGGATCGGAGCAGCATCTGCAGTGATGTGGATGTTGTACCAGTCTGTTGTGGTGAAGCGGGAGCTTAGTTCTAAGGCAAAGCTGTCGATTTACCAGTCAATCTACGTTCCTACTCTCACCTATGGTCATGAGCTTTGGGTAATGACCGAAAGAACAAGATCGTGGATACAAGCGGCTGAAATGAGCTTTCTCCGTAGTATTGCTGGACTCACCCTAAGAGATAGGGTGAGGAGCTCAGTCATCCAGGAGAGGCTCAGAGTAGAACCGCTGCTCCTCCACATTGAGAGGAGTCAGTTGAGGTGGTATGGGCATCTGATTAGGATGCCTCCTGGATGCCTCCCACTTGAGGTGTTTCGGGCACGTCCCACTGGGAGGAGACCCCGGGGCAGAACCAGGACTCGCTGGAGAGACTGTCTCCCAGCTGGTCTGGGAAAACGCCTTGGTATCCTCTCTGAAGAGCTGGAGCAGGTGGCAGGGGAGAGGGAAGTCTGGGCTTTTCTGCTTGAACCGCTGCCTCCGCTACCCGGACCTCCGGAAAAGTGGTAGAAGATGGATGGATGGATGGATGGATGACAAACATTGGTTAAATACTGACTAAAAGTGGTTAAATACTGATGAAAATTGGGAAAACACTGACTAAAAGTGGTTAAATATTGGCTAACACTGGTTAAAACTGGAGAAAATTGGTAAATATTGGCTACACTGGTTAAATATAGGTAAACATTGGTTAAATATTGACTAACATTAGTTAGACACAGGCTAACATTGGTGAAATATTGATTAACATTGGATACATACTGGCAAACATTGGTTAAATATTGGATAATGATGATTGAACACCGGCTAACATTGCTTAAAAACTGGTTAAAATTGGTTAAATACTGACTGACAGTGGTTAAAACTGACTAACATTGGTTAAATACTAACTAACACTGGGTAAATACTGACTAACATTGGTTAAATACCAAGGAACATTGATTAAATACTGACCAACAGTGGTTTAAAACTGGCATACATTGGTTAAACACCAGCTACCACTGGTTAAATACTGACTAACAGTGGTTAAATACCGGCTAACATTGGTTAAATAATGACTAACATTGGATAAATACTAACGTTGGTTAACTACTGACTAACAGTGGTTAAATACTGGCAAACAGTGGTTAAATACTGGCTAATACTTGGAAAAGACTGACTAAAACTGCTTAAAAACTGGTTACCACTGATGAAATATTGATTAACACTGGTTAAATACTGATTAACATTGGGTAAATACTGATTAACATTAGGTAAATACTGACAAACATTGATTAAATACTGCCCAAGAGCGGTTTAAAACTGGCTAACATTGGTTAAACAAACAATGGCTAACATTGGTTAAATACTGATTAACAGTGGTTAAATACCAGCTAACATTGGTTAAATACTGACTAACAGTGGTAAAATACAGCTAACATTGGGGAAATATTGACTAATAGTGGTTAAATGGTTCCAAGGTTGTCATAGCCAGGAACGGCACTGGAGTTAAGCTCCCAGTGCTCATAAAATGCTCCTTATGACGTGCGTCTCGAAAAGCCTCAGACAACTAAGTCCAACTCCTAGCCTGCCCGTGTGGTTTAGTCTCTAAGCCTGGCGGAACTGCTTTTACTAATAGGAGAAGGGGCGAGGGCGGATCTCTGGCACCTTAAAACCAGATGCTTCGGGTAGATGGTGGCTCGTCAACCTGGGAAGGTAGCCCATCTAGGGGAAGGTAAACCCTGATTTCAAACCTCTGCTGCCTTGCGGCACACCCAGTCACGGGAAAGGCTTCGGGAGTCAACCCTGAGGAAAAATCCGGAGTCGGAGTCCCTAAGGCAGTTCTCTGTTGTGCTCAACATCATTCTGGCAGCTCCTGCGACGGCGCTGGTGCCTAACTGTAGCAGCCCTGCTGTTCCTTTGGATTCATCAGTGACGTGGAGATGGGGGACATGCTGCATGGGCAACATCTTGTCCTCCATATCTTCCTGCCCAGGCTTGAATCCTACCAACGCCCAACGCTGGAAGGTAGAACACTGGATCACTGGAGAGGACACTCCAGCTTCACCTTTGGCATAGACAAAACACGGGGAATGACAGTTACCGGTTATAAGCCACTGCTCAATTGGCGTAGAGCGCGGCGCCAGGGGTTGTTCCCGACGGTGGGAGGGATCATCGGATCTCACTGGACAGCTACCGCCCGCCTCAAGCTGGGCAGTCCCCAGCCAATAAGGTGTTGTCCTGCCACAGCTTGCTTTCCTCATTGGGTGCATGGGGATGAGGAGAAGTCCGAACGGCAGGCTGAGAACCTTCGCACCAGGCAAGACAAAAAAACAAAAGAGACCAACTCTAAAACTGGGAACTTGGAACGTCCGCACTATGATGAAAGGACTCGCTGCTAACCTCAAGGACATCAACAACACCAGGAAGACTGCCATCATCAATAATGAGCTGAAGAGACTGGGAGTGGATATCGCCACTCTCCAGGAAACACGGTTGGCTGACGCAGGCACACTGAGAGAGAAGGACTACACGTTCTACTGGCAGGGAAAGGGCAGGGACGAACACAGGGAACACGGAGTGGACTTCGCAGTGAAGAACACCTTGCTGAAGATGGTGGAACCGGACAGCAATGGCTCTGCACGACTCCTCACCCTCCGCCTCAACACCACTCAAGGCCCAGTCACCCTCGTCAGTGTGTATGCCCCAACACTGACAGCCACACCAGAGGCAAAAGACGAGTTCTACAAGAATCTCGCAACAACTGTCAGGATCATCCCCAACTCTGAACAACTCATTCTCCTTGGAGACTTCAATGCCAGAGTGGGTACTGACCACGACTCCTGGCCCTCCTGTCTTGGACCATTTGGCGTGGGCAGAATGAATGACAACAGACAGCAGCTGCTCAAGTTCTGCACATATCACGATCTGTGCATCACAAACTCGTTCTTCAAGACCAAGCCCCAACACAAGGTTTCCTGGCGACATCCGTGCTCAAAGCACTGGCACGAGCTGGACTTGATCCTGACCAGGTACACCTCACTGAAGAATGTGCTAATCACCCGTTCGTTCCAGAGTGCAGATTGTGACACAGACCATTCATTGGTGTGTTGCAAGGTCAAGCTGCAGCTGAAGAAATTCCATCATGCTAGACAGCCTGGAAAGGCACGGATTGACACCAGCAAGATGGCCCAACCAGAACTTGTTGAGCAGTTTGCCTCCACCTTTGAGAAGGAACTTGGTGTACCACAAGAAGGAGAATCTGCAAAGCAGAAGTGGGAAGAGCTGCGAAACACCATCCACCGCACAGCCTTGGCTACCTTTGGGAGGAAGACCTCAAAGTCACAGGACTGGTTTGATGCCAAGTTGACCGAGATGACCCCCGTCATTGAAGCCAAGCGCTCAGCACTTGCTGAGTACAAGAAGTACCCAAACGAGAAGAATCTCCAGATTCTCAGGGCTGCGAGAAGCAAAGTTCAGCAGACTGCTCGACGCTGTGCCAACAAGTTCTGGACTCAGCTCAGCCAAGACATTCAAACCGCTGCCATAACAGGGAACATCCGTGGTATGTACGATGGCATCAAGAAAGCACTTGGTCCGGCTCAGAGCAAGACGGCCCCCCTCAAATCCTCCACTGGGGAGATGATCACAGAAAAGAACAAGCAGATGGAGAGATGGGTGGAACACTGCTCCGACCTCTACTCCAGACAGAACACCGTGACACCGTCAGCCCTTGATGCCATCGACTGACTGCCATCCATGGATGAACTTGACGCCAAGCCAACCATTGACAAACTCAGCAAGGCCACTGATAGCTTGGCCGCTGGCAAGGCACCCGGCAACGACGGCATACCCCCCGACCTGATCAAGCACTGCAAGACCGCCCTACTGCTGCCATTGCATGACGTCCTCTGCCAGTGCTGGAAGGAAGGTGCCGTACCACAGGACATGAGGGACGCCAAGATCATCACCCTCTACAAAAACAAAGGGGAGAGAAGCGACTGCAACAACTACAGGGGCATCTCCCTCCTCAGCGTTGTTGGCAAAGTCTACGCACGAGTTGTTCTCATTCGTCTACAGAAGCTTGCCGAACGTGTCTACCCCGAGTCTCAGTGTGGCTTCCGAGCCGAGCGATCGACGATGGACATGATATTCTCCATCCGCCAACTCCAGGAGAAATGCAGAGAACAGAACATGCCCCTGTACGTCGCCTTCATCGACCTCACCAAAGCGTTCAATCTGGTCAGCAGAGAGGGCCTTTTCAAAATCCTGCCAAAGATAGGATGCCCACCAAAGTTGCAAAGCCTCATCGAATCGTTTCACACCAACATGCAGGGGATAGTGCAGCACGACGGCAATGTCTCAGAGCCATTCAACATATGCAGCGGAGTGAAACAGGGCTGTGTACTTGCGCCAACCCTCTTTGGGATTTTCTTTGCTATGCTCCTCAGGCATGCCTTCAGCACAGCAACAGAGGGAATCTACCTGCACACAAGATCTGACGGCAGGCTTTTCAACCTCGCCCGCCTGAAAGCCAGAACCAAAGTACGCGAGGCTCTAATCAGAGACATGCTGTTCGCAGACGACGCTGCAGTCGCAATCCACACACAGCAGGAGCTTCAGACCCTGATGGACCGCTTCTCCCAGGCATGCAAGGACTTCGGGCTTACCATCAGCCTGAAGAAGACTAACGTCTTGGCGCAAGGCACCGGAAGCACCACCAACCATCACCATCGACGACTACGAGCTGGAGGTTGTGAATCAGTTCACGTACCTGGGGTCCACGATCAGCAACAACCTCTCCCTTGATACAGAGATCGACAAGAGGATTGGAAAATCAGCCTTCACACTCGCTCGCCTCACCACACGAGTGTGGGAGAATCCCAAACTCTCTGTCAAGACGAAGATGGCAGTGTACAACGCCTGCATCATCAGCACACTGCTCTATGGGAGTGAGACGTGGACAACATACGCCCGGCAGGAAAAGAGACTGAACTCCTTCCACTTGCGCTGCATTCGCCACATCCTGGACATATCCTGGCAGGACAAAGTGTGCAACACAAAAGTTCTGTTTCGCGCCGGCCTTCCCTCCATGTTCACTCTACTCAGGCAGCGCAGGCTCCGCTGGCTAGGCCACGTTCACCGTATGGAGGATGGCAGAATCCCCAAAGACGTCCTCTACGGAGAACTGGCGACTGGCAGGAGAGACATTGGCCGCCCACAGCTGTGCTTTAGAGACGTCTGCAAGAGAGACATGAAGGCCCTGGAGATCAACACAGAGCGCTGGGAGGACCTTGCAACGGACCGCTCCAAATGGAGAGGCACCCTGACCAGACAGCTCAAGGCGGGTGAAGAGAGACTGACTGCTGCAGCAGATGAAAAAAGGACCCGCAGGAAGAACCGCCACAGACCCAGCAGCATGGAGACCACCCACAAGTGCGACCTGTGTGACAGGGACTGCCATTTGCGCATCGGCCTGTTCAGCCACAGGCGGTGCTGTTCCAGCAGAGTAGACGTTTAGGATTCTCTTCCATGGTCATCATAGACCGACGGAGGACGATGACGAAGGCTGGATGACACACACGCGTTCGCCAGTCTTTTTTTCTTACTACTGTTCTTATTTGTTTTGAAAAATCATTCGCCAAAACCGCAATCATGGAAGCGCAAAACCGCAATAATGGAATTATGGTTTGACCGGGTCGCGTGACCAGAACCACGAGTCCGTAACAAGAGGACCAGCGTCATGTTCGTCTGACAATGAGGAAGAGAAGTTCGTCAGCGACACTGCTGTTGTGGACAGGTAAGTGTTATAAGCTAAATTATTCTTTATCCCTGAAAATTGTAATCAAAAATGACTTTTGACCGATCGGTAAATTACAACTGTGCGTCATCGCAACATGAAGACCGTGGCGCACGGACTGGACCCGTCCGGACCGTCCCCCCCCCCCCGCTACTCTTCTGTAGCGGATTGCAGATATTATTGCAGATATTTTAGTACAACTGTGGGTAGTAGACCGCGGGGACTGTGCGCCGCGGTCGCCACATCGCCACATGACTGATGGACGATGTCCGTCCTCTGTAGCGGGGGGTGGGGGCGTGGGAGTTGTTATCTTCTACATTACAGATATTTTAGTATAATTTTTAGTGCACTGTAGGTTATTTTTTCTTGTAAAAAAAGCCACACATTTTTTACGTGGCATGCTTCTTTGCAAATAACACACAGCTGTCAGATCCGGGCTGGAAAATGCAGCCCTGAGTGTCACCTTTCATTAGAGCCCAAGATGAAGCTTCTATATTGAATCATTCAAAAGTTACAGACATTTTTCCAAAACTGTGCCATTTGGCACAATTTAGCACAGTTCAAAAACGCCTGGGACCAACCTAAGAAAAAAGCTGTGTAATATATTCATTTTTTGTGGTATTGTTACAAAATTTTGACCTCAGCTGGATAACACTTGGTTCTACATTTCTGTTGCATTTTCCAGCCCGGAACTGACAGCTGTGTGTTATTTGCAAGCATTTGTATCTAAAAAAACACCCAGGCCAAATTTATTTTCTTCAAGTTCAGTATGTTTAGATGACTGTTACTCAGTGGTAGGAGCACTTAGAGAGATTATGACTGTTTTGCCAAAAAATTCAAAGTGTTTTCTTTTAAAGGAGACCAACCCCATGAAGATGCTGCAAAGGGTTGAAGAACAGCTTTTGATTTACTTTGGGTACATTATTTTTTGGTGTTTTTAGGGAAATTGACCAGAGTGCAAGGGGTTAAATACTGAATAAAAGTGGTTAAATACTGGCAAACATTGGTTAAAAATTGGAGAAAATTGGTGAATATTGGCAGCACTCGTTAAATATTGTTTAACATTGGTTAAAAATTGGCTAACATTGGTTAAATATTGACTAGCATTGGTAAGACAGAGGCTAACAATGGACAAATATTGATTAAAATTGGTTACATACTGGAAAACATTGATTAAATATTGGGTAATGATGATTAACCACTGGCTAACATTGCTAAAACACTGGTGAAAACTGGTGAAATAATGACTAACAGTGGTTAAAATTGACTAACATTGGGTAAATACTGACTAACATAAGGTAAATACTGACAAACATTGGTGAAATAGTAACTAACATTGATTAAATACTGACCAACAGAGATTTAATAGTGGCATACATTGGTTAAATACTAACATTGGATAAAAAATAATGTTGCTTAAATACTGACTAACAGAGGTTAAATACTGGCAAACAGTGGTTAAATACTGGCTAACATTGGGTAAATACCGAATAAGAGTGGTTTAATACTGGCTACCTTTGGTTAAAAAAAAAGGCTAACATTGTTTAAATACTGATTAACAGTGGTTAAATACCGGCTAACATTGTTCAAATACTGACTGAAAGTGGTTAAATACAGGCTAAAATTGGGGAAATACTGACTAACACTGGTTAAATACTGGCTAATATTGGTTAAATGCTAACAGTGGTAAAATACTGACTAACACTGGTTAAATACTGAAAAACATTGGTTAAATACTGACTAACATTGGGTAAATACTGACTAACACTGACTAACACTGGTTAAATACTGGTAACATTAGTTAAATACTGACAAACATTGGGAAATATTGATTAACATTGGTTAAATACTGAAAAACACTGATTAAATACAGACTAACAGTGGTTAAATACTGGAGAACATTGCATGAATACTCACTAACAGTGCTTAAATACTGACTAACATTGGTTAAATACTGACAAACATTGGGTAAATACTGATTAACTTTGGTTAAATACCGACTAGCATCGCATTAATACTGACTAACAGTGGGTAAAAACTGACAAACATTGGGTAAACAGTGACGAAAAGTGGTTAAATACTGACAAACAGTGGCTAAATACTGAGTAACATTGGGTAGACACTGACTAACATTGGGAAATACTGACGAACGTTGGTTAAATACCGACTGACATTAGGTAAATACTAACAGTGGTTAAATACTGGCTAACATTGGTTAAATACGGAATAACAGTGGTTTAATACTGGTTTACATTGGTAAAACACTGACTAACATTGGTTAAATACTGACTAACAGTGATTAAATATCAGCTAAAATTGGATAAATGCTGACTAACATTGGAATACTGACTAACGTTGGTTAAATACTGACTAACAGTGGTTAAATACAGGCAAACATTGGTTAAATACTAAAAGTGGTTAAATACTAAAAGTGGTTAAATACTAACATTGGGTAAATACTGACTAACATTGATTAAATACTGAGTAACAGTGGTTTAATACTGACTAACATTGATTAAATACTGACTAACAATGCTTTAATACTGGCTTACATTGGTTAAACACTGGCTAATACTGGTTAAATACTGACTAACACTGATTAAATACGAGCTAACATTGGTTAAAGTCCAAATGTCACGTAATTTTTTTTTTCCAAATGCCAACGAATTTTGATAAAATACACATAGCTTAAACCAAATATTCATACCGGAGACCATATCACCCACCCGTATTTACATAATTGCACAAAATACACCAGGCGAAGGCCCCCCTAGCGGCTGTCAGTGTGTGACAGCCAATCCAGACCGCGGCCATGTTTTTGACGTCACAAATTTCACCCTGGCTGCCCTGCCGTATCCACATTCACACTTATCAACATTGGACAATCATGACGGAAAGTGACAGCGATTGTGAACAAATTAGTTTAGTTTTGTCCTCTGGTGAATCGGACTTGGAATTCAGGGAAGACGACACCCCAGATACTGATGACAGTGGTTCAGACAGTGACAGAGGCATAGAACCTTACAGGTTCGAGCCGTCCGAGACGGAATCAGATGCTTTGTCTGATGACAACAGTTCCGACGATGACCAGAGAGCAGAACCAGTGGAAAATGTCATTGAATTGGACATTAATTGCCTCCAGAATGTTGAATGGTAAGCCAAAAGAAATCTGTGATGTTTAAATTAATTATAACCACCGGCAAAATTGGGAAGCCGAAGGGGGTCTGTCGAGGGTGCCCCATAAATATCGATTTTTCGGAAGCCATTATTATGACGATACAGTGGGGCGCTAGCTTACAGTAGAACCCTTTCTTTCCTCATTCAGTTGTAGCAACAAAATCAAGGATGAAATGGAAGTAATTGTGGAAAATGACTTGTATTAAAATCCCCAGGATCGTGTGTATAGGGCCATAACCCTGGGTAATAAGGGACACTTTTCTGCGTCCTGCTCAAAATAAAAAAAGCAGAATTACACTTAAAACACATACCTGTCAAGGCATACCTCATGCCTCCCTTATTGGGGGGCTTTCACACCTGTACTGAGTACTTAAAAACTGTATTTATCGGCAGATGAAAGAAAACTGAACCCCCCCCCCCCCCAAAAAAAAACAAAACAAAAACTGCAACATGACCTATTTCAAACATATTTATTCAAATGTACACTTTTATGGACACAGTCTTGAGCCACAACTTTTTGGTAATGTGAAAATAATAAGCCAAGTAGCACAAAAAAAAAAAATAAAATAAAAAAAAATACAAAAATATTTTTCAAATTTACATTAGCACACGGTAGATTGCTTAATTTGAAAGTACACAATAAGAATTATTCTGAATATAGTTCTTAATTGTCAGCTAGATACTGTATATACACTTGGAATTAAAGAGTTTTTATTTGTCAGCTTTGTTACACTAATGCACTTGGATGAACTTGAAACAAGAAAATGTTCACTGATGCTGCTTGTTATAGTTCCAAGTAGCAGCCTTTGCTGACTCTAGCATTTCTGATGTGGCAGATCAGATCAGGTGGCAGATCAGAAGTGATCTGCCACCAATGGGGGTAGATTGTGCCCTGCCACAAAAAAAATGACAAACCATCACTTCTGCTAGTGATGCATTGGATTTGGAAGGCGATTCCTCTCTGTTCCGGAGCCGCAGGACAGTAGAATGTGTGAGGCCATCAGCCTAATGATTAAGTCCACACTTCTCACTGTAGTGATAATAGCTCACGCTGAGCGCTCTGCCAGCCCCCTAGCTGTGGGGGTCACACACACGACGTGTTCCTCAACACACTCACTAATTTTTTTCCCCGTATATTTTCCTTTTGGGCGTACAGAAATGGCAATACGCCCGTATTTGCTAAAATTGCATTTTCCCCGTATTAAAATACGGCGAAAAGGTATCACTTGACAGGTATGAAAACATTTCCCAGAAAAGTGTCCCTTATTACCCAGCTGTCCCTTATAGCCCCGTTTTACGGTATGGGTGAAATATCCAATTTTTTCTTTCTTGTTGCTCACTTCAATCTTCCAGTCTCCATATAAACAATCAATCGGGATACCCCAAGCATCAAACTTGGGTACAATCTGTTTCGTCACTTCCGCCTTCTTCCCCAGGCAATTCCGGGGGCCCTGAGTGGTAACGTCAGGCCAAGCGCGGCAGTTTTAAATTAACGAATGTTCCGGCGTTACTGAAGCATATGCACCAAGACCCGAACGGATCGGTTCCCTTTTATATCTAGTTTCAAGACATTTTAAGGACCCTATTAAGTGACATTTGGACTTTAAATGCTGACTAACATTGGTTAAAAACTGACTAACGTTGGTTAAAAACTGACTAACAGTGGTTAAATACAGACAAACATTGGTTAAATACTGACTAACAGTGGTTAAATATTGGCTAACATTGGGTAAATACTGACTAACATTGCTTAAATACTGGTTAACATTGGTTAAATACTAACTAACAGTGGTTAAATACTGGCAAACATTGGGTAAATAATGACTAAAACTGCATAAATACTGGTTAACACTGGTTAAATACTGACAAACATTGGGGAAATACTGACTAACACTGATTAAATACTGACCAACAGTGGTTTAATATTGGCTAACATTGGTTAAAAAAAACAATGGCTAGCATTGGTTAAATACTGACTAAAAGTGGTAAAATACAGACTAACACTGGTTAAATACTGACAAACATTGGTTAAATACTGACAAACATTGAGTAAATACTGACTAACACTGGTTAAATACTGGTAACATTGGTTAAATAATGACTAACAGTGGGAAATATTGATTAACATTGGTAAAATACTGACTAACATTGAGTAAATACTGAAAAACATTGATTAAATACTGTTGTAGGATGTGTCTGGTTCATGTGTTTAGATAGGGCGGCGCAGTGCGTGAACGTGAGTGAGTGAGAGCGTGCGTGCAGCCGAGGCGCGCCCCTGGTGTGTGTGGAATGGCCCCGAGACGCAAACGGTGTGTGTGATTTGTGCGGATGAGTAGAGAGAGAGCGAGGCGACCGGAGCAGGTAAAAATTGTTGCTATCAACAGTGCGGTGTATTAATAAAGCCCCAACGCTTCAGCAAAACGGCCTGTGCTTCTGTGTACCACCATATCCTTTTTAACAAGTGTGAGCTTTACTTGGGAGTTGAAAACGGAGGAAGAGCTGCCTCCGGCCCTGGAGAAGACAGATCTCCCCTGCGTCCCCCAACCATGGTTAGGAGACGGAAAGGCAGGAAAGGTTAACACTGGCGACCACGAAGGGATTCTCACGTTGTTAAGAGGGTGATGAGTACTGAAAGCAAAGGACAACAACAACTAGGCCGAGTGACTGTGATAGCAGCTAAGCTAATGCGACATGGCGGCCGCTCGCTATCCCGCCGATATTCACATACAAGAAACGAACTGCTCAAACCCGTTCATGTCGCTAAGTAATGATCAGGGATGCAGACGAGGTACTGTGGAAGCTCATGAATGTCAGGCTGAGACGAAGTGTGGGCATTATAACCCATTTTTGTGTGATGAAAGCTGCGCGGGCACACTTGTTGATGGAGAGGATTTGTTCGCGCCATTCGGCAGCCCCGCTCAATTCGCCCCCACAAATCCCTTTTTCAGAGCCGACAATCAAAGCCACGCCCCCATGAAAGGCCTAGACGTTTACGTGCCCCCGAATCCTGCTCCAAACACATCATTAAAGTTGTATTATGCAGATACAAACCCCTTTGCCACGGCTCACATGAGAAGTTTTGTACACAGCACACCGGCTACTTCCAAGCCAAAAGCAGGTACGCTCCCCATGTCTACTCCTTACATCAATTCAGAGGAGACTGATAAACAGGGGCATTCACCATTGAGCCATTCCTGTCACTCACATACACATAAGAGCCGCTCTGCGCCCCGTCAGCCTCTTACATCGGACAGTGATGAGGACTATGATCCCAAAGAAAGAGTCCCCACTCTACGCCCAGGCCAGTATGACGGCAGCACACCATGGAGAGAGTTCCTGCGCAGATTTGAGAGCTGCGCAGAGGCAAATCACTGGTCAGAAAGAACAATGGCCATCCAGCTGAAATTCTGCCTTGTTGTAGCTGCAGGCGCCATCATCCACAGAAACCCTCGTTCATCCAAATGGGACTACCGCCGCCTGCTGGAGGAACTCGAAACTGCATACGGCCCTTTCTCATATCACTCAGCGGCTGTGGCAGTGGAACTGAGGCAAAGAGTACGCAAATTTGGTGAGGCCCTTCATGTGTTCAGAGATGACATTTATGGGAAAGTAGCTGTAGCTTATGGAAATTGGTCAGAGGCTGAGCAAGATGCTATAGCTGTTGAAGTTTTCACAAATGGCCTGGGCGATGCAGAGCTAATCCAAAAACTGTTAGAAGAACGTCCAGCCACACTAGCCACAGCCTATGAGATAGCCCATCACCATGAAACCACA
Organism: Pholidichthys leucotaenia; assembly: GCA_020510985.1. Taxonomy (NCBI): domain Eukaryota; kingdom Metazoa; phylum Chordata; class Actinopteri; order Cichliformes; family Pholidichthyidae; genus Pholidichthys; species Pholidichthys leucotaenia. Next base: position 250,955,339 of record CM035844.1, on the reverse strand, counting down.
AAGAGAGCTGCGTCCTATATCACTAGCGTCATGCAGCCAGGGGCCCGTAACCTCACTGAACGCAGGCCCCGGCCGCTGTTGTCAGAGAAAGAGACGAGAATGAGACTGTAACTGCCACTACACCTGCAGCTAGCTCCTCACCCAATCGCTTTGCCCCACACATGTCTGCAAAAACACCAGGGCAACACAAGAACTTTAAGAAGGGTGACATTCGCTGCCATAACTGTAAGGGCTGGGGTCACAAACAGAGCCAGTGTTCATCCCCTCAAAGAAATGCAAAGACTTTCATTCCAAGCACTCCCCTGGGAAGCCCACAGGCCACTGTGCTCCACTTTAAAGACCAGAGTCGTGACATGAGCATCCACATGCGCATATATGAACTGGAGGTGTGCGCAGTCTTGGACAGTGGAGCGCGGAGGAACGTGCTGCCCCTTCACCATTACAATGCCATTCACCAAGACATGAGACCCCCACTACAGTCATCCATCGTCGAGACTCTGCTCGGGGTGGGACCAGGAGACGTGCTTGTGTGTGGTGAGGCCAAAATACCTGTCAGTATTAACAACTGGTAAGTTGAAGTGGACTTCCTCGTGGCGGACATAACGGGCAATGAAGTACTGCTAGGCTACCCATTCCTCACCCAATCTGAGGCCCGCCTTGATTTTGGTAAGTGCTGCGTAGTTCTGTTTGGAGAAGAAGTGCCATACTTTCACCCAGAGACTGTCCCAAAGTCGCATGCTGTGAGAGTAGCCAGAACTGTCGTGGTTGAACCTGGACAAGAATACCTAGTCAAGGGCACTGTGCCTTGTGGCAAAGCAGCTCAGGGAGACATGATGCTCAGCCCCACAAAAGGCTTTGTTGAGAAGCACAAAATACTCATTGCTAGGGTCCTAGTCAACACTCAGCCCACTAATGTTGTTCCACTACGCCTCTTTAACCCTGGCAACAAGGCCATCACTATTAAAGAAGGTGCCATTGCAGGCTTCCTCCAGCCAGCTGAAGCTCTTCCCCCGCCCAGTGCCTCCACAGCGGCAGACTTCCCAGCTAGCGACCCTGCAGTCCCAGACCACCCCCAGGAGCTCTATGCCCAGAGTTCCACCGAGCTTAATGACAATGAAAAACTTGAACTGTCTAACCTGTTGTGTGCCTATGAAAATGTGTTTTCCAGAGGGCCCGGTGACCTGGGACGGACCAGTCTTGTGCAGCACGACATCATAACCCGGCCTGGAGCTCCTGTGAAGCAGCCCCCTCGTTGCATGGCTGGAGAAAAGCAGCAACACGCAGACCAGCAGATCCGTGAGAGCCTCCAGAACGGCCTCGCCACCCGCAGCCACAGCAGTTGGGCCTCACCGATTGTTATGGTACGTAAAAAGGATGGGACTTACCGTCTTTGTATAGACTATAGAACACTCAACGACCGCACCATCACTGACGCGTACCCTCTACCCCGCATCCAAGACACATTAGACACCCTCGCCACCGCCAAATGGTTCAGCACCTTGGACCTTGCTTCAGGTTATTGGCAAGTCGAGCTGACTCCAAGAGCTCGCCGCGCAGCCGCCTTTTGCACCCGAAATGGACTATTTGAATGGAACGTTATGCCGTTTGGGTTATGCAATGCGCCAGCGACGTTCCAACGCCTTATGGACCGCGTCCTTGCTGGCATGCAGTGGGAGACCTGCCTCGTCTACTTGGATGACATCATCGTGCTGGCCAAGGATGTGTCCGGGATGCTGCAGCGGCTGAGTCAGGTGTTCCAGAGACTTAAACATGCAAACCTCAAACTAAAACCAGCCAAATGCTGCCTCTTCCGCCACCAAGTGGCTTATCTAGGTCACATTGTGTCCGAGCACGGTGTAGCCACTGACCCCAATAAAGTCCACAAAGTCCATGCTTGGCCCACTCCCACATCGGTCCAAGAGGTCCGACGTTTCATTGGCCTCGCCTCCTACTATCGCAGGTTCATGAAAGACTTTGCCTCCATTGCCGAACCGTTACACAACCTGACAAGGAAAAACGCACGTTTCCAGTGGCACGCTGAACACCAAGCTGCTTTCAACATGCTCAAGCACCGCCTCACCACAGCCCCTGTCTTAGGCTACCCACTGGACCATGGTGAAATGATCTTGGACACCGATGCTAGTGACACAGGCATCGGCGCCGTCCTCTCGCAGATGCAGGATGGCGCGGAACGTGTGTTGGCATACGGCAGCCACAAACTAGCCAAAGCTGAACAGAACTATTGCACTACAAGACGAGAGCTGCTAGCCATTGTCGATTTCACGTCACATTTTCGGCAGTATCTACTTGGGCAGCCTTTCAAAGTACGTACCGACTACAGCAGCCTGCGTTGGTTAACCCAAATGAAAGAGCCAGAAGGTCAGTTAGCCCGGTGGCTTGAGAAGCTAGCAGAGTACGAGTTTGAAATCATTCATCGCCCATGTCGCTTACACACTAATGCTGACAGTCTCTCCCGCAGGCCCTGCCGCCAGTCCTGTCCTTGTAAACTGCAGGACCCCATCCTCACAGCCGAGAATCACAAGCCACCAAGCCATTCAGTGTGAATTGGACTCCGACACCAGCTCCCTGTCGCTGAGTCCGGTGGGGGTAGAGACGTGCCCTACAACCACAGCCGTGAGTCCGGTAGGGGGTAAGTGCAGACAGCTTTACAGACACTTTAAAACTATAAGAGACAATTTATGTGACGAATACAAACGAGACCACACTGTTTCCTGGCTGGACTATGGAAGAGTTGTGCCAGGCCCAAGCCGCTGATACAGACATTGCACCAATAAAAGCTTGGTTAGAGGCCAGCAGTGAGCGCCCTCCCTGGACCACAGTCGCCCCTTGCAGTCCAGCCACCAAAACATACTGGAGTCAATGGAAAAGACTGTATTTCCGAGATGGAGTTCTGGTCCGCCGTTTTTACTGTCTGGACGACACACAGTACTACCCCCAAATTGTCCTGCCACGCAAAATACAACCCGACGCCATGCGCCAGATGCACGAGGGGCCAATAGGTGGACATTTTGGTATTGAACGGACTGTGGCCAGACTTCAAACCAGATACTATTGGTACCACATGAGAGAAGACGTGGCCCTCTGGTGCCGGACTTGTACCAACTGTGCTTGCAGAGCCAGACCCCACAAAACGCCACAAGCGCCCATGGGAACTGTCAGGGTCGGAGCCCCCATGGAGCGCATTGCACTGGACATTATGGGCCCACTCAATGAGACAGAACACAAAAACAGCTATGTGCTCGTAATACAGGAGTAGTTCACAAAATGGGCTGAAGCATTTCCTATTCCAGACGAAAAGGCTGTCACTGTGGCACGCGTTGTTGCAACAGAATGGGTGTGCCGCTTCGGAATGCCTCACTCTTTGCACAGCGACCAAGGGCACAATTTTGAATCAGAGGTGTTTCAAGAAATGTGCCGTCTATTTGGCATTGAGAAAACCAACACTACACCATTCAGACCATAGTCAAATGGCCAGGTTGAGCGTTTCAATGCCACACTTCAAAAGATCCTGGCCTCTACTGCAGAACACTGTCACTGGGATTGGGACCTGATGACCCCATATGCAGTTATGGCCTACAGAGCAACCAAGCACAGTGCTACTGGTTTCACCCCCAACTATATGATGTTCGGACGTGAAATAAATGAGCCAGTGGACCTTGTAGCCAGTCTGCCCCCGGACTCTGACCATGCACCTTCAGCCCCAGAGTACGTGCAACAAATACGCGAGCGGCTAGAGCTGGCTTATAACATTACTCGAGAAGCCCTGGGTGAGTCAGTCACACGTGCAAAAAGACAATATGACAAAAACGCTTGCCACACACAGTACAAAGTCGGAGACGCAGTGTGGTACCTCATCAAAGGAACACGGCATGTCAAAAACAGAGTCAAAAAGTTCCTCCCCTCCTACGAAGGACCCTTCTTTGTTATGGGACAGTCGGATGATCTAGTCTACCGGATCCAAAAGAGCCCCAGAGCCAAAGTCAAAGTCGTCCACCATGACCAACTGAAACACTACCGCAGCCGTGAGCAGCTGGACAACACTTGGGTCCTGGACCAAGCCCAGAACTGGACACCTTCTGAGATCTTGCCACCAGCTGTGGAGGGGGACCCAACAGACCAGGACCTCAGCCTGTACAACTTGTTCGCTACTGCCTCCAGTGATGGCCCCAGCAATTCCCAGCCGTCTACTCCACCTGCTAATGTCCCCAATGTGATCGGGTCTCTTCCACCTACTCCTTCCCATGTGATATTTGACCATGGTGGGAGTGCGGTGGGAGAACCACACCATCAGGCTCAGCACGTGTCACGGCCCAAACGTCGGCGCAGAGGACCAGACCGTTACGGGGACTGGGTTACTGAGTGAGCCAACTGTAGTAGTTCATATTTGCACTAGAGACTCTCCAGTTTACTTTTTTTTTTTTAGACTCTAGTCTAGTTCTAATGTTCTATACGTTTGTTTAAAAAAAAAAAAAAAGGGCTGAAGAGACAATGCTTTCATATACCTACATGCACTTTGTTTCATTTGAATGTATTGTATTTTGATTAGTTAGACAGTATTACTCTCGGTCGCCAAGAAATAGATTTTAAAAGTGTAATGTACTCCTTGTTTAATTAGAAACAATTGTATTCCAATGTATTTGTCCCTCATGTTTTCACTGCTAAACGAGCTAATTTCTTTATCACTGCATAGACACTTGTCATTATAGTATAACCTACCTATTTGAATTCCTGTAATATATTGGACACTGCTATCTCTTCACATTTTTTTTTTTTAGGTCTACAGATATAGAGATTGTGCACCAGTTTTATATTGTTTGGATGGAATGGAATTAGTATTAATTGTCAGTCCATGGTGGGGGTAGTGTTGTAGGATGTGTCTGGTTCATGTGTTTAGATAGGGCAGCTCAGTGCATGAACGTGAGTGAGTGAGTGCGTGCGAGCAGCCGAGGCGCCCCCCCTGTGTGTGTGGAATGGCCCCGAGAAGCGAACGGTGTGTGTGATTTGTGCGGATGAGTAGAGAGAGAGAGAGGCGACCGGAGCAGGTAAAAATTGTTGCTATTAACAGTGCGGTGTATAAATAAAGCCCCAACGCTTCAGCAAAACGGCCTGTGCTTCTGTGTACCACCATATCCTTTTTAACAAGTGTGAGGTTTACTCGGGAGTTGACCCCGGAGGAAGAGCTGCCTCCGGCCCTGGAGAAGACAGATCTCCCCTGCGTCCCCCAACCATGGTTAGGAGACAGAAAGGCAGGAAAGATTAACAATACTGACTAAAAGTGGTTAAATAGTGGCTAACATTGCGTAAATACTGACTAACAGTGGTTAAATACTGGCTAACAATGGTTAAATACTGACTAACATTGGGTAAATACTGATTAACTTTGGTTAAATACTGACTAACATTGGGTAAATACTGACTAACAGTGGGTAAAAATTAACAAACATTGGGTAAACATGACTAAAAGTGGTTAAACACTGACTAAAAGCTGTCAAAATTGGCTACATAATAACAGTGGTTAAATACTGACTAACATTGGTTAAATACTGACAAACATTGGTTAAATACTGACTAACATTGGGTAAATACTGGCAAACACTGGTTAAATACAAGTAACACTGGATAATACTGACTAACATTGGGAAATATTGACTAACATTGGTTAAATACCAACTGACATTGATTAAATACTGACTAACAGTGGTTAAATACTGGCTAATATTGGATAAATACTGTCTAACATTGGGTAAATACTGACTAACATTGGGATAAAACTGATTAACTTTGGTTAAAAACTCACAAACATTGGGTAAACAGTGACGAAAAGTGGTTAAATACTGACTAACAGTGGCTAAATACTAACTAAAATTGGGTAGACATTGTCTAAAAGCAGTTAAATACTGACAAACATTGGGTAAATAATAACACTAGTTAAATACTGACTAACATTGGGTAAATACTGACTAACAGTGGGTAAATATGGACTAACAGTGGGTGAATACTAACTATCAGTGGTTAAATACTGACAAACATTGATTAAATACTGACCAACAGTGGTTTAATAGTGGCATACATTGGTTAAATACTGACTAACACTGGATAAATATTAATGTTGCTTAACCACTTGCACTCCAGGCAATTTTCCTAAAAATGCCAAAAAAATAACGTGCCCAAAGTAAATCGAAAGCTGTTATTCAACCCTTTGCAGCATCTTCATGGGGTTGGTCTCATTTAAAAGAAAACACTTTGAATTTTTTGGCAAAAAAAACATAATCTCTCTACGTGCTCCGGCCACTGAGTTACAGTCATCTAAACATACTGAACTTGAAGAAAATAAATTTGGACACAGTGTTTTTTTGGATACAAATGCTTGCAAATAACACACAGCTGTCCAATCCGGCTGGAAAATGCAACAGAAATGTAGAACCAAGTATTATCAAGCTGAGATCCAAATTTGGCAACAATACCACAAAAAATGAATATTTTACACAGCTTTGTTCTCAGGCTGTTCCCAGGCGTTTTGGAACTGTGCCAAATTGTGCCAAATGGCACAGTTTGGAAAAACGTCTGTAACTTTTGAATAATTCAATGTAGAATCTTCATTTTAGGCTCTAATGAAAGGTCACACTCAGGGCTGTGTCTGTGTGTGTGTGTGTGGGGGGGGTCGTCCCCCCCCCCCGCTACCAAGGATGGAGTTCGGCCATCGCTACATGACGGATTACATTCGTTGCATGTTTCCACAGCAACGCTGTCACAGCGGCTTCCCCCCCCTCGCTACTGTGTGTGTGTGTGGGGGGGGGGTTGTCCCCCCCCTCGCTACAGAGGACGGCCATTGCTACATGAAGGAATGGACTCATATGTCTATGTGACGACCGCTGCGCAGTCAGCACGGCTTCCCCCCGCGGACCGGGGGCGTTCGGACCGTGAACGCCCCCCCCCCGCTCCTCTTCTGCAGCGGAGGGGGGTGTTCACGGTCCGAACACGGCAAATGAACTGTTTATCGCGGCACACGAAGTACGAAGTGCGTGCACCGTACAGTTGTAATTTACCGATCGGTCAAAAGTCATTTTTGGATTACAGTTTTCAGGGATAAATAATAATTTAGCTTATAACACCTTACCTCTTCACAGCAGCAGAGTCCTGGCGAACTTCTCTTCCCCATTGTCAGACGAACGCGATGCTGGTCTGCTCGTGGATCCCGATCAAAACATAATTCCAATATTGCAGTTTTGGTGAATGATTTACGACCTTTGTCGTCGGCCTCCGTCGGTCTATGATGACGGAAGAGAATCCTAAACGTCTATTCTGCTGGAATGAGTGCAGGTCCCACTTGTGGGTGTTCTCCATGCTGCGGGGTCTGTAGCAGATTCGTCCAGCGTCCTTTGTTTTCATCTGCTGCAGCAGTAAGTCTCTCTTCACCCAGCCTGAATTTCTGTGCTTCAATTGGCTCCTGCATTCACAGTAGGCGGGTCCTCCTTCCTAGGTTTTCATTCATTGGCTCTTCAAGGTTTCAGAAACCCAATTCAAGGCTCTTATTAGTCGAATGAGAGGTCAATCAGATGAACTAATCTGTTCGCGGCTGTGTCTGCAGCTTTTTTTTCAGTGGTGCTTGGATGCCAACACCACCTACATCACCACAATCTGGACTATGCGTCCGAGTGCGCACAAGGGCGCAGGAGTGCGCCCTCGTGCGTCCTAGGACACAGAGACTTGCCCGCCCGCGGAACAACGGAGCGCAAGTGGTTAAATACTGACTAACAGAGGTTAAATACTGTCAAACAGTGGTTAAATACTGGCTAACACTGGGTAAATACTGAGTAAGAGTGGTTTAATACTGGCTCCCTTTGGTTAAAAAAAAGCAATGGCTAACATTGTTTAAATACTGATTAACAGTGGTTAAATATCCATATATTTAACCACTGTACTGTATAAATATCCATATATTTAACCATATTATATCACGGACACACAGATCGCCCCAAATGTCTCCCGAGCCGGTGGACGGAGCCACTGTTTATAGCAGGAGACGGTACAGCAGGGAAGAGCTGCTAGCACTCAACCGCCACCCGGTGCTAACGGACATACCGGGAGAACTGAGGCGAAAACGCCGTGGGTGCCGTGCTGGAGTAAGGCGGAAGGCAAGAAATATAAGGTACAGACCCACTCTCCCATCCGTTGTCATGGGGAATGTACGATCGTTACTGGGAAAGGTAGATGAGCTAGCGGCTATCTCCCGCTACGACAGTATATACTGGGAGTGTAGCCTGTTTCTATTCACAGAGACTTGGCTAACTGAATTAGCAGCAGATGCTAACATTGAACTGGAGGGTTTCCACGCGATACGGGCAGACCGAACATCAGACAGTGGCAAAGCAAGGGGCGGTGGAGTGATAATGTATGTTAACAACAACTGGTGCAGACCGGGACATATCACTGTTAAACAACAACACTGCAGCAAAGACAATGAGTTGCTAGCTGTTAGCATGCGGCCTACCTATCTCCCGAGGGAATACTCACACGTGATCTGCATTGTTGTTTATGCAAATCCGATGGCGAACGCTGGGACAGCGCGTGATGTCATCCATTCAGTAACTGGCAGGCTGCAGACAGAACACCCAGATGCTCTTCTCCTCATCTCAGGCGATTTCAACCATGTTTCACTGTCTCCCATTCTACCCACGTTTACCCAGTATGTCACATGCCAAACCAGAGACAATAAAACACTGGACTTATTCTGTGCAAACACTAAGGAGGCGTACACCTCATCACAACTCCCCCCACTCGGGAGATCGGATCACAACTTGGTTCATCTCCGGCCGGTGTACAAACCCCTAGTGCACAGACAACCTCCGGCCATGTGCACAGTGAAGTTATGGTCTGAGGAGGCAATGGACACTCTAAAGGGCTGTTTTGAAACCACTGCCTGGGAGCAGCTCTGCGATCCACATGGCGAGGACATCGATGGCCTCACTCACACCATCACAGACTACATCAGCTTCTGTGTGGACAACACCGTTCCCACCAAGACCATACGGTGTTGCTCAAACAACAAACCCCAGATCAACCCTGAGATAAAAACACTTCTGAGAGAGAAGAAGAGGATCTTCAGGTCGGGGAACAGAGAGATGCTGAAGTCTGTACAGAGGGAGCTGAGGAGAAAGATCAGAGAAGGCAAGGACAGCTTCAGGAAGAAGATGGAGGACAAGCTGCAACAGAGCGACATCAGCGGGGTCTGGAGAAACCTTAAAACCATCTCTGGGCCACAGAATACCTCCCCCCAGGCCACGGGGGGCAAGGAATGGGCGAACAATCTGAATCTGTTTTTCAATAGGTTTGACCAACCGCCCTCCCCCCTGACTGCACAACAACCACTGCTGCCTCTAAAGACATCAAGTCCTGCTGCCCACTCCCCACTCCACCAACACCCCCCCCACTCCCAACACACAGCCCCCAACCTGAGCCTCACTAAGACCCAGGTGAGGACGGAGCTGAGGAAGATCAAGGCGAGGAAGGCGTCGGGACCGGACGGCATCAGTGCAAAGCTCCTCAAGTCCTGTGCAGACCAGCTGTGTGCGATTGTGGAGTACATCTTCAATCTGAGCCTGAAGCTGGGGAGGGTACCACAGCTGTGGAAAACATCTTGTGTGGTACCTGTACCAAAGACTTCCCACCCCAAAGATCTGAACAGCTACAGACCAGTGGCCTTGACGTCCCACATGATGAAGACCCTGGAGAGACTGCTCCTTGCTCACCTCCACCCCCTGGTGGGACCAGCGATGGATCCACTCCAGTTCGCCTACCAGCATGGCATTGGGGTGGAGGATGCGGTGATCTTCCTCCTTCATTGTTCTCTGTCCCACCTGGAGAAGCCCGGGAATGCGGTGAGGATCATGTTCTTTGACTTCTCCAGTGCTTTCAACACCATCCAACCGATGATCCTGAAGGACAAGCTGCTGTGCGCAGGGGTGGACCAGCACCTGTCATCATGGATCCTGGACTACCTCACAAACTGGCCTCAGTTTGTGAGAACCTGGGACTGTGTGTCCGACATGATCATTGGTAGCACGGGGGCCCCCCAGGGAACGGTTTTGGCTCCCTTCCTGTTCACCCTTTATACTGCGGACTTCTCACACAACACAACACAACACACTGCCATCTACAGAAGTTCTCTGACGACTCTGCGATCGTTGGCCTCATCTCCAACGGAGATGAAGCTGAGTACAGAGGGCTTGTCCAGGACTTCGTGGACTGGTGCCATCGGAACTGCCTCCAGATCAACGCGAGGAAAACTAAGGAACTGGTGGTGGACTGCTACAGGCAAGGACAACCCCTCACAGCACCAGTAAACATACAGGGAACAGACATCGAGATGGTGACATCCTATAAGTACCTGGGTGTTCATCTGAACAATAAACTAGACTGGTCACACAATACTGACGCACTCTACAAGAAGGGACAGCACAGGCTGTTCCTACTGAGGAGACTCAGGTCTTTTGGCGTATAAGGGGTGCTGCTGAAGACATTCTATGACATGGTGGTGGCATCAGCCATCACTTTTGGAGTGGTCTGCTGGGGCAGTGGCATTACAGCAGCCGATAGGAAGAGACTGAACAAACTGATCAAGAAAGCTAGCTCTCTCCTGGGGCAGCGCCTTGACCCAGCGGAGGAGATAGGAGAGAGAAGGATGGTGGCTAAACTGTCATCTCTGCTGGAGTCCGAGTTCCACCCTGTGCAGGACATACTGAATGCACTGAGGAGCTCATTTAGCAGCAGACTACATCATCCTAGGTGCACAACCGAGAGGTTTCGCAGGTCCTTCCTACCTACGGCTGTCAGACTGTACAACCTAAGCAGGGCTGCTCGCAGAGATAACAAAAAGACGTGACAACCTAATAGTTTTGAATGCAAAAGATGCAATAGACTTACACAATGGTCCCCTCCAGTATACAACTAGGAAAATACCGGTCGCTATGGAGGGTGAGAATATGAATGGGTACATAATCACACCATGTAGGATAAGTAAGTAGACGGTTGTGCTGTTTCATTCCATCTAGCTACAATGCTCCGCACTGTGTGTGTTTATATATATATTTATATATTTACTCCATCTAGCAACAATGCTCCACACTGTGTGTGTTTATATATTTACATATTTATTCCATCTAGCTACAATGCTCCGCACTGTGTTTATATATTCATATATTTATTCCATCGAGCTACAATACTCCGCACTGTGTTTATATATTTATATATCTATCCTATCCTCTTTATATAGCTATCCTAGTTAACAACAACTGGTGCAGACCGGGACATATCACTGTTAAACAACGACACTGCAGCAAAGACATTGAGTTGCTAGCTGTTAGCATGAGGCCTACATATCTCCCGAGAGAACACTCACACGTGATCTGCATTGTTGTTTATGCAAATCCGACGGCGAACGCTGGGACAGCGCGTGACGTCATCCATTCAGTAACCAGCAGGCTGCAGACAGAACACCCAGATGCTCTTCTCCTCATCTCAGGCGATTTCAACCATGTTTCACTATCTCCCATTCTACCCACGTTCACCCAGTATGTCACATGCCACACAAGAGACAATAAAACACTGGATTTATTCTACGCAAACACTAAGGAGGCGTACACCTCATCACAACTCCCCCCACTCGGGAGATCGGATCACAACTTGGTTCATCTCCGGCCGGTGTACAAACCCCTAGTGCACAGACAACCTCCGGCCATGCACACTGTGGAGTTATGGTCTGAGGAGACAATGGACACTCTAAAGGACTGTTTTGAAGCCACTGCCTGGAAGCAGCTCTGCGATCCACATGGTGAGGACATCGATGGCCTCATTCACACCTTCACGGGCTACCTCAGCTTCTGTGTGGACAAATCCGTTCCCACCAAGACCATACGGCGTCACTCAAACAACAAACCCTGGATCAACCCTGAGATAAAAACACTTCTGAGAGAGAAGAAGAGGATCTTCAGGTTGGGGAACAGGGAGATGCTGAAGTCCGTACAGAGGGAGCTGAGGAGAAAGATCAGAGAAGGCAAGGACAGCTTCAGGAAGAAGATGGAGGACAAGCTGCAACAGAGCGACATCAGCGGGGTCTGGAGAAACCTCAAAACCATCTTGGGGCTCCAGAATACCTCCCCCCAGGCCACGGGGGGCAGGGAGTGGGCGAACAACCTGAATCTGTTTTTCAATAGATTTGACCAACCGCCCTCCCCCCTGTCTGCACAACAACCACTGCTGCCTCTAAAGAAATCAAGTCCTGCTGCCCACTCCCCACTCCACCAACACCCCCCCACTCCCAACACACAGCCCCCCATCCTGACCCTGACCGAGACCCAGGTGAGGACGGAGCTGAGGAAGATCAAAGCGAGGAAGGCGCCGGGACCGGACGGCATCAGCGCAAAGCTCCTCAAGTCCTGTGCAGACCAGCTGTGTGGGATTGTGACGTATATCTTCAACATGAGCCTGAAACTGGGGAGGGTACCACAGCTGTGGAAAACATCTTGTGTGGTACCTGTACCAAAAACTTCCCACCCCAAAGACCTGAACAGCTACAGACCGGTGGCCTTGACGTCCCACTTGATGAAGACCCTGGAGAGACTGCTCCTTGCTCACCTCCGCCCCCTGGTGGAACCAGCGATGGATCCACTCCAGTTCGCCTACCAGCATGGCATTGGGGTGGAGGATGCGGTGATCTTCCTCCTTCACCGTTCTCTGTCCCACCTGGAGAAGCCCGGGAATATGGTGAGGATCATGTTCTTTGACTTCTCCAGTGCTTTCAACACCATCCAACCGATGATCCTGAAGGACAAGCTGCTGCGAGCAGGGGTGGACCAGCACCTGTCATCATGGATCCTGGACTACCTCACGAACCAGCCTCAGTTTGTGAGAACCCGGGACTGTGTGTCCGACACGATCATCAGTAGCACGGGGGCCCCCCAGGGAACGGTGCTGGCTCCCTTCCTGTTCACTCTTTATACTGCAGACTTCTCACACAACACAACACACTGCCATCTACAGAAGTTCTCTGATGACTCTGCAATCGTTGGCCTCATCTCCAATGGAGATGAAGCTGAGTACAGAGGGCTTATCCAGGACTTCGTGGACTGGTGCCATCGGAACTGCCTCCAGATCAACGCGAGGAAAACTAAGGAGCTGGTGGTGGACTGCCGCAGGCATGGGCAGCCCCTCACAGCACCAGTAAATATACAGGGAACAGACATCGAGATGGTGACATCCTATAAGTACCTGGGTGTTCATCTGAACAATAAACTAGACTGGTCACACAATACTGACGCACTCTACAAGAAGGGACAGCGCAGGCTGTTCCTGCTGAGGAGACTCAGGTCTTTTGGTGTACAAGGGGCGCTGCTGAAGTCATTCTATGACACGGTGGTGGCATCAGCCATCACTTTTGGAGTGGTCTGCTGGGGCAGTGGCATTACTGCAGCCGATAGGAAGAGACTGAACAAACTGATTAAGAAAGCTAGCTCTGTCCTGGGGCAGCGCCTTGATCCGATGGAGGAGATAGGAGAGAGAAGGACGGTGGCTAAACTGTCATCTCTGCTGGAGTCCGAGTTCCACCCTATGCAGGACATACTGGATGCACTGAGGAGCTCATTTAGCAGCAGACTACATCATCCCAGGTGCACAACCGAGAGGTTTCGTAGGTCCTTCCTACCAACGGCTGTCAGACTGTACAACCTAAGCAGGGCTGCTCGCAGAGATAGCAAAAAGACGTAACAAACTAATAGTTTTTTGAATGCAAAAGATGCAATAGACTTACACAATGGTCCCCTCCGGCATACAACTAGGAACATACCGGTCGCTATGGAGGGTGAGAATATGTATGGGCACATAATCATACCATGTAGGATAACTAAGTAGACGGTTATGCTGTTTCATCCCATCTAGCAACAATGCTCTGCACTGTGTGTTTATATATTTACATATTTATTCCATCTAGCTACAATGCTCCGCACTGTGTTTTTATATATCTACATATTATTCCATCTAGCTACATTGCTCCGCACTGTGTGTGTTTATATACTTGCATATTTATTCCACCTAGCTGCAATGCTCCGTACTGTGGGTGTTTATATATTTACATATTTATTCCATCTAGCTACAATGCTCTGCACTGTGTGTTCATATACTCATATATTTATTCCATCCAGCTACAATGCTCTGCACTGTGTGTCTGTGTGTGTGTGTGTATATATTTATTTTATAGTAATATGTACATATGTATATTAGCCGCTCTTGCTTGCTTGTTTTTTTCTTGCCTTCTGATTGTTGCTCTGAGTGTTGCTATCCCTGTGCTGTTGCAATCCTGGAATTTCCCCGTTGTGGGACTAATAAAGGCTTATCTTATCTTATCTTATCTTATCTATCTAGCTACAATGCTCCGCACTGTCTATATATATATATATATATATTTATATTTATATGTACATATGTATACTTGCTGCTCTTGTTTTGTTTTTTTTGTTTTTTTCTCTTGCCTTCTGATTGTTGCTCTGAGTGTTGCTATCCCTGTGCTGTTGCAATCCTGGAATTTCCCCATTGTGGGACTAATAAAGGCTTATCTTATCTTATCTTAAATACCTGCTAACATTGTTTAAATACTGACTGAAAGTTGTTATGTACAGGCTAAAATTGGGGAAATACTGACTAACAGTGGTTAAATACTGGCTAACATTGGTTAAATACTGAGTAACAGTGGTAAAATACTAACACTGATTAAATACTGATAAACATTGGTTAAATACTGACTAACACTGGTTAAATACTGGTAACATTAGTTAAATACTGACAAACATTGGGAAATATTGATTAACATTGGTTAAATACTGAATAACATTGAGTAAATACTGAAAAACATTGATTAAATACAAACTAACAGTGGTTAAATACTGGTAACATTGGTTAAATACTGACCAACATTGGTTAAATACTGACAAACATTGGTTAAATACTGACTAACACTGGTTAAATACTAGTAACACTGGTTAAATACTGACTAACATTGGGAAATACTGAGGAACGTTGGTTAAATACCGACTGACATTGGGTAAATACTGACAAACAGTGGTTCAATACTGGCAAACATTGGTTAAATACTGAATAACAGTGGTTTAATACTGGCTTACATTGGTTCAACACTGACTAACATTGGTTAAATACTGACTAACAGTGATTAAATACCAGCTACCATTGGTTAAATGCTGACTAACGTTGGTTAAATACTGACTAACAGTGGTTAAATACAGGCAAACATTGGTTAAATACTAACAGTGGTTAAATACTGGCTAATATTGGTTTAATACTGTCTAACATTCGGTAAATACTGACTAACATTGAGATAAAACTGATTAACTTTGGTTAAAAACTCAAACATTGGGTAAACAGTAACGAAAAGTGGATAAATACTGACCAACAGTGACTAAATACTAACTAAAATTGGGTAAACATTGTCTAAAAGCAGTTAAATACTGACAAACATTGGCTAAATAATAACACTAGTTAAATACTGATTAAAACTGGTTAAATACTGACTAACATTGGGTAAATACTGACTAACAGTGGGTAAATACTAACTAAAAGTGGTTAAATACTGACAAACACTGGTTAAATACAAGTAACACTGGATAAATACTGACTAACACTGGGAAATATTGACTAACATTGGTTAACCCCTTGAACTCCGGGATTCCACGGGCGGTCACGTCTCTGCGTCATAGTGCACCTCAGTGCGCACTGGAAAAAAAAGCTGCATTTCCGTTCTTCCAGTACAGACACAGCCGCGATCAGAAAGCCAAAGGAGTGTTTTGATTGGTTTAGATTTGATTGACCTCTCATTCGACTAATAAGAGCCTTGAATTGGGTTTCTGAAACCTTGAACCAATGACTGAAAACCTAGCAAGAAGGACCTGCCTACCAACGACCGCGAATACAATGAGCCAATTGAAGCAGAGAAGTTCAACGATTGAAACGCGTGCGTCCCGTGTGTAAAATCTGTTTTGTCTAAGCCACTGGGTGACACAGATTGAGACCTGTGTGTAACGGTAGCGTTAGCCAGTCTTTTTTTATTACTACAGTTCTTATTTGTTTTGAAAAATCGTTTGCCAAAACCGCAATCATGGAAGCGGAGATGGTTTGACCGGGTCTGGTGACCAGAACCACGAGTTCGTAACAACCGGACCAGCTTCATGTTTGTCTGACAATGAGGAACAGATGTTTGCCAACGACACTGCTGTTGTGGACAGGTAAGTGTTATAAGCTAAATTATTCCTTATCAATGAAAATAGTAATAAAAATGACATTTGACCAATCGGTAATTACGTCTTGTGGCCATGACGGACCATTGACAGACCGTTTTTTGTGCGCCGAGCTCCTCTGTAGCTGGGGGGGAGGTGTTATCCTCTACATTGCAGATATTTTAGTATAATTTTTAGTGCACTGTAGGTTATTTTTTCTTGTAAAAAAAGGCCACACATTTTTTACGTGGCATTGTGGCACACATATGCACATATGTATATCACTTCATGCTTCATAGGTATACCACTTTAGGCTTCACATCTTAGATTGAACAAAGAACTGGGTCTCTTTGGAGATAACAGGAGGATGTGAAAGTTTGGGCTTTGGTATGCAAAGAGACGGCCTGGGGGGGGTTTCCTGGCCACCAGAGGTTGGGGGTGGAGGTGATAAGATCTGAAAGAAGATGCATTGTTACTTGGGATTAAATACAATGTGACTGTGTGCTTTGAAGTCCTGAGGTATTTAAAGGACAAATGTCTGGGTTTCTTAATCTTTCTGTTTTTGATGATGTTGGAAGATGTGAATAAACCTGACTCGTGAGATGAACTCTGCCTCGTCATTTTCATTTTCCACAGCATGCTTCTTTGTGTGTGGGGGGCTTGTTTGTTCATTCATTCATTCATGAATGAATAAACAACTCCCCCCCACACACACACAGCCCTGAGTGTCATCTTTCATTAGAGCCCAAGATGAAGCTTCTATGTTGAATCATTCAAAAGTTATAGACTTTTTCCAAACTGTGCCATTTGGCACAATTTGGCACAGTTCAAAAACGCCTGGGAACAACCTGAGAAAAAAGCTGTGTAATATATTCATTTTTTGTGGTATTGTTACAAAATTTTGACCTCTGCTTGATAACACTTGGTTCTACATTTCTGTTGCATTTTCCAGCCAGTATCTGACAGCTGTTTGTTATTTGCAAGCATTTGTATCTAAAAAAAACACCCAGGCAAACTTTATTTTCTTCAAATTCAGTATGTTTAGATGACTGTTACTCAGTGGTAGGAGCACTTAGAGAGATTATGACTGTTTTGCCAAAAAATTCAAAGTGTTTTCTTTTAAATGAGACCAACCCCATGAAGATGCTGCAAAGGGTTGAAGAACAGCTTTTGATTTACTTTGGGTATGTTATTTTTAGGCGTTTTTTTAGGGAAATTGACCAGAGTTCAAGGGGTTAAATACCGACTGACATTGATTAAATACTGACTAACAGTGGTTAAATACTGGCTAATATTGGTTAAATACTGTCTAACATTGGGTAAATACTGACTACATTGGGATAAAACTGATTAACTTTGGTTAAAAACACACAAACATTGGGTAAACAGTGAAGAAAAGTGGTTAAATACTGACTAACAGTGGCTAAATACTAACTAAAATTGGGTAAACCAGCCAGGTGTTCTGAAGGTCTTCTTAATGGCATATAAAGGGATCCCAGGGATCAGATACATTTCTAAAATATACCAAGGTCTTCAAGACTTAAAAGGAGACAACACATCATACACATCATGTGGACTTTTAATGAGTTTAATGACTTTTAACAAGTTTAAAGAATACTGCTATCACCTTTGAGTGCAGCTAACAGGTCTGGGCCTGTGCCCAGGACGAGTTGGTTGGCTGGGCTTGTGGCATTCCCCTGGAGAGGTGGCTGGGAGGCTTGTGTTCCTCCTGGGGGCTGAACTGGCTAGCTTAGGCCTGCAACACCGTCCTGGAGACTGGGCTGGGAGGCTGATACTTCTCCTGGAGCTGAGCTAACTACCTTGGGCCCACAACATCCCCCTGGAGATTGGGCTGGGAGGCCTATACTCCTCCTGGAGCTGAGCTTACTAGCTTGAGCCTGCAACATCCCCCTGGAGACTGGACTGGGTGGCCGATACCCCTCCTGGAGCAGAGCTAACTAGCTTGGGCCTGCAACACCTCTCTGGAGACTGGGCTGGGAGACCTACATCTCTCCTGGAGCTGAGCTAACTAGCTTGGGTCTGCATCATCTCCCTGGATACTGGGCTGAAAAGCCTGTATTGCTCCTGGAGCTGAGCTAGCCAGCTTGAGTCTGCAACATCTCCCTGGATACTGGGCTGGAAGGCTTATATTCCTCCTGGAGTTGAGTTAACTAGCTTGGGCTTGCAACATCCCCCTGGAGACTGGGCTGGGAGGCCTACATCTCTCCTGGAGCTGAGCTTACTAGCTTGGGCCTTTAATATTTTCCTGGATATTGGGTTGGAAGACCTATATTACTCCTGGAGCTGAGATATCTAGCTTGGGCCTGCAACATCTCCTTGCAGTATTTATTTCTTTTAGTATTTCTTTTAGTACAAGAACTTTTAAGCTGCTGATGTGCCGAAAGTGGAGGACAATGGCATTTTTTATTACTTTAATATGCTTGTTGGCAGCCTGGAACACGAGATCAAATAATGTTCCCTGGGTGAGTACCCATGCCAATATGTTGTGTTTTTGGGACACTTACTATAGTGGCACTGATTTTAATGTTGTTTATGAGCAATCGCAGACTCATTTGGTCTGGGTCATAGATTCATGGACAGAGGTACCAAGGGAATTACTTAAACTTCAAAATGTTCTTACTTTATATGACCTCACACTTTTGCTCAATGAAAAGAATCGCCTGGCTTCAATATACAAAAATTCTGCTTCAAAATGTGATGTGAAGCAAAGATTGATGATTGTCCTACTTTTATTATTATCTGGAAATGTGCAACCAAACCCTGGACCTGATCTGCAATATATCCAGACTCCTGCTGATTTTAAATCAATGTCTGGTCTCAAAATTATTCATCTTAATGTGCGCAGTTTACTTCCTAAAATGGACATGGTCAAAATTTGGATTAGATCAACTGATCCGGATGTTGTGATCATCTCTGAAACGTGGCTGACAAAAGCTGTCACAGATGATGATATTAGTATAAATGGATACAATGTCTTCCGTACTGACAGACCTAAAAAAGGTGGTGGTGTAGCCGCCTATGTTAAATCAAGATTTGATGCTTTAATTGTCTTGTCTAAGTCCATTTCTAAGCAGATGGAGTTTCTGGCCTTGAATATGGAAATAGCCAAATCCCTTCCCATAACTGTTGTTGGTTGTTATAGACCTCCATCTGCCACCAAGGAGGCATTATCATCCTTAAAGCATCTTCTGTCCAAATTAAACTACAATGAGCTCTTAATGGCAGGAGACTTCAATTGGGATTGGTTAAACGTAGCTTCTGAAGAATTTAAATCTTTCTGTGACTCTGTAAATTTTAGCCAGTTGATTAACTATCCAACTAGGCCAAATATTAAAAGCCCTGAAAAGTCCACTTTGACTTAATTTTAACAAATGCTCCACATAAATTTTCATCTGTGGGTGTTTTCTGCAATGACTTGAGTGATCATTGTGTTGTTGCAGTGTGCAGAGATACAAAAATCCCCAAATGTAAACCGCGCATTATTTTCAAGCGGAATTTAAAGAAATTTAATGAACAAGCTTATCATCATGATTTGTCCTTGGTTAATTGGGAACATATAGGCCTGTTGCCAGACGTTGAGTTAGCGTGGACTTTCTTTAAAGAAAACTTTGAGAAAATTGTAAATAAACATGCTCCTAGAGGGAAATTCACAGTAAAGGGGCGTGAAAACCCCTGGTTCTCTCCAGAACTGTCTGATGCCATTTATCAGCGTAATGTGGCTTGGGCCAAAGCCAGGAAAACTGATACTGCCAGTGATTGGTCTATTTTTAGACAACTGAGAAATAAATGCACTTTTTTTATTAAAAAGGCTAAATCTGAATATTATTTATCTGTCATAACTGAGAGTCTTAATAATCCACAGAAATTTTGGAAAGTGATCAAAGGTTTATCTGTGAACAAAAGCTCTCAGGTTCTTCCTACTTTTGTTTTAAATGGCTCAGTCCCAGTTAATGATAGAACTGAGGTTTTAAATTGCTTCAATAAGCATTTTGTGTCATCTGGTTTTCTGTTTAACTCTACAGGAGCTACATCTGTGCCTCACTGTACTAATTCCCAAATGTTTTTTGGAGAACCTTTTAGACTTGTACCTTTTACTGTACAGCAAGTTCATAAGGCTCTCAAAACTTTGAATCACAGAAAACCTCCTGGACCAGACTTGATAGAGCCTTACTTTTTAAAAATGGCTGCCGATTTTATTGCACAGCCTCTTACAGTACTTTTTAATTTATCAATTGAAAACAAAGAGATTCCTATAGTATGGAAGTCAGCTTTTGTGGTTCCTCTTTTTAAAGGAGGTGACCCAGCAGTTTTAACAAACTACAGACCAATATCAAATTTGTGTGTCTTGTCCAAGATTCTTGAATCTCTCGTGTGTGATCAACTTAAAGAGTTTTTTATACTCAAATGAACGTCTTTCAAAACTGCAATCGGGCTTTAGAAAAAAGCACAGCACTATTACTGCTGCTACAAAAGTGGTCAATGATATACTTGTTGCTCTTGATAAAAAGCAATACTGTGCTGCACTTTTCATTGATCTGTCAAAGGCTTTTGACACTGTGGACCACACAGTTTTAAAGCAAAGACTCATCAGTTTTGGTCTGTCGGAACATGTAGTCTCCTGGTTCGCAAATTATTTGAGTGACAGGACCCAATGTATTAAATATGATGGTTTGTGTTCTGAAATTGTCAGTGTCCACAAGGGGGTGCCACAGGGTTCTGTATTAGGACCCCTCCTATTCATTATGTACATTAATGATCTAGGACAAAATGTGTCTGATGCTAGTTTGCATTTTTATGCCGATGACACAATTATTTACTGCTTTGGCTCTTCCCCTGCTAATGCTGTTGCTTCTCTGCAGAAAGCTTTTAATGTGGTGCAGCACACACTTCTGCAGCTAAAACTAGTCCTTAATGCTGACAAAACTAAATTGATGTGGTTTTCAAATTTTAAGAAGAGTCCACAAATTTTTCCCACAGTGTCCACTTTTGAGGGAAATGAAATTGAGGTGGTTCACTCGTACAAGTATCTTGGTATCTTGCTTGATGACGCTCTGACTTTTAAGCCCCATGTTGAAAAACTTGTGAAGAAACTTAAACTGAAACTGGGTTTTTTATTTCAAAATAAATGTTGTTTTTCTTTTGAGGTTAAAAAGCGTCTTGTTACTGCAACTTTTTTATCTATTTTAGATTATGGAGACCTCTTGTATATGAACGCTTCAGCTCAGTGTCTGAGTAAGATTGACTCTGTATATCATGCTGTTTTGAGGTTTGTTACAAACTGTAGAGCCTTGACCTATCGCTGTGAACTGTATTCTAGAGTGGGATGGCCCTCTTTGTCCATCAGGAGGTTGACTCACTGGTACTTTTTTATTTACAAGGCCATGCTTGGACTGTTGCCCCCTTACATTTGTAATTTGATCACACTGAGAAGTGTTGATTCTTATGGTTTGCGTTCTAATGACCATTTGTTGCTTTCTGTTCCATTTGCCCATACTGAGCTGGGAAAAACAACTTTCATGTTCTCAGCCCCCTCTACATGGAACATGTTGCAAAAAGACTGGAAACTAACGGAACTTGTTTCATTGAACGACTTTAAAACCAGATTGAGAACACTTGAGACGGCCTCACTAATTTGTAACTGTTTTATATGATTTGTATGTCATTGTAAGTGTATTTGTGATTTTTTTTGCTGCCTCTTGGCCATGACTCCCTTGAAAAAGAGGTTTTTAATCTCAACGGGTTTTTTTCCTGGTTAAATAAAGGTAAAATAAATTAAAAAATCATATATAAAAGAGAGATGGGAAAAAGAGGGGAATTTCACTTTACAACTGGAAATATGGGAAAAGCGAAATAAACAACAATGGAAAAGTACCTCATCCCTGCAGTGGAGAGAATTTGGATGGAAAAATTTGGTAAGATTTTTCAGAACACCTGCACAAAACAAATTTACTCGTAAGGGGTTGAATTGTTGGCGCTTGTGTGGTGAAAAGACTGCAAATCATTTTCATGTGTTTTGGTCATGCCCAGTTATCCACCAATATTGGACCAATGTACAGACAATATTGGGGAAAATATTCAAAATAACAGTTCCCTTTTCTTTTGTAACTTTGTATTTGGGTTTACTACCGGAATCACTGGAAAGACGAGGGGAAAAATGCTTATTCACTGTTTTAATATTGGCAAGTAAAAAAGCTCTAACAAAAAAATGGATGTTGAAGGACTGTCCTACACCTGAAGATTGGATTAACGTGACTCAAGACATTTACTCGATGGAAAAGTTGACATTCGCTCTGAGACAGGACATGGATGGGCTCTTGAACTTTTGGCAACACTGGAACGCATATATGTCTTCCATCAGATCTAATCTTTGACAAACACCATTTCAATAATGGCACCGCTCTTTGCTCCAATGCTACTCAGATACTCTTTTATTTATTTTTTTTTCTGCTCTTTTGTTTTTTTTTTCTTTTGTTTTTTTTGTTTGTTTTTTTTGTTCTTTCTTTAATTCCTCTTTTTCTTTCACTTAAAAAAAGGGGGTTGTAATAATTATTTTTCCAATGTTGTCAAAAAACAAAAAAAGGGAACATGTGATGAAAATGTAAACAATGCAATGCTTTAATGACATGTATACCCTTTACAAAAACTTAAATAAAAAAAATAAATAAAATTGGGTAAACATTGTCTAAAAGCAGTTAAATACTGACAAACATTGGGTAAATAATAACACTAGTTAAAAACTGGTTCCAAGGTTGTCATAGCCAGGAGCGGCACTGGGGTTAAACTCCCAGTGCTCACAAAATGCTCCTTACGGCGTGTGTCTTGAAAAGCCTCTGACAACTAAGTCTAACTCCTAGCCTGCCCGTGTGGTTTTGTCTCTAAGCCCGGCGGAACTGCTTTTACTAATAGGAGAAGGGGCGAGGGCGGATCTCTGGCGCCTTAAAACCAGATGCTTCGGGTAGATGGTGGCTCGTCAACCTGGGAAGGTAGCCCATCTAGGGGAAGGTAAACCCTGATTTCAAACCTCCGCTGCCTTGCGGCACACCCGGTCACGGGAAAGGCTTCGGGAGTCAACCCTGAGGAAAAATCCGGAGTCGGAGCCCCTAAGGCAGTTCTCTGTTGTGCTCAACATCGTTCTGGCAGCTCCTGCGACGGCGCTGGTGCCAAACTGTAGCAGCCCTGCTGTTCCTTTGGATTCATCAGTGACGTGGAGAGGGGGGACATGCTGCATGGGCAACATCTTGTCCTCCATATCTTCCTGCCCAGGCTTGAATCCTATCAACGCTCAACGCTGGAAGTTAGAACACCGGATCACTGGAGAGGAAACTCCAGCTTCGCCTTTGGCGTAGACAAAACACGGGGAATGACAGTTACCGGTTATAAGCCACCGATCAATTGGCGTAGAGTGCAGCGCCAGGGGTTGTTCCCGACGGTGGAAGGGATCATCGGATCTCACTGGACAGCTACCGTCCGCCTCAAGCTGGGCAGCCCCCAGCCAATAAGGTGTTGTCCCGCCACAGCTTGCTTTCCTCATTGGGTGCATGGGGATGAGGAGAAGTCCGAACGGCAGGCTGAGAACCTTCGCACCAGGCAAGACAAAAAAACAAAAGAGACCAACTCTAAAACTGGGAACTTGGAACGTCCGCACTATGATGACAGGACTCACTGCTAATCTCAAGGACATTTACGACACCAGGAAGACTGCCATCATCAACAATGAACTGAAGAGACTGGAAGTGGATATCGCCACTCTCCAGGAAACACGGTTGGCTGACGCAGGCACACTGAGAGAGAAGGACTACACGTTCTACTGGCAGGGAAAGGGCAGTGACGAACACAGGGAACACAGAGTGGGCTTCGCAGTGAAGAACACCTTGCTGAAGATGGTGGAACCGGGCAGCAATGGCTCTGCCCAACTCCTCACCCTCCGCCTCAACACCACTCAAGGCCCAGTCACCCTCGTCAGTGTGTATGCCCCAACACTGACAGCCACACCAGAGGCAAAAGACGAGTTCTACAAGAATCTCGCAACAACTGTCAGGATCATCCCCAACTCTGAACAACTCATTCTCCTTGGAGACTTCAATGCCAGAGTGGGTACTGACCATGACTCCTGGCCCTCCTGTCTTGGACCATTTGGCGTGGGCAGAATGAACGACAACGGACAGCGGCTGCTCAAGTTCTGCACATATCACGATCTGTGCGTCACAAACTCGTTCTTCAAGACCAAGCCCCAACACAAGGTTTCCTGGCGACATCCGCGCTCAAAGCACTGGAACAAGCTGGACTTGATCCTGACCAGGCGCACCTCACTGAAGAACGTGCTAATCACCCATTCGTTCCAGAGTGCAGATTGCGACACAGACCATTCATTGGTGTGTTGCAAGGTCAAGCTGCAGCTGAAGAAATTCCATCGTGCTAGACAGCCTGGAAAGGCACGGATTGACACCAGCAAGATGGCCCAACCAGAACTTGTTGAGCAGTTTGCCTCCACCTTTGAGAAGGAACTTGGTGTACCACAAGAAGGAGAATCTGCAAAGCAGAAGTGGGAAGAGCTGCGAAACACCATCCACCGCACAGCCTTGGCTACCTTTGGGAGGAAGACCTCGAAGTCACAAGACTGGTTTGATGCCAAGTTGACCGAGATGACCCAGTCATTGAAGCCAAGCGCTCAGCACTTGCTGAGTACAAGAAGTACCCAAACGAGAAGAATCTCCAGATTCTCAGGGCTGCGAGAAGCAAAGTTCAGCAGACTGCTCGGTGCTGTGCCAACGAGTACTGGACTCAGCTCAGCCAAGACATTCAAACCGCTGCCATAACAGGGAACATCCGTGGTATGTACGATGGCATCAAGAAAGCACTTGGTCCGGCTCAGAGCAAGACGGCCTCCCTCAAATCTTCCACTGGGGAGATGATCACAGAAAAGAACAAGCAGATGGAGAGATGGGTGGAACACTACTCCGACCTCTACTCCAGACAAAACACCGTGACACCATCAGCCCTTGATGCCATCGACTGCCTGCCTTCCATGGACGAACTTGACGCTGAGCCAACCATCGACGAACTCAGTAAGGCCATTGATAGCTTGGCCGCTGGCAAGGCACCCGGCAACGACGGCATACCCCCCGACCTGATCAAGCACTGCAAGACTGCCCTACTGCTGCCATTGCATGACGTCCTCTGCCAGTGCTGGAAGGAAGGTGCCGTACCACAGGACATGAGGGAAGCCAAGATCATCACCCTCTACAAAAACAAAGGGGAGAGAAGCGACTGCAACAACTACAGGGGCATCTCCCTCCTCAGCGTTGTTGGCAAAGTCTATGCACGAGTTGTTCTCGTTCGTCTACAGAAGCTTGCCGAACGTGTCTACCCTGAGTCTCAGTGTGGCTTCTGTGCTGAGCGATCGACGGTAGACATGATATTCTCCATCCGCCAACTCCAGGAGAAATGCAGAGAACAGAATATGCCCCTGTACATCGCCTTCATCGACCTCACCAAAGCGTTCGATCTGGTCAGCAGAGAGGGCCTTTTCAAGATCCTGCCAAAGATAGGATGCCCACCAAAGTTGCAAAGCCTCATCAAATCATTTCACACCAACATGCAGAGGATAGTGCAGCACGACGGCAACGTCTCAGAGCCATTCAACATACGCAGCGGAGTGAAACAGGGCTGTGTACTTGCGCCAACCCTCTTTGAGATTTTCTTTGCTATGCTCCTGAGGCATGTCTTCAGCACAGCAACAGAGGGAATCTACCTGCACACAAGATCTGACGGCAGGCTTTTCAACCTCGCCCGCCTGAAAGCCAGAACCAAAGTACGCGAGGCTCTAATCAGAGACATGCTGTTCGCAGGCGACGCTGCAGTTGCAACCCACACACAGCAGGAGCTTCAGACCCTGATGGACCGCTTCTCCCAGGCATGTAAGGACTTCGGGCTTACCATCAGCCTGAAGAAGACTGACTACACACAAAGAAGCATGCCACGTAAAAAATGTGTGGCCTTTTTTTACAAGAAAAAATAACCTACAGTGCACTAAAAATTATACTAAAATATCTGCAATGTAGAGGACAACAACTCCCCCCCCCCCCCCGCTACAGAGGAGCTCGGCACAGAAAAAACGGTCCATCAACGGTCCGTCATGTGGCGATGACACACCGTTGTAATTACCGATCGGTCAAAAGTCATTTTTATTACTATTTTCAGTGATAAAGAATAATTTACACTACCGTTCAAAAGTTTGGGGTCGCTTAGAAATTTCCTTATTTTTGAAAGAAAAGCACTGTTTTTTTCAATGAAGATAACTTAAAACTAATCAGAAATACACTCTAATATCTAATATACATTGCTAATGTGGTAAATGACTATTCTAGCTGCAAATGTCTGGTTTTTGGTGCAATATCTACATAGGTGTATAGAGGCCCATTTCCAGCAACTATCACTCCAGTGTTCTAATGGTACAATGTGTTTGCTCATTGCGTCAGAAGGCTAATGGATGATTAGAAAACCCTTGTGCAATCATGTTAGCACAGCTGAAAACAGTTTAGCTGGTTAGAGAAGCGATAAAACTGACCTTCCTTTGAGCAGGTTGAGTATCTGGAAAAAATTATTATTTCAAATAGAAATCATTATTTCTAACCTTGTCAATGTCTTGACTATATTTTCTTTTCATTTTACAACTCATGGTGGTAAATAAGTGTGACTTTTCATGGAAAACACAAAATGATTGTCTGGGTGACCCCAAACTTTTGAACAGTAGTGTAGCTTATAACACTTACCTGTCCACAACAGCGGTGTTGTTGGCGAACATCTGTTCCTCATTGTCAGACAAACATGAAACTGGTCCGCTTGTTACGACTCGTGGTTCTGGTCACGCGACCCGGTCAAACCATGATTCCATGATTGCGGTTTTGCGCTTCCATGATTGCGGTTTTGGCGAACGATTTTTCAAAACAAACAAGAACAGTAGTAATAAAAAAAGGACTGGCGAAAGCTACCGTTACACACAGCAGCTTACACAAAACAGATTTTACGCACGGGACGCACGCTTTCAATCGTCGAACTTCTCTGCTTCAATTGGCTCGTTGTATTCGCAGTCGTTGGTAGGCAGGTCCTTCTTGCTAGGTTTTCAGTCATTGGTCCTTCAAGGTTTCAGAAACCCAATTCAAGGCTCTTATTAGTCGAATGAGAGGTCATTCAAATCTAAACCAGTCAAAACACTCCTTTGGCTTTCTTTTCGTGGCTGTGTCTGTACTGGAAGAACGGAAATGCAGCTTTTTTTTTTCAGTGCGCACTGAGATGCACAGTGCACACTTGAGACGCACTAGGACGCAGAGACGTGACCACCTGCAGTATCCCGGAGTGCAAGAGGTTAAAATAGACAAATTTGACCAGAAAAAGGCAATACTGAAGATTTAATGCTAAAAGGGGTTATTGACTGAAAAGTGGTGTGTTTGTAGGTTTTAATTGTCTGAAATGAGTCTTTTGGTCACCTAATTATCCCCAAATTTTCAAAACAGTCAATTCTCCTAAAACACACACACAGCCTTTATCTCGTTTTTCTCTACCAGAAACCTTTTTGACTTTTTTGTTGCATTCATACACATCACGTTTTGAAAAATCCAACCCACTGCTGTCCTTGAGACACACCCACTGCTCTATTATTGGCCTGCCTCGCTGTCCGTCATGCAAATGGAAGGGATACTAAAGGTAGCCTATTAGCCCCTGAGCTATTAGTCCCCAAGCTAACTAGCAGGAAGCTGGAACCAAGCATGGCTTATATTGTTATTTTCTTCAGGTCTTAGTTACTCTAATAACCATCCCTGTTACCACCTGGCTCACCGGTCCCCGGTCCACAATGTGCCTCACATCGCTCCAGCCCATCTCTTGGTGATTTTGCCGTGGTTACGTGGTGAGTCGCTGGCGTGGCAGCGTGCCAGTCATGGGGAGGTGGCTATGAGAGCCAGCAGCTCCAGACAGCAACCCTGGGTCACAGCAACTGCCTGCGCCACGACCCGGGGCTGCTGTGTGGAGCTGCTGGCTCTCACAGCCAGTTCCCCCACCATCCTCTGGGCATACTCTCAGGAGTAGTCTGGGGAGTCACTTCATGAAGGGGCATCCCCCGGCTGCCCGTGGGAGAGGAGCGGAGTACCACGGAGTGAGACATTGCTCTTTGAGATCCCATGGCTTAGCCAGCAGCCTCCGATTGTGATGATTGGTGGATCGCCCGGCGCATGGTGCTGGCAATTTGTTGTGGTGTCTTGGTGGGGTTGTTGGGGGGTGGGCTGGGGTGATGCAAGATGCACAAACAACTGCGGATCAGTGAACCAGCGCTGCTCATCCAAGCTAGAAGTAGGCTAGAAGCTACTCAACTAATGGCTAACTGACATAAGAGGGAGGGTGGAGTTGAACAACTGAAGGATGTTTCTGAAAGGGTCCGTAACATAATTCAACCAAGACATCATTAGAAAGAAGAACTACTGTGTTTTTATTCTGTGTAGACAAAAAAAATTCAATAAAATTTTGTTTCCATATACTACCATAATTTACATTGTGATGCAGACGATTGCGATGTTCGTTTGCCGTAATTGAGTCAGACACCGGCGCCATATTGTGACGTAATGAGGTGAAACAAAGATGTATATAAGCATGGTTGAGTACACTGAAGCAGAGGAAGTTGTAAGTGATTTCAGCGAAGATTTGAGTGATTTGTCAATAGCTTTTGAGGAAGAAGCAGGATCGAGTGATGAAGAAGAGCAAGTTGGTTCTAACGAAGGACTGCAACCCTATTTATTTGAACCATATCGTTCAGGAAGCAACAATAACTCGCATGTGTCAGAGGATGAAGGGTCCGACGGTGAAGGGTTAGAGATGGACATCGGTCACCTCCAAAACACTGAATGGTAATATACAGATAGCTCTAAAAGAACTGGATGTGCAACTTTGATTGGTAGGCAATGAGATTTATAAAAATGAAAACTGAAAAAAGTAATATAACGTTTTTTAACACAAAGTCATTCCATCTGGAGTAAAGTGAACACTCGGCTTCAAAATTCATAGGGAAGGATTTTACTTTTGGCAGAAAACATAAAATCAAATCAAGTGTGCTCATTTTTTTTCTCTTGGCAGGGAAATTCTGGTCACATCAGTGGGTTTGTAAACCAAACTGTTAAATAACAATCGCCTAATTGTCAAAAGTCTTGAATTATAAGTTATAAAACAACACATACAGTATATATATTTGAACCCCTGCCTCCCGGGTTCAAATCCCGGCCGGGCCATGCCAAAGACCACATAAAAGTGGAACTTCCTGCTGTCCAGCTTGGTGCTCAGCAATAATGGAATGGAGGAGGGAAATTTGTGGCGTCGCCTTGCATGGCAGCGGCCCTCTGATTCTGCACTTGGGGTGTGTGTGATTAACACAGTAGATAGGTAAAACACAATCTCATTCTACTGTACTTGATTGGGTTGTACAGTTGAATAACAATAAAGGGGTGATTTAATTTAATATACACGACCGTTCAAAAGTTTGGGGTCACCCAGACAATTATTTTGTGTTTTCCATGAAAAGTCACACTTATTTACCACCATGAGTTGTAAAATGAATAGAAAATATAGTCAAGACATTGACAAGGTTAGAAATAATGATTTCTATTTGAAATAATAATTTTTTCCAGATACTCAACCTGCTCAAAGGAAGGTCAGTTTTATAGCTTCTCTAACCAGCTAAACTGTTTTCAGCTGTGCTAACATGATTGCACAAGGGTTTTCTAATCATCCATTAGCTTTCTGATGCAATGAGCAAACACATTGTACCATTAGAACACTGGAGTGATAGTTGCTGGAAATGGGCCTCTATACACCTATGTAGATATTGCACCAAAAACCAGACATTTGCAGCTAGAATAGTCATTTACCACATTAGCAATGTATATTAGATATTAGAGTGTATTTCTGATTAGTTTTAAGTTATCTTCATTGAAAAAAACAGTGCTTTTCTTTCAAAAATAAGGAAATTTCTAGGCGACCCCAAACTTTTGAACGGTAGTGTGTGTGTATATATATATATATATATATATATATATATGTGGGTTTACAGGTTTAAGAAATAACGATACTAATGACAAAATTACAGATAAAATACACAACAAAACAAAAATAATTATTTGTAAGTTGTTTGCATTTTTTTCAACTGATTTAAGACAATTTTGCACCGCTGAATCCGAAAATGACATCCGTTTCTCTCGATCAGGTCAGGTTTTTCTGTTAAGTTATGAGCAGTTGTACAGTTGTACTGTAAATTGAATAGTAGACAGTGATAAAAGTAAGTACATGTAAATTGAATGTTACATCATCATTGTTCAAAATTCAGAGAATTTCAAGAATAAAAAAGAATTTTGCATCATATAAAGTGAAAATTTTGCATCATATAATGTAAACAAAAATGTAAAAAGCATGTGGCCATAGTTCAAAAAGTTGACCTGATTGAGCAAAACCAATGAGATTTTTAGTTTCAGCACATCAAAACTGCCTTAAATCAGCTAAAAAAAACTTAGACAATAAATTTGGTGTTGACCAGTGATATCCATAATGTGTTTCTTGTTTTAAGCTTGTAACTAAACAGCCCAGCTGTTTTGCCGATCTGATGTGTCCACACACCTCTATCACACCCTGAAACACAAACAAAGGGACTTACTCTTTTCTGGGCGAGATTTGACTCTGTTGCTTCTCTGCACTGTTTTGATACGTTGATATCGTCTTTAGCTGTGGGTTTTCGTTTGAAAACCATTGGCATGGCAGTAGGTTTTAGAACCCATTTGTAACAAACTTTCAAGCCTAAAGATTCCTGTATAGCAGGCGCCTCCTCAAAACTGTCTGCAGTGAAATGATGGCTACAGAGTGCAGAAGATGGTGCTGGTTGCCATTTGTCCCTTGTTCTCTGTACTTGCTTCACCCATTTTTTAAGAAGATCTGGATCTTCTGGGAATGAGAACAGGCTTTTACGTTCACTGGAGCAATTAGAACACCCAGCTGCCACGCAACGCATTTCTTCGCTGATATAGAAGCTAAACAGCTTGTTTACATTGACAGCACACAGATCAGCCGAGAGGAAACTCACCTCATGACGTCATAACCTGAAACGAGGCGCATCTCAGGATATCACGTTAGTGCAACACGGTACTAAATTTGAATTCATTTAGAAATATTTTTCCACTTATTTAGCGTTCGAATTCAACAGAACTCATACTGAATATTTATGCATAGTTCCAACATCTTGTCACGGACCCTTTAAAGTGACGGGCTTTAAATCAGTGTTGAAGAAAGCCAAGAAAAATAAAAAACAAATTTGCTTCAATAATTTAAAAAAAAGAAAGAAAATGTGAACAAAATATGTCACAAACACTTCATTAAGACATGAGTGAGCTGTTAAAATGTTGAAAAAATGCAGTCCGTGACCCCTTTAAGAAATTATAATGTTGCCGTGATTGCGTAGGTCTAAAGGATAATTCAGCATATGTGGAGAACACGAGGCATGCGAGACCACTGAGAGGAGCACCAGCAGGGACTCAGGATCTGGCAAAGAACACCGGGGTATCCAACACAGGACACATCAGGAGAAGCAGCAGCAGATCGGCCAGCTGTGGTCCTTCATGGGGAGGCAAGCCCAGCCTGCCCGGTTAGCGGTAGACAGGAGTCCTGGCTGTTGCTTCACCTGTGTGCTACCACTGTCCTTTGCAGGACTGCAAAGTTAATAATAATACCGCCATGATCGTGGAGTGGAATGGCCAGATCAATTGCATATCAGCTGGGTCGTCTTATAACCAGAGAGTTGGTGGCTTGAATCCCGCTCTCTATTCTGCTGTTGTGTCCCTGGGTAAGACACTTTACCTGCTTCTCTTCCAGTGTCCATGAAACTGGGTATGAATGTGTATAAATGTTTGGTAGTGGTTGGAGAGGCCGCTGGCACAGATTGGTGGCCATGTTTCCATTAGTCTGCCCCAGGGCAGCTGTGGCTACAGAGGTAGCTTACCACTATCAATGTCTGTGGAGTGAATGAATAATGTATCCATTGTAAAGAATCTTTGAGTGTCAATGAAAAGCGGTCTATAAATCTGATGCATTATTATTAGTAGTAGTAGTATCATATGCGGCCACATACTGTATGCATGATTTGACTAAATATTTACTGACAAATGGGCAATACCGATGCACTGGGTGAAGCCAAACAGCTCCTTCTGCTGTGTATAATAATATTGGGTGTTTTGTACTCAATGCTAAAACATACTACTCACAAAACGTTAGGGATATTCAGCTTTCGGTTGTAATTTCAGGATCACCTAAAATACACTATAACCTTCCAGGTGAACTTAATTTGACCTTCTCTAACCTTTTGAATGCACATGTCCAACTGTTCAGTGTTTCAGTACTTTTTGCATAACTTGCTGTTCTCTAACAAGGTGCTTAATGGCAAAATTCACAACAGGTGCTTGATCCATGAATAGACCGATAACTTTTCTTCTTCAATTAGAATTGGTATTTAAATAGTCCTCTTCATCATGCTGTTCACATTTTGACATGATGAGACCAAGACGACACCTACCAACTGATCAACAGTACCTCGCCATTGTGAGGCTTCAAACAGGATGTTCTCAGACGGAAGTGGCCACTGAGCTTAGACTGTCAGAGTGCCATCAGCAGTTTGCAACAGAGATACAGAGAGACTGGAAGAGTCACAGAAAAGCATAAAAGTGAATGTCCTTTGGCCATATCCCACAGTGATGACCGCTTCATTGTGAACAGTGCCCTGCGGAACCAGATGATGAATGTCACTCAACTCCAGGTACATTTAAGAGAGGTGAGACACACCCAAGTGTCACGTCAAACCATTTGAAACCATTAACATCAGCGTGGTCTGCATGCTAGATGACCTGCAAAGGTACCTGACCACACCACCAGGCACAGGCATCATCGTTTGCATGGACCAGGAAGCATTTACCCTGGACAAGGGACCAGTGGGCCTCAGTGCTGTTCTCTCATGAAAGTTGATTCATGTTGAGCAGAAATGATGGTCACCAACCATCATTGGTTGGTGACCAATGATGCAAAATGAAAACTGCAAAATGATCACCTTGTGTACAAAAGTTTAAGAAATAAAGTGGTACAAGATAAGATAAGAGATAAGATAAGCCTTTATTAGTCCCACAACGGGGAAATTCCAGGATTGCAACAGCACAGGGATAGCAACACTCAGAGCAACAATCAGAAGGCAAGAAAAAAACAAGCAAGCAAGAGCGGCTAATATACATATGTACATATTACTATAAAATAAATATATACACACACACACACAGACACACAGTGCAGAGCATTGTAGCTGGATGGAATAAATATATGAGTATATGAACACACAGTGCAGGGAAAAGCCAGTGTGAACACACAGTGCAGAGCATTGTAGCTAGATGGAATAAATATGTAAATATATAAACACCCACAGTACGGAGCATTGCAGCTAGGTGGAATAAATATGCGAGTATATAAACACACACAGTGCGGAGCAATGTAGCTAGATGGAATAATATGTAGATATATAAAAACACAGTGCGGAGCATTGTAGCTAGATGGGATAAATATGTAAATATATAAACACACACAGTGCAGAGCATTGTTGCTAGATGGGATGAAACAGCATAACCGTCTACTTAGTTATCCTACATGGTATGATTATGTGCCCATACATATTCTCACCCTCCATAGCGACCGGTATGTTCCTAGTTGTATGCCGGAGGGGACCATTGTGTAAGTCTATTGCAGAGCTGCGAAAGAGCTGCGAAAATCAAAAGTATCTTATTACAATAAACTGATAGATCATGCAAAGGGTAATAACAGTTCCCTATGGAGGCATTTAAATAACTAATAAAAAAAATGTTCAGAAGGGGGTAAAGGAACTTAGAATCAATGGCAAGACCATCAGTGACAAGGCTACATTGGCAAATGAATTTAATTCATATTTTGTGGGCTCTGTGGAAGACTTAACAAAAAACTTTGTGCCGCCAAATGTGCTCAACAACACAAATTCAATACTTCCAACAGATTCTTTTCACATCGATGAGGTAAATGAGGAGTTAATTGCTGGTATTGTCAAAACACTGTCAAACTCAAAAACTAATGATATCTACAACATGAGCACCTCCTTTCTCAAAACGCACAGCAAAATATTAATCAAACCACTGACTCATCTCATTAATCTCTCCATTAGGTCTAGTACATTTCCTTCTGGCTGGAAAAAAGCTGTTGTCATACCAGTTCATAAATCAGGCAGTAAAGACGATATATGCAATTACCGCCCAATCTCTATTTTACCAGTCCTGTCTAAGGTTCTTGAAAAAGTTGTAGCTACACAGCTGATAGACTACTTACAAGACAGTCAACTTCTTCATCCACATCAATTTGGTTTTAGACCAGGATACTCAACAGAAACAGCAAATTGTTGCCTTATTGAAAATGTCAAACAGTCCTTGGACAGGGGTAATGTGGTAGGAGCTGTTTTTCTAGATCTCAAAAAGGCTTTCGATACTGTAAACCACAGTTTGCTTTTATCCAAAATGGTATCTTTTAACTTCTCTCCAGACACATTAGACTGGTTTGCATCTTATCTCCAGAATAGAGAACAGTGTGTAAAAGTTCACCAGGATAAATCCTCACTTTTAAACAACCGTATGGGTATCCCACAAGGGTCCATTCTTGGTCCTTTACTTTTCAGCATTTTTATTAATGGCTTGCCGCTACACTGCTCTGCTGCAACATGCCAACTTTATGCAGATGATGCAGTTATTTACACAGCTACCAAGACTCCAGCACAGGCTGCAGATGTGCTGTCTACAAGTATGGTTGATGTCCAAGAGTGGCTCCTCCAGAACCATCTATTGCTGAACCTTCAGAAAACAGTTTCAATGTGCTTTTCAATCAAAAAATATAACCTGCAATGTTTTAAAGTTAATATACATGATCATGACATCAGTTTAGTTACAGAATTCAAATACCTTGGCGTTGTACTAGATCCTCAACTCAAATTTAATCTTCATATAAAGAAAATTTCAAAAACAGTAAAAAAAAATCTGAACTGCTTTAAATTAATTAGATATTACATACCTTACGAACCTGCTGTACTGTATATGCATTCTATGGTTTTTTTTCTCATATATCATACTGTTTGACAGTCTGGGCTCAAGCAGCCCCTTCCACAATAAGACATATAGGTTCATTATATAATCAAACCCTAAAAATCTTGGACAAAAAGCCCATTAGGTGGCATCACTGTAATATTTAAAAAAAAATACAACCTATTGAGTTTTGAGAGTTTCATTGACCTCTGTTTACTGAAATTAACTTTCAAATGTTTCCATAAATCAGCACCTGAGCCACTTGCTGGTTTCATCCAAAGACAGGACAGCAGCAGAGCCACCAGGAGTTCTGTTTACAATAACTGTAAAATATTCCACCGCAGAACCACATTTGGACAAACAGCTTTCTCTATAAAGGGCAGTCACATCTGGAACACAATGCTAAATGAAATTAAAATAATAACGGACTTTAAAACATTCACTAAAAAGGTTAAAAACTGGCTGACAAATAAACAAGAATGTACCCATGTATGAAATGATTGTCTGCAGGGTGAGAGTGAATGAAGGGAAGGAATGAATGTGTTTGTTTATAGTGAGTGACGAAGGGAGGGAGGCCTGAAATAGGAAAATGTGTGTCAGGTTGTTATATTTGTGTATTTATAATATATATAATATTTATAATGTTTATAATTGTGTATTTATAATGTATTTATGTTGGGGTTTTTTTTGCATTGATGTATGTGGTTATTGTATATTCCTTTTCTTTCCTTTTTTCTTTTTACTTGTTTCTCCTTTCTAAAGCCCATCCAGGGACAAGAGTTGCAAATTAGCTAATAGCTATACACTCTGTGCAACACATCAGATTGATTGTCATTGATTAATTGTCTATGTTTATTGCACTGTCCCTGTCAAATAAACAAATCTATCTATCTATCTAACAATGTTGGAGATGTCAAGGAGAGTGCTATGTATCAGCCACTGTTGTCACCATGTTACAGTCTGAGCAGGTGTGTCTAGTCAATCCAAAACTGCCCTACACCTTGTGAATGGTACAGTAACAAACCAGTACTACCTGAATAACCTCATTAATCCAGTCACTGTGCCTCTGCATGAACAACACAGGCCTAATTTCATCTTCATGGACAACAATGCTCCAGCTCATTGAGGTCACATCATTAGGGAACAGCTGCTGGAGGCTGGGGTACCTCAAATGGAGTGGCCTGCACTTTCTCCAGACCTGAATCCCATAAAAAACCTATGGGATCAGCTGAGTCACCGTGTAGAGGCTAGTAACCCTGCACCTCACAACCTCAATGACCTGAGGGCCACCCTTCAAGAAGAGTGGAATGCCATGCCTCAGCAGACAATTGTCATAACCCGAGCGCTAATATTGTCCGCGCTCAGGCCACGCACCATTCCTGTCAGGCTTTGACAGCAGTGTTGTTATTCTGGCTCCCCGGGCTCTGACTGGACAACGCTCGGGGGAGCTTCCCGCTGTCAAGGCCTGAACAGCTGTGCTGCATTTGTGGTCATTAGCGGCCGGCTTTAAAAGCCGGCGCCAGCGGCAGCATCTTGTGGCAGTCTCGTCAAACGTTCGTCAGACGATCGTCAATGTAATCCTTTTTCATCTCATTCGTAAGTGTGTTCATCACCTGTATTTATTGTTGTACTCTGTCACCCTTTTCCTTATCAGACGCTGAGCGAGCATTCCTCGTCTCAGCTGTCAACGTTCGTTCCGTATGTTAATAAGTAGTCTTGTTGTTTAGCCCACGTGGCTGGTTATCTTGTCCTTCCCTTTCCCTAATTGTTAATAAACACCTGTGCTACTTCACTGGACTGTGACGTCTTAAGCTAGCTCGTGAGGGCCAGCCCTGACAGTAGACTGCCACCAGAAGGAGACGCCGTTCTCGGTGAAGTTGCATTCAGGAGAACTTTGCTCTTTCCTGTCTGGGTACGGTGTGCTGGAAGTATGCCGTCGCGGAGCGGCCACGCTCGGAGTCCCAGCCACAAGCTGACCGAGGCGCTGGATGAAGTTGATGAAATCCTCATCGCCGCCTCCCTCCTCGACTATCACCCCGACGTACGCTGGTACCTGGACAGCGCTGAGGACGTCCGGAACCGTTTTCCCCGCTACGCCAACCACCCAGAAGTCGGCATAAGGAGGGATGACATCGCCGCCCAACAAGAGATACTCCGGATGTACGAGGAAGAAGACGACCGAAAGTGGAGGAGAAGGCATCCCCGCACCCCGCTTTGGGATCCCAATCCTCTCCTCGATCCAGGCCAGGAGTTTGCACCATCCGAGGCCCGTCGAAGACGTCGGCGCCGCGGCCAGAGACAACTTCAGCAAGAACCCGTCCGGATCCGGTTCCGGGTCGCCGGAATGACCCCATCAACCTGACAGCTGTCTCTTCAGCGTCTCGCCAGGAGGGAACCCCCGCAGCCTCTCTCCCCAGGCCATCGTCCCCCGCTGTCCCGTCAGTGTGCCGTGCCCGGCCCGTCTCGGCTGTCGGGGGCCTCCTCCTTTCCGACGCCTTCTCCAGCTGCTGGGTGTACAAGGAGTTCTGCTTCGGTGAGCCCGGAGCCGAGTCCATCCCGAGTGGCTCCCCCTCGTCCTTCCAGGGAGCCCTCTGCCACCATTCAGCGAGAGCAACGTTCCCTGCAGCAGGCACCATCCTCCCTCCGGGAGACAGGTGAGTACAAGTTCACTCTTCCTCTCCTAATAGTGATTTGTCTTGTCTGACTCCTGGGGGTGAGGTTCGGGGTTCGCAGCCCCCCGAGCCTCCACCACCTGCTGAGATAATAACTAAACCCGCTGCCTCTGTGTCTCCCTCCACGGAGCGATCCTCGACGTCAGCCAAGCGTCATCGGATGAGGAGGGGGCCTGTGGCCCTGGAGCACGTAATTCCAGCCCCGCAGCCACGTCAAGGATGGAGGAGGCGAGCAGACTGCTGTATGGAGCCTGCGCCAACGACGAAGCGTCCCCGGGTCTCCACGGATGATCAGTCTGA
The DNA here is from genome assembly GCA_020510985.1 of Pholidichthys leucotaenia. Lineage (NCBI taxonomy): Eukaryota > Metazoa > Chordata > Actinopteri > Cichliformes > Pholidichthyidae > Pholidichthys > Pholidichthys leucotaenia. Next base: position 250,916,894 of record CM035844.1, on the reverse strand, counting down.
CCCAGCGGGCCAGGGGCCCCCTGCCACCACGCCGCACGGGTTGCCAGCGTGGACGACGGCGCCGGAGGGTCCTCAGGCTGCAGAAGCCATCATGCCAGCTGTGGAGCCCGATGCAGCTGAGTGGGAGCCAGAAGACGATCTCCTCCCGTCTGAGCCCGGATCGTCGAAGTCCTGGACGGCGTCCAAACTTGAGATCAGGCAAATGCTCAGTGTTGTCTTTGCCTTTTCTATTATTGAGCATTTTTGCCTGTCTCTTGGGGGGACGAGCCAGGTGCAGCCGTCTACCACGTCCGAGCTCGTCTCACCGGGTTCTGGCGCTGCCGGTGATCCTGATCCCGGTTCTTCTTCTTTCCCTTCTGAGCCTTCTCCCAGGGTCGCCGGTGCAGAGCAGATGCCAATCGCTGTGCCAGGTGTTCCGGGTTCGGAGTTGGAGGTCGATACTGGCATGGCCACGACCCAGTCGGGGTCCGACGCGGGTGCAGCCGTGGTCCAGTCGGGGCCCGTCACAGGAATGGTTCTGGCCCAATCGGGGTCCGACGCGGGTGCAGCCGTGGTCCAGTCGGAGTTTGTCATCGGCTTGGTTCCGGCCCGATCGGGGTCCACCGCGGGTGCAGCATCGGCCCAAGTTGGGGTCCATTACCGGATTGGTGCCGGCCCAATCAGCGCCTGTTTGTGTGGGATCCGGAGAAGGAGCTGCAGACCCACCGCTGAGTAACGCTGAACTGATCCCTTATCTTTGTCACATTTTTTCTTCCCTCGCACCAGGAACCGCGGGGATTACCCATAGTTGGCCCGGCTCTCCCTTGTTTCCTCTCTCCGTTGGGAGGCCGTTGCTGAGCTCTCTCCAGTGGTCCTGTTGGCAGGTTGATGTGGGTCGACCACCTGGAAGCCTGCTCTTCCCATTTGGCATCCTGGGCCGGCCCCCTGATAAACTGAACCCTATTTTTGGCAACCTGGTCCGGCCGCCAGAGGTTCGGTCATCCTTGGCCTGGGATTCGGGTAGGCCGCCAGAACACTTCCCGTTACCCCGGTTAGCGGCTTGGATGCGGGGTGCGAGGAGGTCCCCTGAACTGTACAGTATGCCTGTCATCCCGGTTTCTTTCTCTGCCCCTCAGTTCTGTAGCAATTTAATTAATTAATGTAGCCAATAGCCATTATGCTGTTTTTTCCCCATTGGCACATTTAATTTCTTAGGTTGTCTTGTGGCAGCTCAGTTTTGATATGTGCATTTGAGAGTGCCGTATTTTCTGTTATCGTGTCTGTAATTGCCTTTTTTTCCCCAGCTTTATAACAGGCTATACCATTGTGTTTTGGTTATGCTTGCTTGAATTAGCGTGTGTTTCTTTTTCTTTTCCCCCTCTCCTGTTGGAGGGATGAGACTGTTACCCTGTGGGGTTTTTTTCCTCTTTTCTCGTACCCCGTATGTGCTCCTGTGTTGTACAGTTGTTGTTTTTTTTTCTATGAATGTATGCCCTGGTTGTTTTCTGTTTCTGCCCTGTCTTTATTGTGATTTGTGTGGTAGGATATCGGGCTAATTTAGTTTTCGGTGAGGCCGATTCTGTCCCCCCTTTGCCTGCTCCCCCATCCACCCGCCCTGGGGTGGGGTGGGGGGATTTGGATGTTAGCAGGCGTCCGGGAGTCCGCCCTTGAGGGGGAGATCCTGTCATAACCCGAGCGCTAATATTGTCTGCACTCGGGCCACGCACCATTCCTGTCAGGCTTTGACAGCGGTGTTGTTATTCTGGCTCCCCGGGCTCTGATTGGACAACGCTTGGGGGAGCTTCCCGCTGTCAAGGCCTGAACAGCTGTGCTGCATTTGCGGTCGTTAGCGGCCGGCTTTAAAAGCCAGCGCCAGCGGCATCATCTTGTGGCAGTCTCGTCAAACGTTTGTCAGACGATCGTCAATGTAATCCTTTTTCATCTCGTTCGTAAGTGTGTTCATCACCTGTATTTATTGTTGTACTCTGTCACCCTTTTCCTTATCAGACGCTGAGCGAGCATTCCTCGTCTCAGCTGTCAACGTTCGTTCCGTATGTTAATAAGTAGTCTTGTTGTTTAGCCCACGTGGCTGGTTATCTTGTCCTTCCCTTTCCCTAATTGTTAATAAACACCTGTGCAACTTCACTGGACTGTGGCGTCTTATGCTGGCTTGTGAGGGCCAGCCCTGACAACAATAAGTCGACTTGTGAACAGCATGAGACATCGCTGTCAAGCTGTAATTGATGCTCAAGGGCACATGACAAGTGTCATACCGTGGCTATCTCTCTGATTTCTGTTCCTGTGATTTTGCCTGTACAAGTCCAGTTTCTGTGAGTTTTTTTCAGCCTTTCACAACTCATTTTTTGTTCAACCCTTGCGCTGGTTTAATTTTATGTTTTTGGGAAAATAAACCCAGTTAAACTGTTGTCCTGCCTGCATTAGAGTCTGTCATTTCTGCCGGTCAGAGGTTGCCCATGACAACAAGTTATTGAGACAATGACATTTTTTGATGTGGTATACCCACCACTGTTGTTGGCTTTTGTTTCAATACATTGTTTGAGATGAGGAAATCACTATTGCATGCATCTACTTAAATGCCCTACTTTCATGATATTATATCACTGTAGTGTGAATTTTTTACATTTCCCATAAATTTCACATAAAAGCCAAATATCCCTAACCTTTTGTGAGTAGTGTCTAAAGACTGCACTACAATGGGTCTCAAATATTTGTAAACATGTCCTATTATAGTACTGCATGAGTTTATTCATGATACACAGAAGAAATTCAATATTACACTGACCTCCCATCACTGAACAATGATATAAACTAAAATAATTATAATGATGACTGAACAACGGCCATTCCCCAAAGTGAAGATTCACTATTATGAATATAAGTGATAAAAGATCAGACAGATCAGTGATCTGACAAACATGGGATCTGAAACAGTCGCTAATATTGAATGTTCCATTCATATTCAATGATTAGGTATTCTGTAATTAATAGTCACACAATCAAATAAATCTTAGTGCCGTTCAGTCCCTTTTATATTTGTCAAAGTCTAACATGTGATCACCTACATATAGCCTAAACCTCTTAATTCCACTTTCACACAGCCTACATTTAGGCCTGTAAAGTCTATTTGGGATACCTGTTTCAGACAGGAATACTTACTTTCTACAGGCAATGCACTAGTTGGTTAAATACTTACTAGCATTGGTTAAATATTTGCTAGCATTGGTTAAAAGTTGGTGTTAATGTTGAACAAATGTTAATAGATGAACTGTTGCTTCTTTTGCCAAATTTTACCACTGTACAGGTCAGTATTCCACCAATCAGGTGAGCCAGATTTTGACTCTTTAACCCCTTGAACTCTGGTCAATTTCCCTAAAAATGCCAAAAAATAACGTACCCAAAGTAAATCGAAAGCTGTTCTTCAACCCTTTGCAGCATCTTCATGGGGTTGGTCTCATTTAAAAGAAAACACTTTGAATTTTTTGGCAAAACAGTCATAATCTCTCTAAGTGCTCCGGCCACTGAGTAACAGTTATCTAAACATACTGAACTTGAAGAAAATAAATTTGGCCTGGGTGTTTTTTTGGATACAAATGCTTGCAAATAACACACAGCTTCAGATCCGGGCTGGAAAATGCAACAGAAATGTAGAACCAAGTGTTATCCAGCTGAGGTCAAAATTTTGTAACAATACCACAAAAAATGAATATATTACACAGCTTTTTCCTCAGGTAGTTCCCAGGCGTTTTTGAACTGTGCCAAATTGTGCCAAATGGCACAGTTTGGAAAAACGTCTGTAACTTTTGAATGATTCAATATAGAAGCTTCATCTTGGCCTCTAATTCAATTCAATTCAATTCAATTCAACTTTATTTATATAGCGCCATTTCACAACAACAGTCATCTCATAGCACTATCAACTGTAGGGGGGACCCCCACAGTTGCAGAAAGACCCCAGCAATCAGGCGATCCCCTGTGAGCAAGCACTTGGCGACGGTGGAGAGGAAAAACTCCCTTTTAACAGGAAGAAACCTCCAGCAGAACCAGGCTCAGGGAGGGGCAGTCATCTGCTGCGACTGGCTGGGGGGTGAGGGGATAGAGAAGAAGAAAAGAACAGACATGTAGAGAGCAAACAGCACAATGGGGACTCAATCTATGGGAGAGAACAAACAAATGTTAATGACCAGCAAAAAAAATATATTTCATAGAGAGTGAGGAAAGGAGTGAGGCCCAGTGCATTACTGGAGGTCCCCCGGCTGACTAAACCTATTAGCAGCATAACTAAGGGAGGGTTCAGAAACACATGATCCCTCCCTAATTGTAGGCTATATCAAAAAGGTAGGTTTTAGCCCTATTCTTAAAAACAGAGATCGAGTCTGACTCCCGAATCCAGATTGGCAGCTGATTCCACAGGAGAGGAGCTTGATAACTGAAGGCTCTGCCTCCCATTGTACTTTTGGAGATTCTAGGTATTACAAGTAATCCTGCATTTTGGGAGCGTAGTGCTCTGTTAGGATGATACGGTAGTATCAGATCTTTTAAATAAAAAGGAGCCTGATTGTTTAGAGCTTTGTAAGTAAGAAGAAGGATTTTAAACTTAATTCTAAACTCTATGGGAAGCCAATGAAGGGAGGCCAGAACCGGAGAGATATGATCTCTCTTTCTAGTACCTGTTAAAACTCTTGCTGCAGCATTTTGGATCAGCTGAAGACTTTTTAAAGATGTTTTAGGACAGCCTGATAATAAAGAATTACAATAATCTAATCTCGAGCTAACAAAAGCGTGGATCAGCTTCTCAGCATCACTCTGAGACAAGATGCTCCTAATCTTGGCAATATTACGCAAATGATAGAAGGCAGTCTTAGAAACAAATTTAATATGTGAATTGAAGGACAAATCCTGATCAAAAATAACTCCAAGGTTCCTCACAGAGCTATTAAGAGAAAGAGTAACTGCATCCAAACTGAAAGTTTGATTTGGAAAGGAATTTCTAAGGTTTTTTGGACCAAAAAGAATGACTTCAGTCTTATCTGAATTTAATAGCAGGAAATTACAAGTCATCCAAGCTTTGATTTCCTTAAGACAGGCTTCTAACTTGGCTAATTGATTAGTATCATCTGGCTTCATTGACAGGTATAATTGTGTGTCATCTGCATAACAATGAAAATGTATACAGTGCTTTCTAATAATGTTGCCTAACGGAAGCATATATAAACTAAAAAGAGTAGGGCCTAGCACAGATCCCTGTGGAACTCCATGACTAAGCTTTGAGCTGAAAGAAAACTCATCATTTACATGAACAAACTGGAACCTATCAGATAAATAAGATCTAAACCACTGCAACGAAGTTCCATTAAGTCCAACATAGTGTTCTAATCTATCAAGTAGAATATTATGATCGATAGTATCAAAAGCTGCACTAAGATCTAAAAGGACAAGTACAGAAACTAGTCCATTATCAGATGCAATGAGGAGGTCGTTAGTGACCTTCGCTAAGGCTGTTTCAGTACTATGATGGATTCTAAACCCAGATTGAAACTCTTCAAGTAAACCATTTCCCTGCAGGTGGTCAAATAATTGCGTAGCAACAACTCTTTCTAAGATTTTTGAAATGAAAGGGAGATTAGAGATTGGTCTATAGTTAGCTAAAGCTCCTGGATCTAGCGTTGGCTTTTTGAGTAAGGGTTTAATTACAGCCGTTTTAAAAGCCTGCGGTACATGGCCTAAAGTTAATGAAGAATTGATTATATGAAGAATAAAGCTACCAATAAGTGGGAAGACTTCTTTAAATAACCTGGTAGGAATAGGGTCTAAAAGACAAGTTGAAGGTTTGGATGAGGAAACTATTTTGTCTAACTCACAAAGGTCGATTGGAGTAAACTCATCAAGACAGACATCAATAGAAGGAGTTGTAGTAGTTACAGTATTTAAGTTAACTGTGGGAAGAATCTGATTGATTTTATCTCTGATGGATGAAATTTTATTATTGAAAAAGTTCATAAAGTCCTGACTAGTAAGCTCTAAGGGGATGCTAGGATTGACAGAGTCCTGACTCTTTGTCAACCTGGCTACAGTACTGAAAAGAAACCTGGGATTATTCTTGTTCTCTTCTATTAATGCAGAGTAATAACTCGTTCTAGCTTTTCTAAGAGATTTTTTATAAATTAAAAGATGATTTCTCCAAGCTAAATAGATTTCATCTAAATTAGTAGAGCGCCATTTTCTTTCTAATTGACGAGTCTTCTGTTTTAAGCTACGAGTTTCTGTGTTGAACCAAGGAGTTAAAAATCTCTGATTAGACTTTTTCTTTTTTAAGTGAAAAAAGTCTAATGAAAGGTGACACTCAGGACTGTGTGTGTGTGTGTGTGTGTGTGTGTAGGGGGGTTGCCCCCCCCTCGCTACAGAGGACGGACATCGGCCATCGCTACATGACGGAATAGTCATGTGGCGACCGCGGCACAGTCACCACGGCTTCCACCCCCCTCGCTACAGAAGAGTAGCGGGGGGGGGGCGTTCACGGTCCGTACGCGGCGCACGACCCATGTACCGCGGCGCACGAACTTCGGACTTCGTGCGACGCACAGTTGTAATTTACCGATCGGTCAAAAGTCATTTTTGATTACAATTTTCAGGGATAAAGAATAATTTAGCTTTTAACACCTTACCTCTTCACAGTAGCAGTGTCCTGGCGAACTTCTCTTCCTCATTGTCAGACAAACGCGATGCTGGTCCCTTGTTACGGACTCGTGGTTCTGGTCTCGGCGACCCGGTCAAAACATAATTCCATTATTGCGGTTTTGCGCTTCCATGATTGCGGGTTTGGCGAATGATTTACGACCTTCGTCGTCGGCCTCCGTCAGTCTATGATGACCATGGAAGAGAATCCTAAACGTCTATTCTGCTGGAATAAGTGCAGGTCGCACTTGTGGATGGTCTCCGTGCTGCTGGGTCTATGGCGGTTCTTCCTGCGGGTCCTTTTTTTCATCTGCTGCAGCAGTCAGTCTCTCTCCACCCAGCCTTACACAAAACAGCTCGCGAACTTCTGTGCTTCAATTGGCTCGCTGCATTCACAGCGTTGGTAGGCGGGTCCTTCTTGCTAGGTTTTCAGTCATTGGTTCTTCAAGGTTTCAGAAACCCAATTCAAGGCTCTTATTAGTTGAATGAGAGGTCAATCATATCTGATCTGTTCGTGGCTGTGTCTGTAGTGGAAGAACTTTTTTTTTTCTTTCAGTGCGCGCTTGGACGCAGTGCCCTCGTGCGTCCTAGAGCGCACGAGGGCGCTCTCGTGCACCCTCGTGCGCTCTGGGACGCAGAGACATGCCCGTCCGCAGTACACCGGAGTGCAAGAGGTTAAGCTCTTTAGTGCTAGAAATTAACAAATTTTCACATGAATGCAGAGATCCAATCAGACCTTCATTGACAGAGATGTTTATTTCAGCCTGAATAAATCACCCAGAGAGATCTCAGATCTCTTGACCATTGACCTTGACCTCCACTGGGATGGAGACTCACCTGAGGATCATTGTGAGTGAGTTTGGTGAGCACTGAGGCAATTGCCTAGGACGCGTAGTGATTCCCTTGAAATGTGGACGAATGGATCCCATACCAGTGTATTAACTCCTGTTGGCTTCACTAGATCGAGCTAAACCACATCTACCAGTGGACATTTAGGAATGTAAGCAGTACACACATGGATAGTAGAAGTATGGTTTTCTGGGCAGTGAGATGGATTTTTTACCTGGGTAGTAGGAGTGGGGGACGGAGGTACTGATGGTATTCGTCTTCAGGGTGAAGGAGGATGGAGACAACACCGCTGTCCACAGAGAACACAAACATGGAGTTAAATGTTTGACTTGAACCTTCACTGATTAATTTGTTAAGAGTGGGATCTCATTAGTCTCCTGTAACAACAATAATCTTTATTGGGGACACCAGTTCATCAGCTCATTTACACAAATATCTAATCAGCCAATCACATGGCAGCATTTAGGCATGTAGAAAAGGTGAAGACAAACTGCTGAAGTTAAACGGGAGCATCAGAATGGGAAAGAAAAGTGATTTGATGACTTTGAACATGGCATGGTTGTTGGTCTGAGGATTTTAAAATCTGCTATCTACTGAGACTTTTACCACTACCATCTCAGGTTTACAGAGAACGGTCTGAAAAAGAGAAACTATCCAGTGAGCAGCAGTTTTGTGGCCCAAATATTTTGTTGATGATCCAGCGGTCAGAGGAGAATTGCCAGAGTAGCTGGAGCTGACAGAGAGGGAAAAGGAACTCAGATTATCACTGTTAAGAACCAAGGAATACAGAAGAGCATCTCTGAAGAAACAGCACATTGGTCCTAGAAGCAGATGTTCTGCAGCAGCAGAAGACCTGATGGCTACACTCCCATCAGCTAAGAACAGGAAACTGAGGCTACAGTTCACACAGGATCATCAAAATTGGACAAAAGAACACTGGAGGAACATCGCCTGGTTAGTCTCTGTTTCTTCAGCAACATTGGGATGGTAGGGTAAGGATTTGGTCGAAACAACATGAAAAAATGGATCATCCTAGATCATCACAGATCATAGTGGATCCTCTTGGAGCATCATGTGTATCATAGATTATCATGGATCATCATGGATCATTGTGGATCATCAAAGATCATCATGTCAGATGATCTGTGATGGGTTAGGGTTAAGGATCATCGTCGATCATTGTGGATCATCATAGATCATCGAGGATCATCACAGACCATCATGGCTCATCGTGGCTCATCACGGATCATCATAGACTATGGTGGATCATTGTGGATCATCAAGTATAGATCATCATAGATATGCTCGTTTGGACCACCGCAGAGTCCAAAGGAGAGCTGCCGCCATCCTCCAGGACCCCACCCACCCCAGCACAGAATGTTCACACTTCTACCCTCAGGCCAGAGGTACAGAAGTGTGAAATGTGGGACAATCAGACTAAAAAAAACCTTCTTTCCCACTGCCATCAGACTCCTAAATAAATAAACTCCAGACACAGCTTTGCCAAATAGGAATTTACACACTGGTTGCTAAATTTGCACATTGCTCACTTGCACAGTGTACATAGTCTCACCCTGTCTCATGTCCATATCATCTCTGCTGCTGAATTATCATTGTATAATCTACTGGGTATTATCATTACAGAGAAATTCTCACACTGGGTACCCATTTGCACATTGTTCATTTGCACACTGTACATAGGCTTATGCCATCTCAGGTTCATATCATCTCTGATATTAATATACCATTGTCACTACAGTCATCCAGTGAATTTTCAATTTTCATTCTTCTTGTTTCCTCTAGTTTAACTGCTTTAACTGTCCTAATTGCCTAATGTGTGTTATTAGTATTCACTAGTATTGGGTGTGTTATTACCTTATTAGTATTGATGTGTATCTATTACCTTGGCATTCGTTTGGAAAGCAGAGTAAGAATTTCATTGCTCAGAAAATGTTGCATTTCTAACTGTGCACATGATAATAAAGCCTTTGAATCTGGAATGGAGCATCTCGATCATCATGATCATCATAGACCATCGTTGACCATTGTCAATCATCACATGATCATAAATCATTACAGATCACCATGGAAGATCACAGATCATAATGGAAGATCACAGATCATAGAAGATCACAGATCATGATGATGATCATCCACCATCCTGGATCACAGTGGATCATCAGAGATCGTCACAGATCATCATGGTGGACAACAGATCATCATGATCATCATAGACCATCATGGAGGATCATAGATAACACTGGTCAACACCAAATTTATTGTCTAAGGTTTTTTTTAGCCGATTTAGGACAATTTTGATGTGCTGAATCCAAAAATCTCATTGGTTTTGCTCAATCAGGTAAACTTTTTGAATTATGGCCACATGTTGTTTTATATGTTTTTGTTTACACGTATGGATATTTTCCCTTTATGTGATGAAAAATTCTTTTTTATGTCTTGAAATTTTCTGAATTTTGAACAATGATGATGCAACATTCAATTTACATGTACTTACCTTTATATAAAGGTAAGTGCATGCACAGTACTAACTAAGTAAGTACAGGTTTTTACTTAGCACCTGATCGAGAGAAACAGATGTCATTTCCGGATTCAGCGGTGCAAAATTGTCTTAAATCAGTTCAAAAAACAGACAACTTACAAAAAAAATATTTTTGTAACACTATAATTGTGGATCATCACAGATCATTGTGGATCATCATGGAAGATCACAGATCATTGTAGAGGATCACAGATCATCATGATGATCATACACCATCCTGGATCACTGTGGATTATCAGAGATCATCACAGATCAATGTGGATCATCATGAAAGATCACAGAGCATCGAAGAGGATCGCAGATCATAGTGACCAAGACCAGAGTACATGGAGGGTCTGGCGGCCTACCAAAGTCCATAGACCACCAGACTACAAGGCAAGGAAGATCAGGGATGCTGAGCTTGGGTGCAGCAGCAAAGGGCTTTTTAAGCTCTGAAAACAAAAATACTGGGGCTTTTAGTCCAGGAGACAATAATGCTGGGGCGTTCAGTTCAGGGGGCAACAATACTGGGGCGTTTGGTTTTGAGGCAGGCAATGGCGGCACCCTAACCCTGTAAACTGCAGATAAGGGCCTCCCAGTCTTGGGAACAGCAGGTAGAGGCCCCCTGGCCTCTGAAATGGATGGAGGTCCAGCAAACTCTAGCTCATGGGTGGAGGTCCACCGACCTCTGGCTTGGCAGTTGGAGGTCCACAGACCTCTGGCTCGACTGGTCAAACGTGGTCCTCCTGCGGCTCCATCCTTGACACGACCACCTCAGACGAGGGAGGAGAACAGGCGGTCAATGAGGGGACACCACAGTCATTAGCAGCAGAGACTGGTGGAAAAGGACCAAGAACTGGTGGACACTGCACTTGGGTCCCCCCACGAGGAGTAAGGCAAGTCTTTTCTAAAATGGTTGTAGAAAATAATGGAAAAGATATTTTCCTTAGCTCCCGGTCTCCTGCTGCTGGAGTGACGAATTCATGATGAGTCGCAAAAGCAGTGGCTTTGACTGCTGGAATAGATGTTGTTTAGGGTGCGTAGACTTCAGGCACTGATGGCTGGAGTGCACTGACCTGTGGAGCTGTTGACTGAGGTGAGCCAAACTTAGGAACAGGCGATGTAGGCGCCCCAGCCTCAGCAACAGCAGAGAGAGGCTCACCTTCTGCTGAAACACACGATGGAGGCCTCCAGCTCCTCCTTCTCTGGTGTGAAGGAGTACTCCTTGGGAAGCAGGAAGTCATTTAGGAAGATAGGGATATCCTCCCTCAGGTGGGGCTTCGCTGCTACCAACCGATGAGCTCACCTCCATGTCGTGTTCTCCCAACCAACAAGGCAGAGGCAGAGGGTATAGCAATTTCCAATATCCTGGATGAGGTCCTGTAGTTCCTGGCAGTGGGTGATGTCATAAGGCATAGAGCTCAGGGAAGAGGAAAGAGGAAAGGCTGATGAGGGTAGGTAGATGGAAACAGTGACAGCAAAGAGCAGTGGAGAGAGCTCAGCAGTGATGGTAGATGGCTGTAGCTGAGCCCCCTCCCTGGGAACAAGGTAAGTCCTTTCATTAGTAGGTGGTTAAAAAATAAGAGGGTACTTGCCATTGTTCCCGATCCCTCCTGGGAGATGACGTGGGTCGTCTGACGAGGCACTAGTGAACGTTGATGTGGTGACACGATTGATAGACCCAGTAAACAGACTCAGACTCAAGGATAGATACTATTATCTTTTATTGTGTTCATTTGGTGTTTGCGTGTGTGTGTGTGTTTGTGTGTGTGTCAGCGATGACGTGGAAGGTGGGGGTGAGCAAAGCGCTGTACGACCTGGCAACCTTATGGATAGAGCAGAGACAGCAGACGTTAGTAAAGCCCCGGGTGGAATGTGCAAGAATGTCAAAGGCTTACTGTTCGCTGAGATGGTGACGTGCTCAGGTTGGCCCGTAGGCTCCAGCCAGGAGGACAGTGCCTGACCACAGAACTGCTGAGGATGGAGATGTTGCTCGGTCCGCGGCAGGGGAGAGAAGATTCTGCTGCCACGGAACTCCGCCTGTGCACAGGGGATCAGTGAAGAGAAGGAGAGTAGCAGGATGGCTTACTTGGGTAATGAGAGTTGCTCCTTCCAGGAGGGTTAGGCAGGAAGCGAGGGATGACTCTGGTAAGATGACGAAGGCTGAGGAAATCTCTGGAGAGAGGCGAAGACGAGAGTAGTCTAAAATGAGCCTAAGAGATCAGACGGCTCTGAGCCGATCTGAGGGCAGAGTGGATTAAATAGCCAGACAGTGATGGAGAGGAGGTATGCGCGCAGCTGCGGCTCATAATCAGCCAGAGTAAGCCATCACAGTGGTGCTGAGTTGAGGGAGGAAGGCACGGAAGCCTGAAGTGCCTCTGCCAGAGACGAGAAACCAAATTGCTGTTTTACCAGGCAAGGGTGCAAGTGGTGTCCCTTGGCTCGTGTCGATCTTCTCTCCCACTGCTCCTCTCCCACCACCGGTTTCACCAGCCCCTGGAGCATCCACTGCAAGTTGGTCACGGGGCTCAGGACTCCAGCAAGCTGGGGGTAGCTTTGCAGAGACGGAATAGCCTCAATCATCTCCCCGGCACCTCCGAGGAACAAGAGGGCTTTTTCCGGCATGTGGGAGGTGCGGGCATCCTCGATGAGGTCCTTCCTCCTTATCGAAGCCCATTAAGAAAAACTTTGCATCCGCTGGGTCCATACTGCTGGGTCCATACCGCTGGGTCCTGACATAACGCACGGCTCAGGAGACGCACACACACAGGCTTAGAGTAGTTCAAAGAGTTTATTAACAACAGGAGTGAATGAGTGCGTGTCTGCGGGATGTAAATGTGTTGGTGATGGTGTCTGCTCCAGGCACAGAGGCAGGTGACCGTACAGCCGAGCAACCCTATGGAGAGAGCACAGGGAGAGGGTGACGGGCATACACCAACACAGGAGGAATTTATGGCGAGAGAAGGACTTACTTGGTGGGTCAGGACAGCTGGCACAACAAGGGGGTGAAGCCCGGAAGACAGCCACCTGGAGAGCTCCGTGCAGCAGCGAGGATTGGGCGATGGAGAGGAGATGTCCGCCGCTGGGAAATCCACCTGTGCACAGGGGAGAAGACTGAAGAGAAAAGGTAAGCGATCTTCTTACCAAAATGGTTACGCTGAAGGGAAGTATGCTCACAACGGTGAGGGACGAAGTCTGACGGCTTCAGGCCGAGCCTCCGGGCGAGACGGCCTTTATCCCTCGCCGCTGATGATTGGCAGGTGCGTGAGCAGGTGGCGCCGCTGATGAATGGCGCGGCGTGACAGTACTCCCCCCTCTAGCAGCGCCTCCTGGCGATGGCTTATCCGGGTGCGCTCGGTGGAAGTCCGCGATGAGCGACGGGTCCAACACAAACGACGGGGGCACCCATTGCCGATGCTCGGGCCCATAGCCCTCCCAGTCCACCAGGTATTGCAACCCACGGCCTCGGCGCCGGGAGTCCAGGATGGAGGAGACGGACCAGGCCGGATGGCCACCAACCATCCGGGGCGCGGGTTGCGCTGCAGGAGGAGGGCAAAGGGGGTCAGTGACTGCCAGTTTCACCCTCGACACATGGAAAGTGGGATGGATGCGGAGGGAGGGGGGGATAGCCACGCGCACAGCCACCGGGTTGATGATCCGGGTGACGGGAAAGGGACCCATGAATCGCTGTGCCAGCTTCCTCCTCTCGCCTTTTAATGTGACGTCCTGGGTAGACACATACACGAGTTGCCCAACTCTGTACGCCGGGGCAGGTCTTCTGTGCCGGTCCGCCACGGTCCTGTTGCGCTCCGCTGTGCGTAAAAGCGCATGACGCGCGGCAGCCCAGGTGGAGCGGAACTGCCTAAGGTGCGCCCTAACGGAGGGGACAGTCACCTCGTTCTCCTGCGCTGGAAACAGCGGGGGGTCGTAACCCAGGGACGCCTTGAAGGGGGACATCCCCGTTGCAGAAGAGCGGGCGGTGTTGTGGGCATACTCCACCCAGGCGAGATGGTTGCTCCAGGACGTCGGCTTGGATCTGGTAACACAGCGGAGCGCAGCCTCCAGCTCCTGATTGGTCCTCTCACACTGCCCGTTAGACTGGGGGTGATGGCCGGAGGAGAGGCTCACCTTGGCTCCGATGGCGTTACAGAAGGATCTCCAAACCTCGGACGAAAATTGGGGGCCCCGGTCCGAGACCACGTCCACCGGAATCCCGTGCAGCCTGACCACGTGTTGGACGAGGAGGCCCGCCGTCTCCAGGGCAGTAGGGAGACCCCGCAGGGGAATGAAGTGCGCCGCCTTGGAGAAACGGTCCACAATGGTCAGGACGGTGTCAAAGGAGTTGGAAACGGGGAGTCCGGTGACGAAGTCCAGTGCGATGTGCGACCAGGGCCTGCCGGGGACGGGCAGAGGCTGGAGCAGACCCGCTGGGGGGGCATTTCCCGACTTGCTGGTGGCACAGATTGGGCAAGCCCGGGCGTAGCGGGCTGCATCCCTCCGCAGGCCTGGCCACCAAAAGGACCGCTGGAGGAGGCTGATCATCCGAGAGGTGCCGGGATGACAGGTGAGCCGGGAGGTGTGGAGCCAGTGGATGACCTCTCCTCGGACCGCAGATGGGACGAACAGTCTTCCCTCCGGTCCGCCGCCAGGATCAGGTTCCACCTCCTGCGCCTTCCGGATCTTGTCTTCAATGTCCCAAGAGATGGCACCGAGGACGCACGACCTGGGCAGGATAGTGTGGGGCGTCTCCTCAGCCTCCACGGGGGTGAACTGCCTAGAGAGGGCGTCAGGCAGGCCGTTTTTGGAGCCCGGCCTGAAGGTGATCGAGAAGCGGAACCTGGCGAAGAACAAAGACCAGCGCGCCTGGCGGGCATTCAGGCGCTTGGCAGATCGTAAATACTCTAAGTTCTTGTGGTCCGTCAGGACCACAAACGGCAGGTCCGCCCCCTCTAGCCAGTGGCGCCACTCCTGTAAGGCGAGTTTAATGGCCAGGAGCTCTCTGTCCCCCACATCGTAGTTCCTCTCCGCCGGGGACAGGCGCCGGGAGAAGAAGGCGCACGGCCGCTTGGCGCCATCGTCAGGTGACCGCTGGGATAACACTGCTCCCACTCCCGTGTCCGATGCGTCCACCTCCACAATGCACTGCAGCGCGGGGTCGACCTGGCGAAGGACCCGGGAGGAGGAGAACTCCGCCTTCAGCGCCCTAAAGGCAGCAGCGACCTCTTCAGTCCACCGGAACGGGACCTTCGGGGACGTGAGGCGGGTCAGCGGTCCGACGATCGAGCTGAAATTTGGGACAAAGCGGCGGTAAAAATTGGCGAAGCCAACAAACTGTTGCACCTGCTTCCGGGATGCGGGAGTAGGCCACTCCACCACCGCCTTCACCTTCTCTGGGTCTGGGAGCACCTGATCTTGAGCGATGATGAATCCCAGGAAGGATGTGGTCCTAGCGTAGAATTCGCATTTCTCAGCCTTCACGTACAGACGATTCTCCAGCAGTCTTTGGAGGACCCGCCTCACATGGACCTGGTGCTCGTCCCTGGACCTGGAGAAGATAAGGATGTCATCCAGGTAGACGAACACAAAAAGGCCGATGAAATCCCGGAGGACGTCATTAATGAGGCGCTGAAAGACGGCAGGAGCGTTGGTCAGCCCGAACGGCATGACGAGATACTCAAAGTGGCCGTTCGGGGTACGGAAGGCTGTCTTCCATTCATCTCCCTCCCGGATCCGGACGAGGTGGTAAGCGCTGCGTAAATCCAGCTTGGTAAACCAGGTCGCCCCCTGGAGGGAGTGAAAGGCAGTGTCCATGAGGGGCAGGGTGTAACGGTCCCTCTCAGTGATGTCATTCAGCGCTCGGTAGTCTATGCAGGGGCGGAGGGATCCGTCCTTTTTCCCGACAAAGAAAAACCCTGCCCCCACGGGTGACGACGATGGGCGAATAATCCCAGCGCTCAGAGATTCCTTTAGGTATGTATTCATGGTCTCCTTCTCCGGCGCCGACAGGCTGTAGAGCCGACCAGATGGCAGGGGAGCCCCCTGGCGGAGGTTGATGGCACAGTCATATGGTCGATGCGGGGGAAGAGACATAGCTTTCGATTTGCTAAATACCATACCCAGGTCGTGAAATTCTGGAGGCACCAGTGACAGGTCCGGAGGTGCTGTATCCGCCACAGGGGGAGCCGCGGATGGGGAGCAGGCAGCGGACTGAAGGCAGGTGCCCATACAGAAGGTACTCCATGCCGATACCCCAGCGGACCTCCAGTCCAGGACAGGGTTGTGGAGGCGTAGCCAGGGATACCCCAGGATGACGGGCGACACAGAGTTGGGCAGGACGTAAAATACCATCTCCTCCCGGTGGTTCCCTGAGATGATGACTGGGACAGGCATGGTCTGGTGAGAAACTCTCCCAAGGGAGGCACGGGAGAGATGGACCAGGGAGATGGGGTGTTTTAATGCCTGACAGCGGATGCCCAATCGGGTTGCCAGGCCTTGTGAAATGAAGCTGCCCTCTGCGCCCGAATCCACCAGTGCGTGGGTGAGGTGCCCAGTGGGATTGTGGCAAAAACGGATGGGCAGCTTTAATTGGGTGAGAGAGTCTAACCGGTTGGGATCCGCGAGGCTCCCTACAGCGATTCGCGGACCCCGCCGACTGGCTTTCCGCGGGCAACGCTCCACAGTGTGTTGGTCACCTCCGCAATACATGCAGAGGCCCAACTCACGGCGGCGTTGTTTCTCCGCAGGGGAAAGCTTGGTCCAGCCCGTCACCATCGGCTCCGACTCCTCGGGGCACAATGCTGGCGGCGCCGCCAGGGGGCGAGCTTGGAACAGGTGCGGCGAGACTCCACGAGGGCGAGAAGAAGAAGACTTCCGCCCCGAGGAGCGCTCGCGCAGCCTGTTATCCAAACTTATCGCTAAGGATGTCAGCTCCGCTAGCGTCCCAGGGATATCCCGTCCAGCCAGTTCATCCCTCAGATCACTATTGAGGCTGCGGAGGAACAGGCCACAGAGGGAGCGATCCTCCCAGCCCAATTCCTCCGCCGCTACCCGGAAGTCGACCGAGTAGTCCGCTGCCGACCGGCCTCCCTGCTGGAGAGCGAGGAGCCGATCGACCTGGACCGTCTCGGTTTGAGAATGGTCAAAGACCTCCAGGAAGCGCCTCACGAACTGGTCATAGGTGAGGGTGGCATAACTGGGCCTCGCCATTACGGCGTAGGTCCAAGTTAACGCACGCCCCTCCAGAAGATTCCCTATGTAACCAATCCGACTGTGATCCGAGGGAAAATCTCCGGGCACACGGTGGAACACGGACTCACACTGCATAATGAACCCCCGCGCTCCGCCGAGCTTACCGCTAAAGCGGGCGGGGGTCGGAATCGGTGTGAGCCGAACCGGTGCCACTGGAGCCGGCTGGACGGCCGCTGGAACAGCAGGAGCCGCGCCACCCTGGCGAGCCGGGGGGAACGGCTGTTGAGGATCCAAGCGGCCCAACCGGTTAGTTAAATTCAATAATTGATTAAAGATCACCTGTTGTTGATAAGCTATTTGATCCACTCTAGCCTCGAGAGTGGAAAACCGGTGTGCGAGCCCGCCGTCCGCCGAGCCGCTCTGCTGAAGCCGTACTGACATAACGCACGGCTCAGGAGACGCACACACACAGGCTTAGAGTAGTTCAAAGAGTTTATTAACAACAGGAGTGAATGAGTGCGTGTCTGCGGGATGTAAATGTGTTGGTGATGGTGTCTGCTCCAGGCACAGAGGCAGGTGACCGTACAGCCGAGCAACCCTATGGAGAGAGCACAGGGAGAGGGTGACGGGCATACACCAACACAGGAGGAATTTATGGCGAGAGAAGGACTTACTTGGTGGGTCAGGACAGCTGGCACAACAAGGGGGTGAAGCCCGGAAGACAGCCACCTGGAGAGCTCCGTGCAGCAGCGAGGATTGGGCGATGGAGAGGAGATGTCCGCCGCTGGGAAATCCACCTGTGCACAGGGGAGAAGACTGAAGAGAAAAGGTAAGCGATCTTCTTACCAAAATGGTTACGCTGAAGGGAAGTATGCTCACAACGGTGAGGGACGAAGTCTGACGGCTTCAGGCCGAGCCTCCGGGCGAGACGGCCTTTATCCCTCGCCGCTGATGATTGGCAGGTGCGTGAGCAGGTGGCGCCGCTGATGAATGGCGCGGCGTGACAGGTCCATACTGTCTCCTTCTGTCAATGCTGAGTGCCCCTCCGGGGCACAATTCAGGATCCAAATGCTGGACTTAAAATTTTAAAGTTTTATTTTGAGCTGGTCAATGGCGACACAGCTCGAGGGCTCAAAAAACAAGACTTGACAGGAATCCAAAGAATATTAATCTTGGCCAGAATAGACAAGGCAAGGTGACAACAAAATAATGGACATGAAGTTTCTCATACAAATACAAAATGACATTCAAGGACACCAGACAGAAAAGGCAGACATGGGTTTAAATAAGGTAACGGGTGATCAATCAATACAGAACTGGTGAAGACACTAATCAAGATCAACATGGGGAGAACACTGATGACAGATATGGGAAAACAGGATAAATGGGACAACACATACAATCACTGACAGGAAACGCACAGAGATATGAACAGAGGATAAAGGGAAACAAGACCAAGATAATCATCATATGACACAACATAAAAATAATTTTTTTGTTATGTTGTCTGTGTTTTTTCAACTGATTTAAGACAATTTTGCAACGCTGAATCCAAAAATGACATCCGTTTCTCTTGATCAGGCCAGGTTTTTATGCTAAGTTGTAAGCAGTTGTACAGCAGTTGTACTGCAAATTGAATAGTAGACACTGATAAAGGTAAGTACATGTAAATGGAATGCTATGTCATCGTTGTTCAAAATTCAGAGAATTTCAAGAAATAAAAAAGAATTTTGCATCATATAAAGCGAAAATACCCGTACATGTAAGCAAAAATATAAAAAAACATCTGGCCATAGTTCAAAAAGTTGACCTGATTGAGCAAAACCAATGAGATTTTTGGATTCAGCACATCAAAATTGTCCTAAATCAGCTAAAAAAACAGACAATAAATTTGGTGTTGACCTGTGCAATAATCATAGTTAACTTACAGTCAGGCAGAGAAAACACATGAAACCTAATGAAATGAACAAAGGATAATACCATCAAACCCATGATAACCACAATCCACCTAATGGCCCATAATAACGATAATAATGACAACCAGAGGAAAACAATGATAATGATAAAGACAGAAAATAACAAGAAAGAACTTAAAGCACGAGCATGGTCCTCCACTCATGCACAGATCCTAACACATCGTAGATCATCACAGATCATCATGGAAGATTACAGATCATCATAATCCTAATAGATCATCGTGGATCATCATGGAGGATCACAGATCATCATAAAACTCGTAGACAATCATAGACCGTCGTGGATGATCATAGAGCGGAGTGGAGCCACCGGAGTGGTGGCTCAGTTGGTAGAGCATCCATCCCACACCCGGGAGGCAGGGGTTCAAATCCCAGCCGGGTCATGCTGAAGACCATATAAAAGTGGAACTTTCTGCCGTCCAGCTTGGTGCTCAACAATAATGGAATGGAGGAGGGAAATCTGTGGCGGCGCCTTGCATGGCAGTGGCCCTCTGATTCTACATATGGGGTGTGTGTGATTAACACTGTAGATAGGTAAAACACAATCTCATTCTACTGTACATGATTGGTTGAATGACAATAAAGGGTGATTTAATTTATTTTAGAGGATCACAGATTATCATAATCCTCATAAAACATCGTAGCTCATCGACAAGAGGAATGAGATTGAAAATTCACTGGATGACTAAAGTGATATTGGTATATTGATATCAGAGATGATGTGAACCGGAAATGGCATAAACCTATGTACAGTGTGCAAATGAGCATTGTGAAATGAACAGTGTATAATTACAAATTACAAATTAGCACCTGGTGGGAATTTCTCTGTAATTATAGTACCAGTAGACTGTACGTGACAAATAGCAGCAGAGATGATAAGTAGCAGCAGTGATGACATGGACATCAAACGGGTGAGACTATATCTACTGTACAGGTGAGCAATGTGAAAATTTAACAGCCGGTGTGTGAGTTCCTATATGCAAAGCTGTTTTGCAGAGTTTTGGGAGTTGTTATTTGTTCAAGACTCTCATGACAGTGGGAAAGAAGGAGTTCTTCAGTCTGGTTGTCCTGCATTTCACACTTCTGTACCTCAAGCCTAAGGGTAGAAATGTGAACATTCTGTGCTAGGGGTGGGTGGGGTCCTGGAGGATGGTGGCAGCTCTCCTTTGGACTTTGCGGTGGTAGATGCTCTGCAGAGAGGGGAGTGGAGTCCTGATGATCTTCGCTGTTTTCACCACTCTCTGCAGGCGTTTGCGGTCAATGGCAGTGGTACTGCTGTACCACCCAGTGATGCAGTTGGTCAGGATGCTCTCAATAATGCAGCTCTGTAGAAGTTGTTCAGAATCCCGGAGGACATGGCAAACTTCTTCAGCCTCCTCAGAAAGCACAGTTGCTGTTGAGCTCTCTTAACCAGCTCTGTGATGTTGTGTGTCCACTTAAGGTCCTCGGTGATGTGGAGCCCAGGTATTTGAAGCTGCTCACCCTCTCCATCTCAAGCATCCGAATGAACAGCGGCCAATGGGGTGTCATCCTCCCTTTCCTCACGTCCACTCATCTCTTTTGTCTTGTCCATGTTTAGGACAGTCTAGTCCATGTTGTAGAGCATCGTAGTTCATCACAGATCATCATGGAGGATCACAGATTATAATTATCCTCATAGATCACCATAGATCATTGTGGATCATCATAGAGGATCACAGATCATTATAATCCTCATAGACAATAATGGATCATCATGGAGAATCACAGATCCTTATAATCCTCATAGACCATCGTAGATCATCATGGAGGATCACAGATTCTTATAATCCCCATAGACCATCGTAGATCATCGTGGATCATCATGGAGGATCACAGATTCTTATAATCCTCATAGACCATCGCAGATCATCATGGATCATCATGGAGGGTCACAGATCACTATAATCCTCAGAGACCATCGTAGATCATCATGGAGGATCACAGATCACTATAATCCTCAGAGACCATCTCAGATCATTGTGGATCATCACAGGTTATCATGGAGGATCACAGATCATCATAGTCCTCATAGACAATCGTAGATCATCACAGATCACCATAATCCTCATAGATCATTATAAATCACTGCGGATGCCAAAAACATGCAAGTTAGGTTAATTGGCATCAAACTGGGGATTCTAAATTGTCCTTAGGTCTGACTGTGAGAGTGAATGGTTGTCTGTCTCTCTGTGTTGGCCCTGTGATGGACTGGCGATCTGTCCAGGGTGGACCCTGCCTCTCGCCCAAAGATGCTGGGATAGGTTCCAGCCCCCCGAGACCCAAAAAGGACTAAGCGGGAGAAGATAGATGGATGGATCATCATGGAGGATCACAAATCACTATAATCCTCATAGACCATTGTAGATCATTGTGGATCATCATGAAGGATTACACATCACTGTAATCCTCATGGACCATTGTAGATGATCGTAGATCATCATGGAGAATCACAGATATTCCTAATTCTCATAGAACCATTGTAAATCATCGTGGATTATCGTGGAGGTTCACAAATGCTTATAATCCTCATAGGCCATCGAAGATCATCACAGATCGTCATGGAGGATCAGAGATAATCATAATCCTCATAAATCATTATATATCATCATGGATCATCATGGAGGATCACAGATCACTAAAATCCTCACAGACCATCTCAGGTCATTGTGGATCATCACAGACTATCATGGAGGCTCACAGATCATCATAAGCCTCATAGATCATTACAGATCACTGTGGATTATCATGGAGGATCACAAATCGTGATAATCCTCATCGACCATTGTGGCTCATCATGGAGGATCACAGATCCTTATAATCCTCACAGATCATCGTAGATCACTGTGGATCATCATGGTAGATCACAGATCATTATAATCCTCATAGATCATTCTAGATCATCGTGGATCATCATGGAGGATCACAGACCATCATAATCATCATCGACCATTGTAGATCATTGTGGCTCATCATGGAGGATCACAGATCATCATAATCCTCATAGACCATCCTAGATAAGCGTGGATCATCATGGAAGATCACAGATCATTATAATCCTCATCGACCATCGCAGATCAGCGTGGATCATCATGGAAGATCACAGATCATTATAATCCTCATCGACCATCGCAGATCAGCGTGGATCATCATGGAAGATCACAGATCATTATAATCCTCATCGACCATCGCAGATCAGCATGGATCATCATGGAGGATCACATATCATCATAATCCTCATCGACCATCGCAGATCAGCGTGGATCATCATGGAAGATCACAGATCATTATAATCCTCATCGACCATCGCAGATCAGCATGGATCATCATGGAGGATCACATATCATCATAATCCTCATAGACCATCGCAGATCAGTGTGGATCATCATGGAGGATCACAGATCATCATGATCCTCATGGACCATGGCAGATCAGCATGGATCGTCATGGAAGATCTCAGATCGTCATAATCCTCAGAGACCATCGCAGATCTGCGTGGATCGCCATGGAGGATCACACATCATCATAATCCTCATAGACCATGGCAGATTAGTGTGGATCATCATGGAGGATCACAGATCATCATAATCCTCATAGACCATGGCAGATCAGTGTGGATCAGCATGGAGGATCACAGATCATCATAATCCTCATAGACCATGACAGATCAGTGTGGATCAGCATGGAGGATCACAGATCATCATAATCCTCATAGACCATCACAGATCTAAGTGGACCATGGAAGATCACAGATCATCATAATCCTCATAGATCATTACAGATCACTGTGAATTATCATGGAGGATCACAGATCGTGATAATCCTCATAGACCATCGTGGCTCATCATAGAGGATCACAGATCCTTATAATCCTCACAGATCATCGTAGATCATTGTGGATCATCATGGAAGATCACAGATCATTATAATCCTCATAGATCATTCTAGATCATCGTGGATCATCATGGAGGATCACAGACCATCATAATCGTCATCGACCATTGTAGATCATTGTGGCTCATCATGGAAGATCACAGATCATCATAATCCTCATAGACCATCCTAGATAAGCGTGGATCATCATGGAAGATCACAGATCATTATAATCCTCATCGACCATCACAGATTAGCATGGATCATCATGGAGGATCACACATCATCCTAATCCTCATAGACCATCACAGATCTGCGTGGACCATGGAAGATCACAGATCATCATAATCCTCATAGACCATGGCAGATCAGTGTGGATCATCATGGAGGATCACAGATCATCATAATCCTCATAGACCATCGCAGATCAGCGTGGATCATCATGGAAGATCACAGATCATTATAATCCTCATCGACCATCGCAGATCAGCGTGGATCATCATGGAGGATCACACATCATCCTAATCCTCATAGACCATGGCAGATCACTGTGGATCATCATGGAGGATCACAGATCATCATAATCCTCATAGACCATCGCAGATCAGCGTGGATCATCATGGAAGATCACAGATCATTATAATCCTCATCGACCATCGCAGATCAGCGTGGATCATCATGGAGGATCACACATCATCATAATCCTCGTAGACCATGGCAGATCAGTGTGGATCATCATGGAGGATCACACATCATCCTAATCCTCATAGACCATGGCAGATCACTGTGGATCATCATGGAGGATCACAGATCATCATAATCCTCATAGACCATCGCAGATCAGCGTGGATCATCATGGAAGATCACAGATCATTATAATCCTCATCGACCATCGCAGATCAGCGTGGATCATCATGGAGGATCACACATCATCATAATCCTCGTAGACCATGGCAGATCAGTGTGGATCATCATGGAGGATCACAGATCATCATAATCCTCATAGACCATGGCAGATCAGCGTGGATCATCATGGAGGATCACACATCATCATAATCCTCATAGACCATGGCAGATCAGTGTGGATCATCATGGAGGATCACAGATCATCATAATCCTCATAGACCATCGCAGATCAGTGTGGATCATCATGGAAGATCACAGATCATTATAATCCTCATCGACCATCGCAGATCAGCGTGGATCATCATGGAGGATCACACATCATCATAATCCTCATAGACCATCGCAGATCTGTGTGGATCATCATGGAGGATCACAGATCATCATAAGCCTCACAGACCATTACAGATCAGCGTGGATCATCACGATCACCATGGATGTTCAGTCAGCCAAACTTCAGCAGGTGCAATGTTAGTCCATCTTGACTCATAGGTCATGACTTCACCTTAAGTCAGGTGTTTCCAACCTGTGGCTCAGGAGCCACGTGCGGTCATTTATTTCCTCTACAGTGGATTACTCTTCTTCACTCAGCTGCACTTCAGTACCAATGGCTAGCATGCATAAAAGTTCAATCATGATTTCACTATGAATGTTTTAGAAAAGGAATATTTCACAAACTTGAAAATCCAGTGGAAATTTTGATAGTGTGGACCTACTGCCTGCTGATCGTGGCTTTAATTTTGAGGATCTAATGTAATAATAAAATTGTTGCGGAAATTTGGTGAAAATAGGACAAAATTTGTCCAAGTTACAAGTGTCCGTTGTTGTAACCACTAGGTGGCACTCTAACTTTTGTTAATTATTATTTTTATATAGGAGCATGTAGAGTGGGACTAATATACATTACAGAAAATTTGGTGAAAATCAAGCAAAGCTTATCCAAGTTACAAGCATCCATTGTTCTAACCACTAGGTATAATAAAGACAAGCTGGAAGAAATTTTGAGATAGTAATATAGTGTTTCCAGTGCTTCACATTGGGCAAACTACAATAAAAATAACAATCTGGAAAGCCCGGAACTCCCAGCGGTTCTGATTTTGAGTAAGAAGCCTAAAGGGGACTTCCGGTTATGGCTGCCACGTAGGACGGACGTGTCTCGCTCTGCTCTGCTCCTGGAGAAAAAAAATCGGCAAATAACTCTCTCATTTGGGACAGAACGTATCCCAGCATTTGGGCGAGGATATGTCGGCGAAGCCTAAGGCTGGAAAACCAGGAAAAGGAAAAAGCGAGCCGCCGAAACAGTCCAAATTAACGGACTTTCAGGTCTGTGACGCAGCAAACAAAACTCCATATATGGCGGAGGAAGCTGGCGGCGGTGCGATGTTTGCGGGGAATGGCGCAGATGCGCTGATGGCTGCCATGAGTTCAATGAGAGCGGACTTTTCCTCTAGATTTGATGGGATTATGACAGCGTTGGAAGGAATAAGAAAGGAATTGGGTGACTGTGTAGAACGAACGGCGCAGATGGAGCTCCGTCTCGCTAGTGCTGAAGATGACGTCACCCGTCTTCAATTAAAGGTGCGCACTTTGGAAAAAAAAAATAAATCTCTGGAAGATAATATTTTGGATTTGGAATCTCGGTCGAGACAGAATAATTTGAGGCTGGTGGGTCTTCCAGAGGAATCAGAAGGTCGGGACGTATGTTCCTTTCTGGAAAAGTGGATTCCGGAGGTGCTGGGCAGCGAGGAGTTGCAATCAGCAGTGGTTCTGGAAAAAGCACATCGTATTGGCCCACGGAGAGATAAGGGACCGCCGAGGACCTTAATTATGAAGTTTCTTAGCAACAGAGACAGGATGAAGATCTTCAACGCTGCACGTGCTAAAGGAGAGATTAAACACCAGGACCAGCAGGTGCGGTTCTACCCAGATTTGGCCACAGGAATCCAGCAATTGAGGAAGCAGTTTGATCCCATACGTAAGGAGCTGCGCAACCTTGGGATTCGTCATGGTGTGATCTATCCTGCGAGACTGCTGACCACATATGAGGGCAGAACCCACATCTTCAAGACCCCAGAGGAGGCGCAGGAGTTCATCAAGAAGATCAAAGAAGAAGAAGAGACTGGTGGGAGCTAAGCATGAACAAAATATAAGGTAGAATAATTAAGCATTTGCACAGGCATCTGACTGACTTGAAGTAAATAGTAAGTTTACAAAATATAGATTGTATTATATATTAAAAAAACAAAACAAAAACAAAACAAACAAAAAAAAAAAAACTATGATGTACAAAGTTGTTAAAAATTTTGGAGTTAAGTTGGAAAACTACAGAGGAGAGAATGTTACGTCATTAAAAGCAGTAGAGTTAGGGTGATTGGGAGGATGAAGAAGGAGTGGCTTAGGCTGTTCCCCGTGGGTGTGGAACGGTCGATGGCTATATCGGGAGACAGAATTTTTCTTTTGATTTTGGGGGGTTTGCCACAAGTGTGGGAAGGGGAAATTTGTTTGTGTGTAGTTTGTAGGATGAATGTTCAACCACTCATGTTTTTGCTTCTCTGTATGAGCATGTTTACACTGCAAGGTAATCCCAAACTCTCTATTGATCATGGACCAAAGTGTTAATCTTAATTTAACTTCATGGAATTGCAGAGCCCCCTCATGGATCGTCACCTTATCGTGGTGGGGGGGTTTGCGTGCCCCAGTGATCCCAGGAGCTATGTTGTCCGGGGCAATTTGCCTCTGATAGGGTCTCCCAAGACAAACTGGTCCTGGGTGAAGGGCCAGACGAAGAACGATCCAACAGACTCTCATGATAAATTGTATATCAAGGATTCAGTGTACCCCGCCCGGTATGGGGTTACCGGGGCCCCACCCTGGAGCCAGGCCTGGGGGAGGGGCTCGAAGGCTAGCGTCTGGTGGCCGGGTTTCCACCCATGGGACCCGGCCGGGCTCAGCCCGAAGGAGTTACATGGGTCCGCCCTCCAGTAGGTTCACCACCTGCAGGAGGGATCATGGAAGTCCGGTGCTATGTGGATTAGGTGGCAGTCAAAGGCGGAGACCTTGGCGGACTGATCCCAAGCTTTCTAAACTGGCTTTTGGTACGTGGAATGTCACCTCTCTGGTGGGGAAGGAGCCTGAGCTGGTGTACGAGATTGAGCGATACCGGCTAGATATAGTCGGCCTCACCTCAACACACAGCTCCGGTTCCGGAACCAGTCTCCTGGAGAGGGGCTGGAGCTTGGCCTTTTCTGGAGTTGCCCCGGGCGAGAGGCGACGAGCAGGGGTAGGTATTCTTGTATCGCCCCACCTTGCTGCCTCTATATTGGAGTTTTCCCCGGTGGACGAAAGGGTTGCTTCCCTGCGCCTTCGGGTTGGGAAACGGGTCCTGACCATCATTTGTGCCTATGCACCAAATGATGTTTCAGAGTACCCACCCTTTTTGGAGTCTGTGACTGGGGTGCTGGAGGGTGCTCCTCCTGGAGACTCCATTGTCCTACTGGGGGACTTCAATGCGCACGTGGGCAACGACAGTGAAACCTGGAGGGGGGTGATTGGGAGGAACGGCCTGCCCGATCTGAACCCGAGTGGTGTTCAGTTATTGGACTTCTGTGCTAACCACAGTCTGTCTATAACGAACACCATGTTCAAGCATAAGGGTGTCCATATGTGCACCTGGCACCAGGACACCCTAGGCCGCAGGTCGATGATCGATTTTGTTATCGTATCATCAGACCTGCGACCGTATGTCTTGGACACCCGAGTAAAGAGAGGTGCAGAGCTGTCAACTGATCACCACCTGGTGGTGAGTTGGATCCGATGGCAGGGGAGGAAGCCATTCAGACATGGTAGACCCAAACGTATAGTGAGGGTGTGCTGGGAGCGTCTGGCTGAGGCCCCTGTCCGGGAGGTCTTCAACTCCCACCTCCGGAAGAACTTCAACCACATTCCGAGGGAGTCTGGAGACATGGAGTCTGAATGGGCCATGTTCTCCACCTCTGTTGTTGAAGCGGCAGCCCAGAGCTGCGGCCGCAAGGTGGTCGGTGCATCTCGTGGTGGCAACCCCCGAACCAAGTGGTGGACACCAGTGGTGAGGGGGGCCATTAAGCTGAAGAAGGAGTCCTATCAAGCTTGGTTGGCTTGTGGGACTCCCGAAGCAGCTGAGGTGTACCGGCAGGCCAAGCGGAGTGCAGCTCGGGTGGTTGCTGAAGCAAAAACCCGGGTATGGGAGGAGTTCGGTGAGGCCATGGAACAAGACTTTCGGTCGGCTTCAAAGAGATTCTGGCAAACTGTTCGGCGGCTCAGGAGGGGAAAGCAGCTCCCCGTCCACACTGTGTATGGTGCGGATGGGACACTGTTGACTTCAACTGGGGATATCGTCGGGCGGTGGAAGGAATACTTCGAGGATCTCCTCAATCCCACTGATACGCCTTCCACAGAGGAAGCAGGGTTTGGGGACGAGGGGGATGACTCGCCTATCACAGGGGCTGAGGTCGCCAAGGTGGTTAAAAATCTCCTTGGTGGCCGGGCCCCGGGGGTGGACGAGATTCGCCCCGAGTACCTCAAGGCCCTGGATGTTGTTGGGTTGTCATGGTTGACACGCCTCTGCAACATTGCGTGGAGGTCGGGGGCAGTGCCTTTGGCATGGCAAACCGGGGTGGTGGTTCCTCTCTTCAAAAAAGGGGACCGGAGGGTGTGCTCCAACTTTAGAGGGATCACACTCCTCAGCCTCCCTGGGAAGGTCTATGCCAAGGTACTGGAGAGGAGAGTCCGGCCGTTGGTCGAACCTCGGATTCAGGAGGAGCAATGTGGTTTTCGTCCTGGCCGTGGCACATCGGACCAGCTCTTTACCCTCTCGAGAATTCTTGAGGGTTCGTGGGAGTTTGCCCAACCAGTTTACATGTGTTTTGTGGACTTGGAGAAGGCATTTGACCGCGTCCCTCGTGGATTTTTGTGGGGGGTGCTTCGGGAGTATGGGGTATCGGGCTTGTTGTTACGAGCTATTCGGTCTCTGTACGACCGTTGTGAGAGTTTAGTTCGCATTGCCAACACTCGGTCGGAGTCATTCCCAGTGAGAGTTGGACTCCGCCAGGGCTGCCCTTTGTCACCGGTCCTGTTCATAATTTTTATGGACAGGATTTCTAGGCGCAGCCAGGGAATGGAGGGTGTCATGCTTGGTGACCACAGGATCTCATCTCTGTTGTTCGCAGATGATGTTGTCCTGTTGGCTTCATCCAGCAATGACCTACAGCTCTTGCTGGGACGGTTTGCCGCTGAGTGTGAAGCGGCTGGGATGAGAATCAGCACCTCCAAGTCCGAGTCCATGGTCCTCAGCCGGAAAAAGGTGGATTGTCCTCTCTGGGTTGGGGACAGGCTCCTGCCCCAAGTGGAGGAGTTTAAGTATCTTGGGGTCTTGTTCACGAGTGAGGGGAAAATGGAGCGAGGGATCGACAGACGGATTGGAGCAGCATCTGCAGTGATGCGGACGTTGTACCGGTCTGTTGTGGTGAAGAGGGAGCTTAGTTCTAAGGCAAAGCTGTCGATTTACCAGTCAATCTACGTTCCTACTCTCACCTATGGTCACGAGCTTTGGGTAATGACCGAAAGAACGAGATCGCGGATACAAGCGGCTGAAATGAGCTTTCTCCGTAGGATTGCTGGACTCACCCTCAGAGATAGGGTGAGGAGCTCAGTCATCCGGGAGAGGCTCAGAGTAGAACCGCTGCTCCTCCACATTGAAAGGAGTCAGTTGAGGTGGTATGGGCATCTGATTAGGATGCCTCCTGGACGCCTCCCACTTGAGGTGTTTCAGGCACGTCCCACTGGGAGGAGACCCCGGGGCAGACCCAGGACTCGGTGGAGAGACTATGTCTCCCAGCTAGTCTGGGAACGCCTTGGTATCCCCTCTGAAGAGCTGGAGCAGGTGGCTGGGGAGAGGGAAGTCTGGGCTTCTCTGCTTGAACTGCTGCCTCCGCGACCCGGACCTCCGGAAAAGCGGTAGAAGATGGATGGATGGATGGATGGAATTGCAGAGGTCTACAAAATTTAAAAAAACTTAAACAAGTTATGAATAAAATAAAGGACATGGGTTCAAGAATTGTGTTTTTACAAGAAACTCATCTGATAGAGGAGGATGTTAAAAGAATTAGGAGTAGATGGCAGGGAAGTGTATTCACCTCTTCATTTTCATCCCGAGCCAGGGGAGTTATGACTCTCATACATAAATCAGTTCCTTTTCAGGTGAAAAATGTAATTGGAGACAAATTTGGAAGATATGTAATCATTCAAGGTTCTTTGCTATTAGAAAATATAAATCTTGTGAACTTATATGGTCCTAATATAGATGATCAGAAGTTCTTTGCTAATTTATTTCTCATCTTATCATCACTTACAGGGCAACATATAATAGCAGGGGATTTTAATTGTACATTGAATCCAGGTGTGGATAGATCAACAGGGCTGGATTGTACGCACATTGGATGTAGGATGACTATTAATCATTTTATGAAAGAATTGAGATTGTTAGATATATGGAGAGAAATGAAACCACAAGTTAAAGCCTATTCTTGTTATTCCAGTACCTACAAGACATTCTCACGTATTGATTATTTTTTGATTTCCACAGAATTAAGGTCCAAGATTCAAAACTGCTTTTATGATAACATCGTGATTTCTGATCATGCACCCTGTTGTCTAATATATGTAGA
Organism: Pholidichthys leucotaenia; assembly: GCA_020510985.1. NCBI lineage: Eukaryota > Metazoa > Chordata > Actinopteri > Cichliformes > Pholidichthyidae > Pholidichthys > Pholidichthys leucotaenia. Next base: position 250,886,175 of record CM035844.1, on the reverse strand, counting down.
TAAAAAATTGACAAAGGAATCAGGTAGATGGCAATTTCAGCATAAATGGCTTCAGGATGAGGAATTTGTCAAGTATATAGAAAAACAGATAGACGAGTTCTTTGACATCAATACTACACAAACATCAGCAGGTGTAAAGTGGGAGGCTTTCAAAGCTTTTATTAGGGGACATATTATTAGTTATACAGGATCAAAATCTAAGAAGACTCGAGAGGAGAGAGCTAAATTGGAACATAAAATAAAAAGTCTTCAGGAAAAAGTGTATGCAGGAAGTGTCCCAAGGTTGGAGAATGAATTACTGATTTTGAGAGCTGAATACGACAAAAAATCAGCGAATAGAGCTGCCTCGAGTCTTCTAAGATTGAAACAATCTTTTTATGAACAAGGTGAAAAATCAGGAAAATTATTAGCATGGCAGATTAAACAATTGGAAATTAAAACACCAATTACCAGTATTATAAGTAAGGGACAGGTAGTTATAGATCCTTTAGAAATTAATAGAGCCTTTAGAGATTACTATGAAAAATTATATGATACCAAAAATGAACCTGATTTAACAAAACTAAATGGGTTTTTGAACGAACTATCTATACCGTGTATACCAAATGAAAACAGGGAGATATTGGAGTCTAAAATTAGTCAAGAAGAAGTTGGGCTAGCCATTGATAATATGAAATCAGGAAAAAGTGCAGGACCAGATGGTCTTCCAGTTGACCTTTATAAAAAATTTAAGAATAAATTAATAAAACCTTTTTTGGAAATGGTTTTAGAAGCATTTCAAAATAATAATTTACCATCATACATAAATAATGCCTTAATTATACTGTTGCCAAAACCAGGTAAGCCCTCTAATAAATGTGAAAGTATGAGACCAATAAGCCTATTAAACGCCGACCTTAAGATAATCTGTAAAATTTTAGCAAGACGAATACAAGAAATTTTACCAAATATTATTAATCGAGATCAGAATGGCTTTATAAAGGGTAGACAAGGCTTCCATAATGTAAGAAGACTATTTAATATTATTTATTTTAATAAAGAAGCACCGGATACAGCTCTCCTATCATTGGACGCCGAAAAGGCCTTTGATAGAGTTGAATGGCCCTTTCTTTTTGAAGTCCTACAAAGGTTTGGACTTGGAAATAATTTCATAAAATGGGTTCAAATAATATACAATAATGCTACAGCAGAAATCCTAACAAATAACAATATTTCAAAACCAATAAAAATCAATAGAGGATGTCAACAAGGCTGTCCACTTTCACCTTTACTGTTTACTATGGCAATTGAACCTTTAGCGATAGCGATACGTTTACATTCACAAATATATGGAATTAAAGTTGGACCAACAGAACATAAAATCTCCCTGTACGCTGATGATATAATTTTGTTTATGTCGAATCTAAAAAAATCAATTCCAACCTTGTTGAATTTAATAAAGAATTTTGGGGAAATATCAGGATATAAAATAAATAAAACTAAATCTTCAATATTAATGCTAAATGAGACCCAGAGAAATTACCCAGCCCCTGAGGTAAATCAATTCAATGTTGTAAATCAGTTTAAATATTTAGGAATCCAAATTATGCCTAAGCTAGAATCAGTCGCCAGTGTCAACTATGAAGCCTTAATGTCAGATATCAATGAGTTAACTCAGAGATGGATGTCACTACCAATGTCGATGATCGGGAGAATCAATATACTTAAAAGTAATATTTTACCTAAAATACTTTATTTATTTCAATACATTCCCTTATCACCACCTTTAGATCTATTCTCAAGAATAAAAAAAAAGTTAGTGGAATTTATATGGAACAACAGGAGGGCTAGATTACGTTTGTCTTTATTATATTTACCATTTGATCGTGGAGGTCTGAAATGTCCAAATTTTATGTTGTATTATTGGTCGGCACAACTGAGGTCTATGACATATTATTTTTCATCAAATGATCTCCCTCACTGGACTGAAATGGAATCATACAATTTATCTTTACCTCTTCCCATATTCATATACTCAGATTCGGCAAAAAAATTACAAAAACAAGTTAAAAATCCATTTGTAAAGCATATGATCAAAATATGGTGTGAAGCTAAAAACTATTTAAAAGAACCACAGTTATTGTCACAATTTAGTCCAATATGGGGTAATCAATATTTTAAACCAGGGAGAGCGGACGCTGTATTTAAAGTATGGAATTTAAAAGGGATACAAAAGATTCAGGATTTATATTTGCCATGTGCAGAAAACATAATGTCTTTTGAAGAGCTGAGGATCAAATTTAATCTCAATAGAACACATTTTTTTAAATATCTTCAACTTAGAAACTTTATTCGATCAAATCAAAATAAAGCTCTCACTCGACCTATTTATTCATCCTTGGAAAAAATGATGATGAAAGATAGTAAAAGAAAGGGTATTATTTCAGAGTTTTATAACTCATTGACACTATCTTCAAGTGAAAATTCACTGAAAAGATTAAACTACTGGAAAGAAGATCTGCAAATTGAAATTTCAGAGGAACAATGGGAATTGGCTTGTACAGAAGCTCAAACCAAATCAATAAATGTACGCCTTAAATTGATACATTTCAAATGGTTAATGCGGATGTATGTTACACCGGAGGAGTTAAATAGATATAACAAAAATATACCAGATACATGCACAAAATGCATGGAAAGTAAAGGAACCCTATTTCATTGTTTATGGGAATGTAGATTAATAAGAATGTTTTGGGAGGAGGTGAGGGTAACAATTGAAAAAATAATCTCAAAACAAATCATATTGAATCCTAAACTGTTTTTGTTGGGTCTGTACCCAGAAAAGCATAATTTCAATAAAAGTGAAAGAACATTCATAGACCTCAGTTTGCTTAATGCCAAAAAATGTATTGCACTATTATGGAAAAAGACTCATAGACCAAATGTGACTCAGTGGTTAAGACAGATGTTAACAAACCTTCCATTAGAAAGAATAACATATATACTGAAATCAAAGGAAATTGTGTTTGAGAATATATGGAGACCTTTTATTGATTATGTAAAAAATTTAAACATAACTCTTGAAGAAGAAGGTGAATGATGTGTGTGGACCTTGTAAATTCCAAACTGGTGAACATAATATGTATACTTATGTATTGGATTGTCTAGACTAAACAGAGGAGCATTGTTGAAGACTTGATTCTGTTGGTGGTTGTTGGTGTTTTTAGGGTATTTTTTTTTTTTTTTGTAGTACTTTAGTGTTAGTGTTTGATTGTTTGTATCATGTTTGTTAAAAAAAAAAAAAGGTTCAATAAAGATATTGTGGAAAAAAAAAAAAAAGAAGCCTAAAGGGGGAGAGGCTCTCCCTAGCTGGGCTTGTAAAAGACTTGGAGGAAATCTGAAGGGTGCTCATTCATTCAAGAGTTCCCCTCCTATACTTCCATATATACTAGGCCTGTCCGTACTGACAGGCCTAAAAAAGGTGGTGGTGTAGCCGCCTATGTTAAATCAAGATTTGATGCTTTAATTGTCTTGTCTAAGTCCATTTCTAAGCAGATGGAGTTTCTGGCCTTGAATATGGAAATAGCCAAATCCCTTCCCATAACTGTTGTTGGTTGTTATAGACCTCTATCTGCCACCAAGGAGGCATTATCATCCTTAAAGCATCTTTTGTCCAAATTAAACTACAATGAGCTTTTAATGGCAGGAGACTTCAGTTGGGATTGGTTAAACGTAGCTTCTGAAGAATTTAAATCTTTCTGTGACTCTGTAAATTTTAGCCAGTTGATTAACTATCCAACTAGTCCAAATATTAAAAGTCCTGAAAAGTCCACTTTGATTGACTTAATTTTAACAAATCCTCCACATAAATTTTCATCTGTGGGTGTTTTCTGCAATGACTTGAGTGATCATTGTGTTGTTGCAGTGTGCAGAGATACAAAAATCCCCAAATGTAAACCGCGCATTATTTTCAAGCGGAATTTAAAGAAATTTAATGAACAAGCTTATCATCATGATTTGTCCTTGGTTAATTGGGAACATATAGGCCTGTTGCCAGACGTTGAGTTAGCGTGGACTTTCTTTAAAGAAAACTTTGAGAAAATTGTAAATAAACATGCTCCTAGAGGGAAATTCACAGTAAAGGGGCGTGAAAACCCCTGGTTCTCTCCAGAACTGTCTGATGCCATTTATCAGCGTAATGTGGCTTGGGCCAAAGCCAGGAAAACTGATACTGCCAGTGTTTGGTCTATTTTTAGACAACTGAGAAATAAATGCACTTTTTTTAATTAAAAAGGCTAAATCTGAATATTATTTATCTGTCATAACTGAGAGTCTTAATAATCCACAGAAATTTTGGAAAGTGATCAAAGGTTTATCTGTGAACAAAAGCTCTCAGGTTCTTCCTACTTTTGTTTTAAATGGCTCAGTCCCAGTTTATGATAGAACTGAGGTTTTAAATTGCTTCAATAAGCATTTTGTATCATCTGGTTTTCTGTTTAACTCTACAGGAGCTACATCTGTGCCTCACTGTACTAATTCCCAAATGTTTTTTGGTGAACCTTTTAGACTTGTACCTTTTACTGTACAGCAAGTTCATAAGGCTCTCAAAACTTTGAATCACAGAAAACCTCCTGGACCAGACTTGATAGAGCCTTACTTTTTGAAAATGGCTGCCGATTTTATTGCACAGCCTCTTACAGTACTTTTTAATTTATCAATTGAAAACAAAGAGATTCCTGTAGTATGGAAGTCAGCTTTTGTGGTTCCTCTCTTAAAAGGAGGTGACCCAGCAGTTTTAACTAACTACAGACCAATATCAAATTTGTGTGTCTTGTCCAAGATTCTTGAATCTCTCGTGTGTGATCAACTTAAAGAGTTTTTATACTCAAATGAACGTCTTTCAAAACTGCAATCGGGCTTTAGAAAAAAACACAGCACTATTACTGCTGCTACAAAAGTGGTCAATGATATACTTGTTGCTCTTGATAAAAAGCAGTACTGTGCTGCACTTTTCATTGATCTGTCAAAGGCTTTTGACACTGTGGACCACACAGTTTTAAAGCAAAGACTCATCAGTTTTGGTCTGTCGGAACATGTAGTCTCCTGGTTCGCAAGTTATTTGAGTGACAGGATCCAATGTATTAAATATGATGGTTTGTGTTCTGAAATTGTCAGTGTCCACAAGGGGGTGCCACAGGGTTCTGTATTAGGACCCCTCCTATTCATTATGTACATTAATGATCTAGGACAAAATGTGTCTGATGCTAGTTTGCATTTTTATGCCGATGACACAATTATTTACTGCTTTGGCTCTTCCCCTGCTAATGCTGTTGCTTCTCTGCAGAAAGCTTTTAATGGGGTGCAGCACACACTTCTGCAGCTAAAACTAGTCCTTAATGCTGACAAAACTAAAGTGATGTGGTTTTCAAATTTTAGGAAGAGTCCACAAATTTTTCCCACAGCGTCCACTTTTGAGGGAAATGAAATTGAGGTGGTTCACTCGTACAAGTATCTTGGTATCTTGCTTGATGACGCTCTGACTTTTAAGCCCCATGTTGAAAAACTTGTGAAGAAACTTAAACTGAAACTGGGTTTTTTATTTCGAAATAAATATTGTTTTTCTTTTGAGGTTAAAAAGCGTCTTGTTACTGCAACTTTTTTTTAATCTATTTTAGATTATGGAGACCTCTTGTATATGAACGCTTCAGCTCAGTGTCTGAGTAAGATTGACTCTGTATATCATGCTGTTTTGAGGTTTGTTACAAACTGTAGAGCCTTGACCCATCACTGTGAACTGTATTCTAGAGTGGGATGGCCTTCTTTGTCCACCAGGAGGTTGACTCACTGGTACTTTTTTATTTACAAGGCCATGCTTGGACTGTTGCCCCCTTACATTTGTAATTTGATCACACTGAGAAGTGTTGATTCTTATGGTTTGCGTTCTAATGATCATTTGTTGCTTTCTGTTCCATTTGCCCATACTGAGCTGGGAAAAAGAGCTTTCATGTTCTCAGCCCCCTCTACATGGAACATGTTGCAAAAAGACTGGAAACTAACGGAACTTGTTTCATTGAACGACTTTAAAACCAGATTGAGAACACTTGAGACGACCTCACTAATTTGTAACTGTTTTATCTGATTTGTATGACATTGTAAGTGTATTTGTGATTTTTTTGCTGCCTCTTGGCCAGGACTCCCTTGAAAAAGAGGTTTTTAATCTCAACGGGTTTTTTCCTGGTTAAATAAAGGTAAAATAAATAAAAAATAAAAATAAAATATATCTGGGAGGCTGAAATTTTTGGGGCTTAATGGGCTTAATATTAGAACCATAAATCCAAATTTTCTTTGAGTGGTCTTTGAGACTAGAAAAGCACTATATAAGTATAGGCCCTTATCCCTTATCCTTATATATATTTTGTGGGGGCTTGCTCAAAGCTGTGAGAGGAGATACAAACTGATAAACAGCGGAAGAAGGAAAAGAACTATAATAACAACTAGATAAATTGGTGTGAATGCTGTTAGCTGAAAATGTATTCCTGAAATGCTTCAAAACGCAGAAATATGCTGGCACAACATGGCTTGACAAATATATATGTAGACGTAGCTTAATGTTGCCTGAATTTACAGTAATTTTGCTAAATATAAGCTTAAAAACTAAAAAATGCTAGCTGAAAGGCTAAATTAGTTAAATGCAACCTTAATTCATTGAAAAAAGATAGCTCAATGCCTAACTTAGCCTAGTTTTTAAAAACGTTAACATAAAACTTGAAATAGCATAAAGCAGAAGTAGAAGTAGCATAAATAGTACAAATAGCTACAACAGCTTAACATTGTAGGACATTAGCTTATAGACGGTAAATGTAAGCATAAAACTGAAACAATGTTAGCTTCCAAGGTAAAAGAGGCTAATCTGGACAAACATTAGCATAAAAGCAGAAGTAGCTTAATGTTGAAAAAGTTAGCATAAAGATAGTAAATATTTGCCTAAAATTTTAAAGATGCTAGCTTACATGTCAAAAATAGCATATTTTGGAACCTTGGGGAAGTCAGGTTATTTAGCACCTCAGACAGAGACAGGGAATAAGCATGGGAGAACAATGCCCAGGAAGGACAGAGGGGGTTGAACGCAGTGTAGTGTAAATATCATGCTGTGTGAGGTGAAGGGCCATGAAACTTGTGAAGTGTGACTTGTGAAATAGAGAGGAGAGCTTGCTGTAACCAGTCACTCCATTCTGTGCTTGTGAGATGTGAGTGTGTAATAAATTGTCTGTCATGAATCTGCCTCTCCATTTACACACTCCACACTGGTGACCCAAGACGTATTATGGAACACGAGGCAAGAACCCCAGAGCCGGCCCGGTCGGGAAGCCCCAGCGACGCAGCAGCCATTCCACAGACAGCCCGGACTGGAACCCCCAGCAACGCGTGTGCGGTTTCAGTCAAGCTACCGGATTTCTGGCAGCACAACCCGCGCTCTTGGTTCCACCACACCGAGGCCCAGCTCGCCCTCCGGGGAGTAACGGCAGACGACACCAAGTTTTACCATGTGGTAGCCGTACTGGACTCCCACACAGCCCAGCAGGTAGCGAGGCTGCTCGATCAGCCACCAGCCTGCAACAAATACGAGGCACTCAAGGCTGCGCTCACCCAGCGTTACACGCTCTCGGAATGTGAGAGAGCGGAGAGGCTCCTGGCGCGGACCGAGTTAGGAGATGGGTCGGCCATCGACCTGATGGAGAAGATGCTGGCGTTAATGGGCACGGACGACGGGCACTTTCTGTTTGCCCACCTTTTCCTCCGGAACCTTCCAACAGAGGCAAGAGCGGTTCTGGCCAATTCGCCGTTGCTGGCCATGCATGACTACCGTGCGCTAGCCCAGGAGGCAGACAGGATCATCCTCACCACCAGGGCGATCACAGTCAACGCGGTGGCGGCGGAGCCCAGCGAGACAACCAGAGGAGGCGAGGAGCCACCGACGGTAGCGGCAGCGGGGGCCAAGGAGCACCAGAGAGACACGCTCTGCTTCTACCACCGCCGCTTCGGAGAGAAGAGAACGCAGATGTACGCCACCGTACCAGTTAAAGCGCTCGGGAAAATGCCAAGGCCGGCAGTCAGTAGCAGCTGCGACTGCCGGTGAAGAGAACAAGCTGCTCTACGTGACAGTCTCGCGCTCGGGGAGACGCTTCCTCGTCGACACCGGAGCCCAGAAGAGCGTCATCCTGCCGTCCTACGCTGACCGGCTGGCAGGACCTAGCGGCCCTGGAATGGTGGCAGTAAACGGCTCGGAGATTAAGACGTTCGGTGAGAGAACACTGACCTTATCCCTACATGGCCGCTCGTATGAGTGGACTTTTATCATAGCAGCACTGTGTTGCCCGCTCCTGGGCGCTGATTTTCTGTGTGCGCATGGTTTAATTGTGGATGTTGCTAACAGGCACCTGATTAATGCACTGTCCTTTGAATCTCTCCCCTGTATAGCTCGAGGTACCCGGCCAACAGCACAAGCCAGCGTCACAGCTCCAGGCGGTAAGTTCCACGCACTGCTCACTCAGTTCCCAGCACTGAAGGTCCCAACGTTTTTGGCGGCCATCGCTAAACACGGGGTGGAGCACTTTATCACCACCACCAGGCCGCCCTTTTTTGCAAGATCTCGGCGCTTGGACGCAGCTAAACTGGCCATAGCGCGCGAGGAGTTCGCCAACCTGGAAAGGCTGGGCATCATCAGGCGATCAAACAGCCCATGGGCATCCCCGCTACACATGGTCCCTAAGGCTGATGGATCGTGGCGACCGTGCGGTGATTTCCGCAGGTTGAACAAGGCCACAGCACACAACCGCTACCCAATTCCCCACATACAGGATTTTTCCGTTCACCTCGCCGGAGCACGCGTTTTTTCCAAAATAGACCTGGTCTGCGGTTACCACCAGGTCCTAGTGCGCGCGGAGGACGTACCCAAAACAGCGGTAATAACTCCGTTCAGTTTATTCGAGTTCCTGCGCATGCTATTCAGGTTAAAAGGCGCATGATGGATGCAGTGCTGCGTGATCTTCCGTTCGTGTTCGTCTACCTGAACGATATCCTGGTAGCCAGTACGTCCGAAGACGAACACGAAACCCACCTCAGGACAGTTTTCTGGAGGTTGGAGGAGCACGGGTTGATAATCGACCCGGCGAAATGCCAGTTCGGTGTGACGGAGATTGATTTTTTGGGGCACTGCGTCTCTCCGGAAGGAGCGATCCCGTTGCCCGACAAAGTGCGCGCCGTGGCAGATTTTCCCCGGCCTCAGACGGTCAAGGCGCTGAATTTTTGGGGATGGTGAATTTTTATAACCGTTTCCTTCCCCGCGCGGTGCAGCTCATGCAACCATTGTACGCCGCGCTCAAGAGACAGAAACCCGCGGATGGAGTCGAATGGATCCCGGAGCGAGAGCGGGCGTTCTCGGAGGTTAAAGCAGCCCTGGCAAACGCCTCACTGCTGGCGCATCCGGACCCGACGGCCCGGATAGCGCTCACCACCGAGGCTTCAGACATTGTCATAGGGGCGGTCGTGGAGCATCGCATCGCTGGGGCTTGGCAGCCGCTCGCCTTTTTCAGCAGAACTTTGCGCAACAGCGAACGTAAATACAGCGCGTTCGACAGAGAGATGCTGGCTCTCCACCTGGCCATACGCCACTTCCAGTTCTGGCTGGAAGGGCGCAGCTTCACCGCATTCGTAGACCACAAGCAACTAACGTTCGCGATGGCCAAGGTTTCAGAACCGTGGTCAGGCCGGCAGCAGAGACAGCTGGCCGCGATCTCAGAGTTTACTACCGATATTCAGCATGTGTCGGGTAAACTGAATGTGTTGGTGGACTGCCTCTCGTGCGCCGTGGTGGCCCTGGTCTACATGGGGATAGATTACGCAGCCATGGCCACGGAGCAGATTAGCGATGCAGACGTGCGCGTGCTCCAGTCTGGACCAACAGGGTTAAGGCTGGAGAGCAGGGTGCTGCAAGATGGCACCCCCCCCTAATCTGCGATGTCTCCACGGGACGCCCGCGTCCGGTGGTCCTGGTCGCGTGGCGCCGCCGCGTGTTTGAGTCGGTTCACATTCTGGCGCACCCAGGAGTGCGCGCGTCAGTCAAAATGGTGGGAGAGAAGTTCGTGTGGCCGAGCCTACGCAAACAAGTAAAAGAGTGGGCTGCAACCTGCGTGGTGTGCCAACGAGCCAAGGTACACAGGCACACGAAGGCTCCTTTGAAGCCGTTTCCAGTACCGGCTAAAAGGTTCGACCATGTGCACGTGGACCTCGTGGGCCCCCTCCCACCATCACAGGGGTGCACGCACCTCCTGACAGTGGTGGACTGCACCACGCGCTGGCCAGAAGCAGTCCCGCTGGCGGCAACCACGTCCGCGGATGTAGCATGCGCATTTTTAACAGCATGTGTGGCGCGTTTTGGAGGTGCCCTCAATTTGTTCCGAACTCTGGTCCGCGATGGCCCGCAGCCTGGGTGTTGCAATTCATCGCACAACCGCGTACAACCCACAGGCCAATGGTTTATGCGAGCGTTTTCATAGATCACTGAAAGCAGCACTCAGGGCTTCATTGACAAATGCAAATTGGGTAGACAGGCTGCCGTGGGTTTTATTGGGGTTGCGCTCCGCGCCGAAAGAGGATCTGGAAGCTTCCCTGGCAGAGCTCGTTTTTGCGCAGCCCCTACGGCTGCCCGGGGAATTTCTGCCAGATAGTCCCGCGCCGGACAGCTGCCCGTCTCAGCTTTTGCAGCGTAGCGCAAACACAGGCACGCTGCCGGGCCCTGCCCACCACTGTTTTCCGCGTGTTTTCGTGCCTAAAACTTTGAAGAACGCGCAGTTCGTGTTCGTCAGACACGACGTCCACCGCCCTCCATTGCACCCACCCTATGATGGATCGTTCAGAGGGTTGGAAACAGGGGATAAGCATTTTGTGCTAGACTTGGGGGGTAGACGGGAGAAAATTGGCATAGACAGACTCAAACCCGCCTTCGTAGTGCTGTTGGCTAGGGCCCCTCGGCGTGGAAGACCCCCACGGAGAACTCCCCAGGGAAAAGATTCACCAGAGCAGCCACACGGACAGAGCGAAATCTCCCCCCCTCACCACGGCTCACCCGCAGTCAGACACACTCCCAGCAGCCCCCCAACAGCACAGCAGCGCCACGGAGGCAGTAAACCCCAGTTACAGCAGATATGGGAAGAGACTGAAGCCAAAAGCGAGTGTGGACTGATGTTCTGTCTTAGATGCTGGGGGGGGGGGGGGCCTTGGGGAAGTCAGGTTATTTAGCACCTCAGACAGACAGAGAATAAGCATGGGAGAACAATGCCCAGGAAGGACAGAGGGGGTTGAATGCAGTGTAGTGTAAATATCATGCTGTGTGATGTGAAGTGCCATAAAACTTGTGAAGTGTGACTTGGGATATAGAGAGGAGAGCTTGCTGTAACCAGTCACTCCATTCTGTGCTTGTGAGATGTGAGTGTGTAATAAATCGTCTGTCATGAATCTGCCGCTTCATTTACACACTCCACAATATATTTAAAAAATATTAGCATAAAAGTAAAGTAGCTTCAGTTGCATTCAGTTAGCTGAAAAATGTCAAAAATAAGCCTTAAGTGTCACATGCTAAATTAGCACAACCCTGAAAAAAATTAGCATATTAGTAAAAATAGTTTTACACTGCAGGAAATTAGCTTAAAGATGCTAAATATAAGCTTATAACTGAAAAAATGGTAGCTTACATAATAAAAAAGCATAATATTTAAAAATATTAGCATAAAAGACGAAATACCTAAAAGTTGCCAGAAGTTAGCTAAAATACATCAAAATTAGCTAAAAATATGAAAAAATGCTAGCTTACATACTAAATCAACACAAGCTTAAAAAACATTAGCATATTAGTTGAAATAGCTTAATGTTGCAGGAAATTCCTGCTACAGGTACAGGTTAATATCACAGAAAATGAGAGCGATATCGTCAACAAATATTCCAAGAAACAGATTCAATATCAAGAGGCTTTTATTTTGAAAAACCAGTGTATTTCAGTGTTGCATGGTTGTCAAGTGACTGTCATGAAGTCGCATGGTAGTGATAGTACCTCACGTACTCAAATTGTGGCAAAATTACACACTTTTTAAGGTCTTGAGTTTTGGGGGCTTTTATTTTGAAAGTCTGTCTAATATCCTGTTGTGTCTGGGTTAGATTTCTTCCTGGTTAATATTTTAGAAAATGACAGAGATACAGTCACCAAATATTACAGGAAAATATTGACAAATTCAATATATATAAATGGGCTTTTATTTTGAAAAACCACTGTATTTTGGCATTATGTGGTTGACCAATGGCTGTCATGAAGAAACATTTTAGTTATACCAGAGTACCAGGACATTGAAGTCTGCTGACTGGATCCTGGGGCTCTCAGAAATCCTCCATTCTTTTCAATGAAGAATCGACTCCCATAGAAATGAATGAGGAGACACAGAATTTTCCGGATGACTCAGCAGCATCATCATGATGACTGGATCATACAATTAAAACCTATAGGAGAATCACCCCTTGAACAACCGTGAATAGAACAGAAACAGTAAGACTGACCGATATAATTTCGGCACCGTGAGAATCCTGGCACTGTGAGCTGCGCGGTGATGTAAATTTGATGCTCAGAAATGCAAAACTGTGCTCACACTCACGAGTTAAAACCGAGAACAATGTTAGATCAATATTTTTCTGTCCCATTCAAAGGAATGGCAGGATTCACCGTTTTTTTTCTCTTCAGCGCTTCTGGAGAAAAACAAAACTACAATACTTCAGGTTCAGGTTCAGGTTCCTTTATTTGTACCCGTAGGTAGATTTGTTTTGCAGTCTGGTGACATCCATATTTACAAACCACAATTACATTCAACATAGACACAAACACAGGCACACATGAAGCTGACTATAAACATGATAAAAATACTCAAGGCTCCATCAATCAGGATATAAGACAAAGAGATGAGAGAGAAGGGTCATATTAAAAAGTTAAAGACTAGTCAAAGAGGTTAAAAACTCAAAAGTCTAAAACCCAATAAAAGATTTAGAACCCAAATAAAAAACCTACAAAAATAAGTAAATATAAAATGGAGTTAATAAATAGGTAACTAAATTATGTGCAATATATTGTTACAGCTTGTTCAACTCTTTGACAGCAGCAGGAACAAAGCTGTTTTTGTAGCGCTGGGTTTTACTTTTTGGGACAGCAAACCTCCGTCTTGAGGGAAGAAGCTGAAAGTTGCAGTGCAAAGGGTGGGAGTCATCATTTAAAATGGAGGTAGCAATTCTCTGTACTTGTCTGGTGTACAGGGATGTCAGGCTCAGCTGTGACTCACCAAGCAAACGACTGGACCATCTAACAACCTGTTCCAAGGATTTCCTCTGTTTCAGTTTTATCTGACCAAACCATGACACTAAAGAAAAGGATAAAACAGATTCAATAAAAGCCCGATAAAACATTGTCATTATGGTTCGGTCAATTTGGAAGCATGCAAGTTTTCTCAAGCAATGCAAATGTTGCTGACCCTTTTTGCACACCCTTTCACAGTTCTCTTCAAAGTTTAAATTACTATCAATAATCGTCCCAAGATATTTGTAGGATTGTACACATTCGGTGGTCTGACCTTTTAGTACGGTGACTTTGTGCCTGGGAGTTTTCCTCCTAAAGTCAATAATCATGTCTTTAGTTTTTGTCGTATTCAGCTGCAGGTAGGAATCCTCACACCAGTGAACAAAATCATCAACTACTGGGCCGTGGCCACTCTCACCATCCTGGAGGAGACTGACAACAACCGAATCATCAGCATACTTTATAATGTGTCTGTTGTCATGTCTGCTCCGACACATGTTTGTGTATAGGATGAAGAGTAGAGGTGACAACACACACCCCTGAGGAGAGCCAGTAGAAGAGCACTTCAGGTCCGACAATGTACCATTGACCCTTACTCTCTGTGTCCTGTTGGTTAAAAACTCCAGAATCCAACCCACCAGATTACTGCTCAAATCAAATTGTTGCAGGAGCCTTTCAACTAAAATATGAGGTTGGATTGTATTAAAGGCGGAAGAAAAGTCCACAAATAAAAGCCTGGCGTGTGTCCCATTAAAATCCAGATGTTTCCAAAGCATGTTAAACAGAGTGACAGTGGCATCCTCCACTCCTCTGTGAGGCCTATAGGCAAACTGCAGAGGATCCAATGCATGCTCAGTCTGCTTTAGGACCTCACATCTGACCAGTTTTTCAAAAATTTTCATTAAAATTGAAGTCAAAACAACTGGTCTAAAGTCGTTTACCGTTTTAGGACAGCTGGATTTTGGAACGGGAACAATCACGGCATCTTTCCAGATCTTAGGCACATGTTGTGTCTGTAAGGACTTATTGAAAATATAGTGAAACACAGGACTCAGTTCATGTGCACAGGACTCTACCAAGCGCCCACATATATTATCAGGGCCCTGACTTTTGTTCACTTTTACAGGACAGAACTCCCTTTTAACATCTTGCACCTCAATATTAAAGTGGTGATTGTCTTTGAGTTTCTGCTTCAAATCTTGGGTTTCTGTGCTAAAATCAAAGGAGTCAAAATGACCATCAAAACAAATAAGAGCATTAGCCAGCTCTGTGTCTGAATTTAAACCATCTAAAAACACACGATTACTGCGTTCTGTGCTCTGAAGGCCTGCAATAGTTTTCATACTGGCCCAGGCTGAACCAAGTTTCTTTGTTGCCATCTTGCTTTCCAGTTCTGATTTATAATTCTGCTTTGCTCTTAAAATTTTGGCCTTCAGCTCTTTTGTGGCAACCTGTAGCTCAGAAACAGACCCCTGTTTAAAGGCAAGTGCTTTCCTCTGTAAACAGGATTTAACTGATTTTGTAACACATGGCTTGTTGTTGGGATATATTTTGACACGTTTACGTGGAACGATCATGTCTCTGCAGAAAGCCATGTATGAGCATGTGACGTCCACCAAAGAGTCCAAATCTTCTCTGCAGGACAGTGTGAACACCTCCCAGTCCGTACAGTTAAAGCATTCCTGGAGGCAGTGCACTGAATCCTCTGTCCACACATCAATGTCTCTGGTCTTCGCCTTGCCTCTTCTGAGAGCAGTTTTATATGTGGGCAGCAAATGTACACAGTTGTGATCTGAGGATCCTAAAGGAGGAAGGGGGAGTGATTTATAGGCCCTCTCTATGGATCCATAGCACAGGTCCAATGTCTTTTTTTTCGCCTGGTTGGGCAGGAGACATACTGATAAAAATTTTTAAGTGTCTTCTTTAGAGGTAAGAGAGAAATATGTTTGGGTTTTTTTTTACATTTTATTGATTTTCTGGTTCATATACTTTGAAGATTATGTAGAAACATACCCCTGTAGACAAATCGGTGTTAAACAAAATGGACCATTCTTTGTGTAAATGTGTCCAAAGTCCACTTTTTTTTTTTAATTTAAGTTTTTGTAAAGGGTATACAGGTCATTACAGCATTGCATTGTTTACATTTTCATCACACGTTCCCTTATTTTTTGCTATTTGACAACATTGGTAGGATAGTTATTACAACACCCCTTTTTTTTAAAGTGAAAGAAAAAGTGAAATTAAAGAGAATTAAATTAAAAAAAACGAATAAACAAACAAACAGAACAGCAAAAAACAAACAAACAGAAAATTAAGTAATTAAAAGTAAAAGAGCATCTGAGTAGCATTGGAACAAAGAGCGGGACCATTATTGAAATGGTATTTGTCAAAGATTAGATCTAATGGAAGACACATATGCGATCCAGGGTTGCCAAAAGCTCATGAACCCATCCATGTCCTGTCTCAGTGCGAATGTCAACTTTTCCATCGAGTAAATGTCTTGAATCACGTTAATCCAATCTTCAGGTGTAGGACAGTCCTTCAGCATCCATTTTTTAGTTAGGGCTTTTTTACTTGCCAATATTAAAACATTGAATAAGTATTTATCTCCTCGTCTTTCCAGTGATTCCGGTAGTAAACCCAAATACAAAGTTACAAAAGAAAAGGGAACTGTTATTTTGAATATTTTCCCCAATATTGTCTGTACATTGGTCCAATATTGGTGGATAACTGGGCATGACCAAAACACATGAAAATGATTTGCAGTCTTTTCACCACACAAGCGCCAACAGTTCGACCCCTTATGGGTAAATCTGTTTTGTGCAGGTGTTCTGAAAAATCTTACCAAATTTTTCCATCCAAATTCTCTCCACTGCAGGGATGAGGTACTTTTCCATTGCTGTCTATTTAGCTTTTCCCATATTTCCAATTGTAAAGTGAAATTCCCCTCTTTTTCCCATCTCTCTTTTATATATGATGTGTTGTCTCCTTTTAAGTCTTGAAGACCTTGGTATATTTTAGAAATGTATCTGATCCCTGGGATCCCTTTATATGCCATTAAGAAGACCTTCAGAACACCTGACTGGGCCCTTTCCAAATCCTCCTTTTTAAGTATATTGTTTATGTGGTGTCTAAGCTGAAAGAACCTGTAAAGATCTTGATTTATTAGACCTTGTTTTTTCAAATCTTCAAAACTTCTTAAAGTTTGCCCCTTAAAAAAATCGTAAAATTTTATCAGCCCTTTCTCTTTCCACTCTTTAAATCTAGTGTCTGTTTTATTGGGGGTAAAGTCTTGATCATAGGCAATCCATTGCAGAAGTCGATAGGGCTCTTTAGCTTGATTCTCTCTGACTATCTTAAACCAAATTTTTAGCGGGGTCTCTACCCACGGGTTAGTGTTATTCAAGAGTTTAGGTAAGGCACTGTTCCCTATTATCGCCTGTAGGGGGATGTCACTTGTTATTTGGCATTCGATCTCCTTCCATTGTGCAGTGTAGACTGGGTTACATATCTCTACTAAAGTTTTAATTTGTGCAGCTATAAAATAGTCCCTGATATTTGGCAGCGCGAGCCCACCTTTGTCTTTGTTTAGCTGTAGGGTTCTATATCTGATTCTAGGTCTCTTGCCCTGCCATATGAATCTTGAGATCCTTCTGTCTAGCTCCTGCCATGTTTTTTTGGGAGGTTCTACCGGTATTGTTTGGAAAAGGTATAGAAGACGTGGGAGTATATTCATTTTGACTGCTTCAATTCTTTGTGCAGTACCTAAGAATGGTATCATATTCCATCTTGCTAGGTCAGATTTTATTTTTGTCACCAGTGGATCATAGTTTAGTGTTATAATTTTGTCGAGTTGTTTCAGGATATTGACCCCCAGATATTTCATAGATTCCAACTCCCAGTTAGTTTTGAGTTCACTTAGTGAATAATGATTTGGGTCATAGTTGA
This sequence comes from Pholidichthys leucotaenia, assembly GCA_020510985.1. NCBI lineage: Eukaryota > Metazoa > Chordata > Actinopteri > Cichliformes > Pholidichthyidae > Pholidichthys > Pholidichthys leucotaenia. Next base: position 250,868,861 of record CM035844.1, on the reverse strand, counting down.
ATGTTAAAACTTGGGTTTTATGCATGTTTAATTTGTACCCCGATAAATCTCCATAGTCTGAAAAAACTGAGATTAGTTCTGGTAAAGAAGTGTCTGGTTGCCCTAGGTATATTAAAATGTCATCAGCAAAGAGTGCTATTTTATGTTCCTTCTGACCAAGTATAATACCTTGAATTTTTTGATTTTGTCTTATCCATTGGCTCAGAGGTTCTATGAAGATTGCAAAGAGCAGTGGAGACAGGGGGCAGCCTTGACGACATCCTCTTTCCAGCTCAGAAGATGATGATAAATTACCGTTAATCCTTATTTTAGCTGTTGGTTTTTTATATAATGCCTGTATAGTTCTAATGAAGTTGTTATGAAAATTGAAACTGGATAAGATTCTATATAGGAAAGACCAGTCAACCGAATCGAATGCTTTTTCAGCATCTAATCCCAATATGACTGCATTTAAGTTATATTTTTTTATATGATGAATTATGTGTAAAGTGCGTCGAATGTTGTCTTGTGTCTGTCTTTGTCTTATAAAACCTTTTTGGTCTAAGTGAATTAAGTCTGTCAGTATGTTTTCTAACCTTTTGGCAAGGATAATGGTAAAAAGCTTATAGTCCTGATTTAATACACTGATTGGTCTGTAGTTGGAGCATTCTAGTTTATCCTTTTCAGGTTTAGGTATAACTGCAATGACCCCTTCTCTCCAGGAGGGGGGGATTTCCCCTGTGTGGAGGACATAGTTAAATGTTTTCAAGAGGAGAGGAGATAGTTGCTGTTTAAAGGTTTTGTACCATTCTGCTGTATAGCCATCTGCTCCTGGGGATTTGTTAGCTTTAAGTTTCATAATTGCTTTTTCCAATTCTTTAGGTTGTATTTCTGACAGTAGTGTTTTATTTTGTGATTCCATAAGTTGGGGAAGGTGTAATGTGTTTAGGAATGTCTCAGATGCGTTTTTATGTTTTTTGTGGGAGTATAAGTTCTTGTAGTAATTCTCGAAGCTTTTAAGAATATCCTGAATTCTGAATTTTATTTCCTTTGATACTGGGTCTCTGATTTTGTAGATTGCTCTTTCTGTTTGTTGTTTCCTCAATTTATAGGCTAGTAATTTTGCCGATTTACTGCCTGCTTCATAGTGTTTTTGTTTCAGAAATGTAAGTTTCTTCTGGATTTCTATTGTGCAGATCTCATTTATTTGATTTTTAATTTCTTTAATCTTGAGCGAGCCATTAGAATGAGTGTTGTCTTTGTGTTCTTTTTCTAGGTTCTTGAGTTCTGACTCTAGTGTGATTAGTTTTTCTTGTCTCAGTTTCTTTTGGGTTGCCAGTTTTGCAATAATTTTTCCCCTTATTACAGCTTTGCACGCATCCCACAGTATTAAAGGGGATACTTCTCCATTATCGTTTTCTTCCAAATATCTGAAAATATCTGATTCCAATTCATCTTTCAGTGGTCCTTTCAGGACATTTGAATTCAACCTCCAGGAAAATGTATTATTTGTGTATTTTTGGATGTTTAAGTCCATATAGATCGGACTGTGGTCAGAGAGATCCATCAGTCCTATTTTACATGTTTTTACTCTTCCAATGTCTCTATTAAACATAAAAAAGTAATCAATCCTTGAGTAAGATGAATGTGGCGTTGAATAAAACGTATAATCTTTTACATTGGGGTTGAATTCCCTCCATACGTCACAGATTCCCATTTCTTTTAGTAGCATCCGAGTTTTCCTATTTTGAGTGTTATTTTGATGTGAAGAATTACCTGTTGCATCCCAGTATGGATTCAGTCTTAGATTGAAGTCTCCACCACATATCACTAAACCTTGGGCTTTAGTTATCATTAGGTCGAATACATTTTTATAAAATTTCCATTTAGCCCCTGGTGGTGCATATACATTCAGCAGGGTGATATCTTCTCCCTCTAGCCGCCCAATTACCAAACTGTACCTCCCTTCTTTATCTTTGTGTTCTGATTTTTTTTCAAATGTAATTTTGGTTGATATCAATGTCGCTACTCCCCTCCTCCTCCCTGATTTATATGAAGATGAAGAGATCATTTTAAACCCTTGTCTATAGAGTTTAGTGTGTTCCACGTCTGTTAGGTGGGTTTCTTGTAAAAATATTATTTCTGCTTTGTCTTTTTTCATTTTGCGTGGAATCTTGGATCTTTTAACTGGATTCAGGATCCCTTTTACATTATATGAGGCTATTTTGGTTACACCCTGTTTCTCCATTGTATTTTCTTATTTAGTATAGCAGTGTGGTGGCCCTCTTTTTTGCTACTCAGAAACTGAAAGAACATTAAGAACATAAAAAACATTAAGAACATAGTGTACGAGACTTTAAAACAAAAAACTGTCAAAAAAACTTCCTGAGCTGGGGTCTCTTTAAAGACCCTGTAAGAGCCCTGATGGAGTGTAGGCTCTGAGGGAAATTCCTCAAACTCTGTTACGTGTTGAGGGCCCTCTCTTACCCCTGTAAGTTGTCCCATGTTTTTAACGTGAATTTCAGATCCCAATCCGAATTTGTAATGATTTTTTTTTTTTTTATGCCTATACCCTATGAGATTGTGTGCACCCTCCCACCCCCATCACAGCAAACATTCACTCTAATACAGTATTTGTTAGTGTGGAGAGAACATGTGGATCCTTGTCACATTTCTATTTTAACAAGTTTTTTTTTTTTTCCCTTTAAATTAAGAAGACATTTGTTTCTAATGCTATAACTGCTCCATGAAAGGTTTTACCACATGCTGATTCTGCATCTCCTTTAATGTTTGTTACCTTGTAGGAGGGGGGATGGAGGTGCAGAATGACTGAAAAGAAAAAAAAACAAAAAAACAAAAAGGTCGCTATTCCTTCCTGGAACTGGAAAGCTTATCTTTGTAGCTCTGGGGCTGGGTTTCCCGCTGCTGGCCCGTGGATTTTGAAGGTCTTTGAGTGGACCACGTTTGAGCTCTGATTTTCTCGCTCAGATTCGCTGCGGGTTTAAACACCGATACCGGGAGCCCTCTTCTTGCCATGTCAATTGTTGCTTCTTCCGCTGAATTATAGAGACATGACTCTTCACCGTAAAAGACCCTTAACTTCGCCGGAAATGGCGTCTGAAAGCGTAGATTCTTTTCCCGTAGAACCTTTTTGGCGTCGTTATATTCCCGTCGCTTTTTAAGAACCTCAGGGGCGTAATCGTGCTCCACGAAGACTTTTCTTTCTTGATGCATAAATCCTTTTTTCTGCCAAGCCCGTCTTACAACCTCTTGTTTTATTTTGAAATCGGAGAATCTTACTACCACCGAACGCGGGGGCGCATCTGCCGCTGGCTTTGCGGCTAATGTACGATGGGCCTTTTCTATCTTCAAATCGGTGGTTTGTGGAATATCCAACTTCTCTCTCAATAAGGATTCCACGCATTCCGCCACTGTGTTGAAACTATCTTCAGCTCCTTCTTTCAGACCGTGAATTCTGATGTTATCTCGTCTCTGTCTTCCTTCTTGGTCGGTTAGCTTAGCCTCCAGCCTTGACTGTTTTCTGTGTAAATCCAGCATAGAATCTTCAAGCACTTTTACTCTTTCTTCAGCTTCCAAGACTCGGTTTTTGGCCTGGTCCATTCTGCTGTTCGTCCTTTTTAGTTCCTCTCTGAATTCATGAAATTCAGCCCGAAATCGTCGTAATTCATCAAAAAGCGATTTCAAGCTAATCTTTTTCTTAGCTAGGCCCAGCTCTTCGTCTCCTGAATGGAGGTCCTCGGGATCAGATTCTGCGGCCGCTGCGCGTCCTGACCTGGGGAATGTCAGTTTCTTCTGTTTTTGGTTAGGCATGGTGTTTTTGTCTTTTGATTTTTATTCTTCCAAAAATCCGTTAAGTCTTATTTTGAAGATGTTTTCCTTGGATTGGTTCTGGGAGCTTCACCATTAAGTTGCTATCACCATGGCGTCCAGACTGGAAGTCGAATCTTGGATCTTTTAACTGGATTCAGGATCCCTTTTACATTATATGAGGCTATTTTGGTTACACCCTGTTTCTCCATTGTATTTTCTTATTTAGTATAACAGTGTGGTGGCCCTCTTTTTTGCTACTCAGAAACTGAAAGAACATTAAGAACATAAAAAACATTAAGAACATAGTGTACGAAACTTTAAAACAAAAAACTGTCAAAAAAACTTCCTGAGCTGGGGTCTCTTTAAAGACCCTGTAAGAGCCCTGATGGAGTGTAGGCTCTGAGGGAAATTCCTCAAACTCTGTTGCGTGTTGAGGGCCCTCTCTTACCCCTGTAAGTTGTCCCATGTTTTTAACGTGAATTTCAGATCCCAATCCAAATTTGTAATTATTATTATTTTTTTTTTTTTATGCCTATACCCTAAGAGATTGTGTGCACCCTCCCACCCCATCACAGCAAACATTCACTCTAATACAGTATTTGTTAGTGTAGGGAGAACATGTGGGTCATTGTTACATTTCTATTTTAACAAGATTTTTTTTTTTCCTTTAAATTAAGAAGACATTTGTTTCTAATGCTATAACTGCTCCATGAAAGCTTTTACCACATGCTGATTCTGCATCTCCTTTAATGTTTGTTACCTTGTAGGAGGGGGGATGGAAGTGCAGAATGACTGAAAAGAAAAAACCCCCAAAAAGGTCGCTATTCCTTTCTGGAACTGGAAAGCTTATCTTTGTAGCTCTGGGGCTGGGCTTCCCGCTGCTGGCCCGTGGATTTTGAAGGTCTCTGAGTGGACCACGTTTGAGCTCTGATCCTCTCGCTCAGATTTGCTGCGGGTTTAAACACCGATACCGGGAGCCCTCTTCTCGCCATGTCAATTGTTGCTTCTTCCGCTGAATTATAGAGACATGACTCTTCACCATAAAAGACCCTTAACTTCGCAGGAAATGGCGTCTGGAAGCGTAGATTCTGTGCCCGTAGAACCTTTTTGGCGTCGTTATATTCCCGTCGCTTTTTAAGAACCTCAGGGGCGTAATCGTGCTCCACGAAGACTTTTCTTTCTTGATGCATAAATCCTTTTTTCTGCCAAGCCCGTCTTACAACCTCTTGTTTTATTTTGAAATCGGAGAATCTTACCACCACCGAACGTGGGGGCGCTTCTGCCGCTGGCTTTTCGGCTAATGTACGATGGGCCTTTTCTATCTTCAAATCGGTGGTTTGTGGAATATCCAACTTCTCTCTCAATAAGGATTCCACGCATTCCGCCATTGTGTTGAAACTCTCTTCAGCTCCTTCTTTCAGACGGTGAATTCTGATGTTGTCTCGTCTTTGTCTTCCTTCTTGGTCGGTTAGCTTAGCCTCCAGCCTTGACTGTTTTTTGTGTAAATCCAGCATAGAATCTTCAAGCACTTTTATTCTTTCTTCAGCTTCCAAGATTCAGTTTTCGGCCTGGTCCATTCTGCTGTTCATCCTTTTTAATTCCTCTCGGAATTCATGAAATTCGGCCTGAAATCGTCGTAATTCATCAAATAGCGATTTCAAGCTAACCTTTTTGTTAGCTAGGTCCAGCTCCTTGTCTTCTGAACGGATGTCCTCCGGTTCAGATTCTGCGGCCGCTGCGCGTCCTGACCTGGGGAATGTCAGTTTCTTCTGTTTTTGGTTAGGCATGGTGTTTTTGTCTTTTGATTTTTATTCTTCCAAAAATCCGTTAAGTCTGATTTTGAAGATGTTTTCCTTGGATTGGGTCTGGGAGCTTCAGCGTTAAGTTGCTATCCCCATGGCGTCCAGACTGGAAGTCTCCAAAGTCCACTTTTGACTGAGTTATGTAATTTATATAGCTGCCGTGACATTATGCAAATTAGATGTGTAAATTTATTCCTATCTGAAACTTTGGATCATATTCTACATCTTTCTAATTGACAGTGAGTCATTATCTCTTGCAACTTTCAAGTTATAGCCTTGGAAATCTGAACTGCTTTATTGACAAAATTTTTTTTACCACTCTTGACCACTAGGGGCCTTGGGCAGTTAAAAGGTTAAGTTACACTGATTTTAATGGGAAAACCGTCGTCGCCTTAATGGGAAAAAAATAGCTTTTTTTAAAGAAAAATTCAGAACCCCAACATAAAAAGTAACTTTGTAGTTCTGTCAAGGGTCCAATCACTATCCATCATAAAAAAAATTGGGGCAAATTGGAAATTCCCTGTCTGAGATACAGCTATAACATGGAAAATGGGGAAGCATCAAAATTAAGACATCGCCATGGAAACATTAAAATAGTAGGTACATCTTCAAGACACATATTGGACTACAGAGGACGGTCACCTTGACATATGTTCCAAATTTCGTGACTCCACGATTTTCGCAACTCTCCAAACAAAATCAAGGAGTTGATGGTGAGGAGGGCGTTGCCATGGCAACAGCAGTAACAGATTGGAAACGTGAGTTACATTTAGGATCATCCATACACTGTGATGAACCTCAGGAAATTTCATGTCATTATGGCAACTGGTTGTTGAATTATAAGTAAAACACTTTATGCAGCTTCATGCAGCTGTGTCAGCATGTGCTGGGTTACCATAGCAACACACGCACAGCAGTTGGGGAGAGAAAGTTCTGGATAAATCCGGATTCATCCGGTCAGAGGATCACATTAATAATGCGGCCAAAACCTTGAAGCCCACCCCTCAAACAACCGTGAATAGAACAGAAACCGTAAAACTGACAGATATAATTTTGACACCATGAGAATCCTGAGACTCTGAGCTACACAGTGATGTAAATTTTATGCTCTGAAATGCAAAACTGTTCTCACACTAGGAAGTTAAAAGCTGAGAAAAATTTTGGATCAATATTTTTCTGTCCCATTCAAAGGTAAGGCAGGATTCACTAGTTTTTCTCCTCTTCAGAGCTCCTGGAGATAAAACTACAAAAGTTATGGCTTAGATGAAAACTTTGAGTGTCAGGACATCTGTGGATACATTTTTTGGAAAAAATGAAGTCAGCAGAGCTAAAATTGTGACCACAATCGCAATTTATCCAGAAATATTTTGTAAATGCGTCACACTCTAGCGAAGACATCACGCACTCTAAGCTGCCAGCCGCCCGTCCCATTGACTTCAATGTTAAACAGTGATTTTTGCAGAAAAACCTACCTGACTTTAGATGTGAATATTTCAAAAACCCTAAAAGGTATCGAAAAGCTGAATGGAAGTTAAGTAGCTGACACTTGCAGGGACAAAATAAAGGCAAAATGGTTTGTGTAACTTCAAAATTGCAGAAGGTATTAAGCAGAAAAGCAGAAGTACAAAAAGCAGAATTGGCAGGTTCCCTTTACTGGATTATTCCGTTTACATGGCCACTGGAATAAACAGATAACTCCTGAAATCCAATCATAACCGGTTTATTTGTGCACATATAAACACCAGGGTCACAATAAACCGATTACTGAGAATAAACTGATGCTGGCAATTATCAGTTTTCTCGTGTTTACATGCACTGAATAAACTGATTATTGGAGGCTAAACCATTTGAGTTAATGACAGCAGTTACAAGCTGTCATGGTCAGCGGGAGCGTGCCCCTCCCCTCCGGTCTCGCATTCACGAACTCATCACTGCACCTGAGGGAAAGGACACACCTGCACCCGCTCATCAGCCAGCGTACATAAGGAGGCTCCCTCTGCACAGTCAGCGCTGGCTCGTCTGGGTATACTGCCCGTGATGAGGCAAGCTTTAACACATCTTAAGTGTTAACACGCTGTTAACCTTCTCTTTTTTCCAGGTTGCTTCCACCGTGTAGGTATGTCCCCAGGACTGCACGCACTCTCCTGCCTCACCACACTGTCCCTCAGCAGTCAACTCCACCCAGTCAGGCACCATCAGCTCATCTTTCCCCTTACCCTACTGGTTTGTCTATTCCCCGCTGGGTCCTGCCGGCCCTCTCTGGATTTCTCTAGTAAGTGGCAATTTGGCTCGCCCATTTCCCCTTTCTCTACTCCTCAGCTCACAGCTCTCATCTTCTCTTCACAGGACCTTTCCCCTGCTGAGTGACTGTTTCTGTAGCTGTGCGCTTTGGATTTTGATATTAATAAAATAATTTTGCTATTAATAAAACATGCCCCTCTGTGTGGTTCCTTCCTGCGTTTAACATCGTGCACGTGAGCTGTCAAAACTTAATTCGCTATGACAGAACGAGCCAGCCAGGACGATAGCTCAGCCGGTGCCTCACTGCAGGAGCAGTCAGCTATGGATGGCCTAGCGGCGACCGAGCAGCAGCTCACTGCGCTGACACAGCAGGTAACTAACATGATGACATTGTGGTCCGCTGTGCCCCCTCAGCCTGCTCCGCGCACAACAGTGCGCCGTACAACCTCCGTTCCCATGCTTTCCCCGTACACAGGGGAGGTGGGGAAATGTAAGGCGTTTCTTCTTCAAGTGTAAATGTACTTGGAGCAGGTTGGGGAGGAGTATCTGGGGGATGTTACTAGGATCCAGTTTTTCACTCTGTTGCTAAAAGATTGAGCCCTGGAGTGGGCACAGTCCACTCTAGACAACCCTGAGCGGCGTCGTTATACCTTTGACTAATTTGTGGCCGCATTCACTAGTGCGTTTGGTCAGACCGAGAGTCAGGGCAGTGTGATGAGCTGCCTGATGATGCTAAGCCAGGGCACCTGGTCAGCGGCAGAGTACTCAGTGGAGTTCCGGGTTGTGGCGTCCGATTCGGGGTGGAACGATACTGCGTTACGCAGCGCGTTCCTCCACAGGTTGAATGACCAACACCGTGATGATCTGGCGGTCCACCCTGTCTCAGAAACGCTCGACAGCCTCATAGATAAGCAATGGGGTTGGACAATCGGTACCATGAGCGCATGAAGGAGCACGGCCCCACCCCTCGCCCGCGCGCCGAGCGTGTATCCGCTGTGGTTACTGGCACTGGTGGCACTGGCTCTTCGTCCGAACCGATGGAGCTCTCTCGGCACTTGACCAATGATGAGCGTCGGCGAAGGTGGAGGGCTGGCGCATGCACGTACTGTGGTTTGTCCAACCACAGTCTGGACGAGTGCCGCCAGTGGTCAAAAGACACAGCCCGTCAGTAACCATGGGAGGTCTGGCGGGTGGGACCAAATCTACTCCCCCCAGTAATTTTTCTATTCCGGCCCTCATTCAGTTGCCAGGGGTCGAGAAGAGGGTAATGGCACTGATTGATTCAGGGTCGGAAGGTAATTTCGTGTCTGCTGCTTTCATGAAGCAGGTGTACATTCCCACACGCAAATTGCCCTGTGATCAGAGAATCACAACCAAATCTGGCAGTGAGGTCGTGGTGGTCGCTCATAGCCTGGTGCCCATATCCTTCCTTCTTTCCGGGAACCACTGGTTCCTTTTCCGGGAACCACTATCGTTCCTGGTTCTTTCCATTTCATCATCCCCGGTGGTTCTAGGTTATCCCTGGCTAAAGAGGCATAACCCAACGATTAATTGGGCCAAAAATACCATCTCTGCCTGGAGCCCATTTTGTTTGGCCCACTGTATGTGTTCAGCTAAATGCTCCCCATCTCTGTCTGTTACTCCCTCTCGGGCCGAGCCGCCGGACCTCAGCCTTGTCCCCTGGGCTTATCACGATTTCGGCGAGGTCTTTAGCAGGTCAAGAGCATTGTCACTGCCGCCTCACCGCTCTTATGACTGTGCTATAGACCTCATCCTGGGGGCGAGGCTGCCGTCTAGCTGGCTGTATAACATTTCTTGCCCAGAGAGGGAGGCGATGGAGCAATATATTAAGGAGTCGCTGAACAACGGCCTTATTTGGCCATCTTCGGCTCTGCTCGGGGCCGGATTCTTCTTCGTCGGAAACAAGGATGGCTCGTTGCGCCCGTGCATTGACTACCGGGAGCTCAACGCAATTACCATCAAGGATAAGTACCCTCTGCCTTTCATCAATTCAGCGTTTGAGCTCCTTCAGCGCTCACGGGTTTTCACCAAGTTAGACATTAGGATAGATCATCTGGTCCGCATTCGCGAGGGCGATGAATGGAAGACAGCTTTTCAAACACACCAGGGGCAATTCGAGTACTTAGTGATGCCATTTGGGCTCACTAATGCCCCCGCCGTCTTCCAGTGGATAATAAATGACGTCATCCGCGACATGCTGTATCAATTCGTGTTTGTCTATCTTGATAATCTTATTTTCTCCCACTCGCCAGAGTAACATGAGGTCCACGTCAGGGCCGTTTTAGAGCGGCTTTTGGAGAACCAGCTTTACATTAAGGCTGAGAAGTGTGAGTTCTCTATATCTACCACCATTTTGGGCTTCATTGTGGCTAAGGGGGAGATGATTGCCGACCTGGCCAAGATAAAGGCAGTGTTAGATTGGCTGCTCCCCACTCCCGTAGGGAGCTTCAATGCTTCCTTGGGTTTGCAAACTTTTACCGCAGGTTCATCAGGAACTATAGTGGGGTTGCATTGCCTCTGACACAGCTAACCTCCGTTAAAGTCCCCTTTCGGTGGACTGAGGCAGCTGAACTGGCATTTAACAAATTAAAGCGCCAGTTCACAGAAACACCTATCTTGGCTCAGGTCAACAAGCAGTTCCCATTTGTCCTCGAGGTGGATGCGTCTGATTCGGGGGTTGGCACTGTGCTGTTGCAGCGCACTCCCCCCGATCAGACGCTTCGCCCGTGTGCATATTTCTCACAGTGGCTCACGCCGTCTGAGAGGAACTATGACGTAGGGGACAGAGAGCTGCTGGCCTTTAAGTTGGCATTAGAGGAGTGGAGGCATTGGTTAGAGGGGGCCATTCACCCCATCATCGTGTGGACCGACCACAAGAACCTTGAGTACTTGCTGAAGGCCAGGCAGGCTTGCTGGTCGTTATTCTTCCAGCGATTTAATTTCACCATCACTTACCGGCCTGGTGCCTAGAATGCCAAACCGAACGCGCTCTCGCGCCAGTTTGATTCCGGGGACGTAGTCCCCCCCACCCCCCCACCCCAAACAATGATAACACCTTCAAGCATCCTTGGAGCCCTTACTTGGGATATCAAGCGGAGGATCCGCCAGTCCCAGTCCCAGGAGCCTGTGCCAGTAGGGTGCCCCCGGAACCGTCTATACGACCCGGCCGCCCTCCGCAGTGATGTCATCCAATGGGGTCACACCAGTTGCTTCGCCTGCCACCCTGGGATCGCCCGAAACCATCAACCTTGTCCGATGGGTGTTCTGGTGGCCCATGCTGCGACGGGACGTCCGGGAGTATGTTAGAGCCTGCCAGACATGTGTCCGGGGTAAATCTGACTCCTTCCCACCATCTGGACTCCTCCATCCTCTCCCCATCCCTGGTCGGCCGTAGCCCCACATTGCCATGGACTTTGTGACCGGGTTGCCCTCCTCCCACGGCAAAACGGTGAACTTGACCATTGTGGCTCGCTTCTCCAAGGTGGCACATCTGGTGGCCCTCCCTAAACTCCCATTGGCCTTGGAGACAGCAGTTCTCCTCACCGATCACGTCATCCAGGTCCACGGCATCCCTATTGACACTGTGTCTGACCAGGGTCCACAATTTACATCCCAGGTCTGGAGGGCCTTTTGCTGGACCCTGGGAACCACTGTAAGTCTCTCATCAGGAAATCATCCTCAGAGCAACGGGTAGGCAGAGCACGCCAATCAGTCCTTGGAGGCTGCCTTGCGGTGCGTAGCAACCGATAATCCCTCTTCCTGGAGCACACACCTGACCTGGGTGGAGTATTCCATGAACTCTGCGGTTTCCTCTGCTACTGGACTCACTCCATTCGAGGCGTCGTTGGGGTACATGCCGCCTCTCCTTCCTATGGCCGAGAGGGAGGTCTCGGTTCCATCCATAGGGGCCCACACTTGGCGCTGCTGACATGTCTGGAGGTCTACTCAGGCCACCCTAGCCCGCACCACGGAACGCACCCTGGCTGCTGCGGACAGGAAGCGGGTCCCAGCCCCCAAGTATGTCGTGGGACAGCAGGTCTGGCTGGCAGAAAGTCAGATTGCACTAAAGGAGAAGTCAAGAAACTGTCCCGGGTGATTAACGACGTGTCGGTCCAGCTTAAGCTGCCTCCCGACCCTACAAGTGAACTCTACCTTTCATGTCAGTCACATCAAGCCCCTCTCGGCCAGTCCCCTTTGCCCCCCAATGAAGCCACCTCCTCCTTCCCGCATCATCGACGGCCACCCCGCCTACACGGTTCAGTGGATTTTGGATGTTTGCCGGGGGCCGGGGTCTACAATATCTAGTCAACTGGGAGGGCTATGGCCCGGAGGAACAATCCTGGACCCCCTCGTTGCGTATACTGGACAAGGGGATGCTCCGGGCTTTTCACCATGCTCACCCGGGAAAGCCCTCCGGACCATCAGGATGTATTCCTAGAAGCGGGAGCGCGCCCCTCCCCTCCGGTCTCACATTCACGAACTCATCACTGCACCTGAGGCAGAGGACACACCTGTGCCTCTCATCAGCCAGCGTACATAAGGAGGCTCCCTCCACGCAGTCAACGCTGGCTCGTCTGGGTATACTGCCCGTGATTAGGAATGCTTAAATACGTCCTAAGTGTTAACACGCTGTGAACCTTAATTACCTTATTGTGTGAATGCTGAATCAGCATTCACACAATAAGGTGGAATAAATTTTGAGATAGTAATATAGTGCGCCCACACTATAATGAGGAGCTAATATAGACTCATGACAGACATGACTACTAATGCTTGTCCAACTACAGATGACCGGAGATAAGAAGTTATTTATTCATCCAGAAGATCTTCACCGGGGTGTAAAGGGCTTGATGATGATGACTATAGATCTTATATAGTTTTAAGTCTTTCAGACATGTTTATTGACCAGATATTGCACTGAAAATAAGCAGTATTTGGTTGGTTAGGTTAAATGTTTGGTTCAAGGTTTCTCCTGTGAGGAGAGAAAAGATACATTTGTTATCATTGTTTTTATTACTGTTATTATTATTATTACTATTGTTACTATTATCATTATTACTGTAGTCTGTTGTGAGTTCAGAGGATGGAAAGGATGAAAGGAAGAGCTGAGCAGGAGTTGTCCTGAGGGAAGGTCGACTCCTCCATCCTCCGTCTCCGTCATGGATTTGGTGGTCCGGCGGCGCTTTCTGACACTTCGTCATTTGGTGATAAACATCGCATCACCTGCAGCCAATCATATCCTCCACCCTTTGAGGGCTGAGGACGGGTCAGTCATGAGAGACGTCAGTGCTGCAGGAATCAAAATGCTCCTGAGACTGAAGTGTTGCTTTTAGGATTTCATCTGTTCAGAGATGTTTGACTGTCTGAGGCGCTGATGTCATTGTGTTTGATGTTTTAGTTTTGGTTGACTTGATTTCTATGTTTCCACGACTTTAAAAATCAGACCACACATGTGAGAGGCTGTTTTATAACTGAATGCAAGTTTGTTTCCTGTTGCTTTCATGTTTTTTTCCATGTACTCACTGCGTCCGTTAAGCGTGTGCGTGTCCACAACGGTGGTGTTCTGTGAGCTGTTCACCATTAGCGTCATTTCCTGTCTGGAGCTCAGAGTTTCCTTTCGCTTCTTTGCCAACTTCCTGTAGAATTAACAAAAAAAACCAAAACACTTTTGTCAATCATTAGATAAGGGTCTTCAACCTGTGGCTCACTGAGACTATGGGGAAAAAAAACTGACAAAATTTCACCAAAACCACAAATTTATGAAAACAATTTCAAATCCATGAGGAAAAAACACACCGAGACATTAACAGAGCGGTTTGCATTTAAAGCTCTGATTGTCAAGACGTGGACTGGGCCCCATGTCCTCACCCTGAGTTATGGCTTTGTTCCTTATTTTCAGGACATTATTGGTGTTTACCCACACTTTTTCCTCCCTGTCTTGTCCTGCCAGTTTAAGTTTATTTTTCATCCTGTTTGCCTTGTCTGCCTTGCCCTTTTTGAATTATTATTTAGACCCTTGAGCTGGCCAGGGTTTGGTCTGCTCTTTAATAAATCATCTGAAACTTTAAGTCTCGCATTTGGGTCCAGTTTCCAACCCACACTGTGACACTGATAAGTTTAGCAACTCCAGATTTCTGCTGACTAAAATTAATAAATAACTTTTTTTAACAGTGATACTCAGATATCTGTAGCTTAGTCATTTTTACCCCTCAGGGATTGTTCTAATATTAGTCACACTGGTACCGCTAAGTGCACAAAATCATACATCAATATTATATTTAGTGGTGGCACTTTAATTGTGATTAATCGTAGTTAATGAGTTAACCGGTTAATTGTGATTAATGCAGATTTTGCCATAGAGGCAGCACATTGGTGAGAGAGAGCTGGGTTGAGTTAAACACAATAATGCAATTAATCGCACAATGCAATTAAAGTTCAATACAATTCAATTCAACTTTATTTATATAGCACCATTTCACAGCATCAGTAATCTCATAGCACTTTCAACTGTAGGGGTTTGTGTGACTAAACACACTAATCACGATTAAAAGTGATACTGTGGAGGAAAAATAAGTTCAGGTGAGATGCGGCGAGCTGGAAGGTTGCAGAGTTTTATTTTCCTCCAACATAATGAGATGCACTTGTAGCGCTGTGCACTACAGTGCTGTGCTGTGTCTTGTGTTGCGCTGTGCTCTCGAGGCATGTATAGCAAGCTTTTTTATACATGTTATACCAACAGAGAGAATGCATGGCACATTTGCATATTGATATACATATCAGTCAGTACATATCATTTGCGTGACCAACTGGCGCCCGGACGTCCTCTCCTTAATCCGGGGATGTAAAACAATAGTCCATTGTTCTGATTGTCTCCTAGGGGCTCTCTGTCCGTATGCAAATTGTCTTCTGCTTAGTGCAGGCTAGCTGAGTGTGAGGACTGAATGTCCATGTAGATTGTTGTGGGTCACCACAGGGGTCCCCTGCAGAACACTCAGCAGGGGTTGTGACCCTCCCTTCCCCCCGTCGTTTGGCTCCCACTCCGGCAGAACTGTCGGAGGGCATGTCAGTCCGTGAGGGGGACGGGGGAGGGGTGGAAAAAAAACAATGTGCTCCGCTCCGGGTTCCAGCATGTTGAACAGCCGTGGATCGTGGGCGCACGGGCCGGTGCGTTTCGTGCGTAATGGAACAAGACGGCGATCGGCCGGCTTTAGGGAGTGAGGTGTGGGAAGAGCACTGTGGAGGAGGAGGGGTAGGGGGTGGGAGTAAGCGAGTGCCGGCCCGGGACGTCAAAGGTGCCTGGGCCGCGCAAAAATTGCGTGTGGATCCGCGATGGTGAAGGAATTTCCCGGTAAACCTGCAGGAGATCCACAGCGGCTGTGAAAAAAATATTTTATCTGACTCCTCTCGTGGCTCGATTCAGCGAGGATGTGGGGAAGGCGAGCGGCCAAATTCCCCGAGGATGTGTAGCGGCTGTGAAACAACTGCAGCTGTGTGAGGGTAAGATAAGATAAGATAAGATAAGATAAGATAAGCCTTTATTAGTCCCACAATGGGGAAATTCCAGGATTGCAACAGCACAGGGATAGCAACACTCAGAGCAACAATCAGAAGGCAAGAAAAAACAAGAGCAGCTAGTATACATACACTACCATTCAAAAGTTTGGGGTCACTTAGAAATTTCCTTATTTTTGAAAGAAAAGCACTTTTTTCAATGAAGATAACTTTAAACTAATCAGAAATACACTCTATACATCTCTAATGTGGTAAATGACTATTCTAGCTGCAAATGTCTGGTTTTTGGTGCAATATCTAGATAGGTGTATAGAGGCCCATTTCCAGCAACTATCACTCCAGTGTTCTAATGGTACAATGTGTTTGCTCATTGCGTCAGAAGGCTAATGGATGATTAGAAAACCCTTGTGCAATCATGTTAGGTCTGCAATGCTGTAATTGCTGCAAATGGAGGATTCTTTGACAAAAGCAAAGTTTGAAGGAAAAAATTATTATTTCAAATACAAATCATTATTTCTAACCTTGTCAATGTCTTGACTATATTTTCTTTTCATTTTACAACTCATGGTGGTACATAAGTGTGACTTTTCATGGAAAACACAAAATAATTGTCTGGGTGACCCCAAACTTTTGAACGGTAGTGTATGTACATAAAATATATATATAGACACACAGTGTGGAGCATTGTAGCTAGATGGAATAAATATGTAAATATATAAGCACACACAGTGTGGAGCACTGTTGCTAGATAGAGTAAATATATAAATATATATATAAACACACACAGTGCGGAACATTGTAGCTAGATGAATGAAGCAGCACAACCGTCTGCTTAGTTATCCTACATGGTATGATTATGTACCCATACATATTCTCACCCTCCATAGCGACCGGTATTTTCCTAGTTGTTTACTGAAGGGGACCATTGTGTAAGTCTATTGCGTCTTTTGCATTCAATACTATTAGGTCGTCACGTCTTTTTTTTTGGGTGTGAGGCGGTTTGGCTTTTAGGTGTGGAAGCAGCCCTAAAGCCATCGGGGAAAGCAACCGGCTAAATTCCCCTTGTGCGCCGTGGCTGAGAAACCCATACAAAGTCCTGTGTGTGGGCTGCACGTCTGCTTCAGGTGCGTGAGCAGCCCTGAAGGTTCCGAGGGTGGTGATCGGCTGTGTTTCTCGGGCCTGTGCAGCGGCAGAGGACACTGTATCGGTCTGTGGAGCCGGTTTTGTCCCGTGCGTGGTGCACACTTGGCACAGTGACCACAAAACTGGCAGTTGCGCTGTCCTTGTAATTCTGCGGTGTGTGTGCATGTGACCTCCCACGCTTCTGTGCGCGGGAGGTCCGCTGTCATGGGGTTAGTCAGGTTCGGCGAGCTTGGCGGAAATCAATGCAGTCGGCGCCGATGATTTCCCCGTTCATCCTGCTTCCTTCGTTTCGCTCGTGTCGCCGTTCATGGTGCTTTTTGGTCCCAGCGCTGCGCTCTGGAGCGCTGTGAGAACCCGGGATTGTGTGTCCGACACGATCATCGGTAGCACGGGGGGCCCCCAGGGAACGGTTTTGGCTCCCTTCCTGTTCACCCTTTATACTGCGGACTTCTCACACAACACAACACAACACACTGCCCAAAAACACACTACTACAGCACACTACTTTTGCTGTCCCAAAAAGTAAAACCCAGCGCTACAAAAACAGCTTTTTCCCTGCTGCCGTCAAAGAGTTGAACAAGCTGTAACAATATATTGCACATAATTTAGGTACCTATTTATTAACTCCATTTTATATTTACTTATTTTTGTAGGATGTCACTTGGGTTCTAAATATTTTATTGAGTTTTAGACCTTTGAGTTTTTAACCTCTTTGACTAGTTTTTAACTTTTAATATGACCCTTCTCTCTTACCTCTGGTTTTTCTCCCATCTCTTTGTCTTTATACCCTGATTGATGGAGCCTTGAGTATTCTTATCATGTTTATAGTCAGCTTCATGTGTGCCTGTGTTTGTGTCTATGTTGAATGTAATTTGTGGCTTGTAAATATGGATGTCACCAGACTGCAAAACAAATCTACCTACGGGTACAAATAAAGTAACCTGAACCTGAACCTGAACCTGCCATCTACAGAAGTTCTCTGATGACTCTGCGATTGTCGGCCTCATCTCCAACGGAGATGAAGCTGAGTACAGAGGACTTATCCAGGACTTTGTGGACTGGTGCCATCGGACCTGCCTCCAGATCAACGCGAGGAAAACTAAGGAGCTGGTGGTGGACTGCTGCAGGCAAGGACAACCCCTCACAGCTCCAGTAAACATACAAGGAACAGACATTGAGATGGTGACATCCTACAAGTACCTGGGTGTTCATCTGAACAATAAACTAGACTGGTCACACAATACCGACACACTCTACAAGAAGGGAAAGCGCAAGCTGTTCCTACTGAGGAGACTCAGGTCTTTTGGTGTACAAGGGGCGCTGCTGAAGACATTCTACGACACGGTGGTGGCATCAGCCATCACTTTTGGAGTGGTCTGCTGGGGCAATGGCATTACAGCAGCCGATAGGAAGAGACTGAACAAACTAATCAAGAAAGCTAGATCTGTCCTGGGGCAATGCCTTGACCGAGTAGAGGAGATGGGAGAGAGAAAGATGGTGGCTAAACTGTCATCTCTGCTGGAGTCCGAGTCCCACCCTATGCAGGACAAACTGAATGCACTGAGGAGCTCATTTAGCAGTAGACTACATCATCCTAGGTGCGCAACCGAGAGGTTTCGCAGGTCCTTCCTACCTACGGCTGTCAGATTGTATAACCTAAGCAGGGCTGCTTGCAGAGATAGCAAAAAAACGTGACAACCTAATAGTATTGAATGCAAAAGATGCAACACACTTACACAAATGGTCCCCTCCAGTATACAACTAGGACAATATCAGTCGCTACGGAGGGTGACAATATGTATGGGTACATATTCATACTATGTAGGGTAACTAAATAGACGGTTATGCTGTTTATTCCATCTAGCTACAATGCTCCGCACTGTGTATATACTGTATATTTATATATTTATGTGTACATATGTATATTTACTGCTCTTATTTTTCTTATCTTCTTAATTATTGCTCTGAGTGTTGCTATCCCCGTGCTGTTGCAATCCTGGAATTTCCCCATTGTGGGACTAATAAAGGCTTATCTTATCTATCTTATCTTATATACATATCAGTCAATACATATCATTCGCGTAACCAACTGGCGCCCGGATGTCCTCTCCTTAATCCGGGGATGTATAACAATATTCCATTGTTCTGATTGTCTCCTGAGGCTCTCTGTCTGTATGCAAATTGTCCTCTGCTTAGTGCAGGCTAGCTGAGTGTGAGGACTGAATGTCCATGTAGATTGTGGTGGGTCACCACAATACCAATGATAAGCAGCAACAGATTTTATGCACTATGGGGGGGGGGGGGTGTTTCTCCATATGCAAAATATGGTCAAAATGGTGCCATCTAGTGGAGAGTAGTACAACTGAGTACTTCTCAGGCAAAAGCCCAGACTGACACCCAGACATAATAAAATGCATGTGTTGTGCTTTAAAGGAAGCAGTTTGAATGGGTTTCAATGGAACATTTTTAATAGTATAAGTGGAACAGTTGCTTGTAAACAGGGAATTTCAGATATACTGTAGGAGCTGAGTTGGAAATAACAAGATCAAACTAAAGTACACAATCCTGCCAAAATTCATCCCATGTGCATAAACACAGGCAAAATTATGAAAAAAATGGAGAATGAAGACTGCATAAAATGTGCACAAAGGTCCCCAAGAGTTAAAGTGAAAAACAGAGTCAAAGCCATAAATCAGATTTCTCTTCATTCCTGTTTCCTTCTGACCGTCTGTTTTTGATTTTTATTTCAACCTAAATGTTCAAACGTTCTTTTATTTTAGAGAAAATCCTTCTGCCATGACACCTCCTATAGAAACAGTGAACTCTGAATTCTGCTTTAACAACATTATCATTGGGGGGGGGGGGGGTTCTCCATATGCAAAATATCGTCAAAATGGTGCCATCTGGTGGAGAGTAGTACAACTGAGCACTTCTAAGGCAAAAGCCCAGACTGACAACAAACCCTGGATCAACCCTGAGATAAAAACACTTCTGAGAGAGAAGAAGAGGATCTTCAGGTCGGGGAATAGGGAGATGCTGAAGTCCGTACAGAGGGAGCTGAGGAGAAAGATCAGAGTAGGCAAGGACAGCTTCAGGAAGAAGATGGAGGACAAGCTGCAACAGAGCGACATCAGCGGGGTCTGGAGAAACCTCAAAACCATCTCTGGGCTCCAGAATACCTCCCCCCAGGCCACGGGGGGCAGGGAGTGGGCGAACAACCTGAATCTGTTTTTCAATAGGTTTGACCAACCGCCCTCCCCCCTGTCTGCACAACAACCACTGCTGCCTCTAAAGAAATCAAGTCCTGCTGCCCACCCCCCACTCCACCAACACCCCCCCACTCCCAACACACAGCCCCCCATCCTGACCCTGACCAGGACCCAGGTGAGGACGGAGCTGAGGAAGATCAAGGCGAGGAAGGCGTCGGGACCGGACGGCATCAGCGCAAAGCTCCTCAAGTCCTGTGCAGACCAGCTGTGTGGGATTGTGACGTATATCTTCAACCTGAGCCTGAAACTGGGGAGGGTACCACAGCTGTGGAAAACATCTTGTGTGGTACCTGTACCAAAAACTTCCCACCCCAAAGACCTGAACAGCTACAGACCGGTGGCCTTGACGTCCCACTTGATGAAGACCCTGGAGAGACTGCTCCTTGCTCACCTCCGCCCCCTGGTGGAACCAGTGATGGATCCACTCCAGTTCGCCTACCAGGATGGCATTGGGGTGGAGGATGCGGTGATCTTCCTCCTTCACCGTTCTCTGTCCCACCTAGAGAAGCCCGGGAATATGGTGAGGATCATGTTCTTTGACTTCTCCAGTGCTTTCAACACCATCCAACCGATGATCCTGAAGGACAAGCTGCTGCGCGCAGGGGTGGACCAGCACCTGTCATCATGGATCCTGGACTACCTCACGAACCGGCCTCAGTTTGTGAGAACCCGGGACTGTGTGTCCGACACGATCATCAGTAGCACGGGGGCCCCCCAGGGAACGGTGCTGGCTCCCTTCCTGTTCACTCTTTATACTGCGGACTTCTCACACAACACAACACACTGCCATCTACAGAAGTTCTCTGATGACTCTGCGATCGTTGGCCTCATCTCCAATGGAGATGAAGCTGAGTACAGAGGGCTTATCCAGGACTTCGTGGACTGGTGCCATCGGAACTGCCTCCAGATCAACGCGAGGAAAACTAAGGAGCTGGTGGTGGACTGTCACAGGCAAGGACAACCCCTCACAGCACCAGTAAATATACAGGGAACAGACATCGAGATGGTGACAGCCTATAAGTACCTGGGTGTTCATCTGAACAATAAACTAGACTGGTCACACAATACTGACGCACTCTACAAGAAGGGACAGCGCAGGCTGTTCCTGCTGAGGAGACTCAGGTCTTTTGGTGTACAAGGGGCGCTGCTGAAGACATTCTATGACACGGTGGTGGCATCAGCCATCACTTTTGGAGTGGTCTGCTGGAGCAGTGGCATTACTGCAGCCGATAGGAAGAGACTGAACAAACTGATCAAGAAAGCTAGCTCTGTCCTGGGGCAGCGCCTTGATCCGGTGGAGGAGATAGGAGAGCGAAGGACGGTGGCTAAACTGTCATCTCTGCTGGAGTCCGAGTTCCACCCTATGCAGGACATACTGAATGCACTGAGGAGCTCATTTAGCAGCAGACTACATCATCCCAGGTGCACAACCGAGAGGTTTCGCAGGTCCTTCCTACCAACGGCTGTCAGACTGTACAATCTAAGCAGGGCTGCTCGCAGAGATAGCAAAAAGACGTAACAAACTAATAGTTTTTTGAATGCAAAGATGCAATAGACTTACACAATGGTCCCCTCCGGCATACAACTAGGAAAATACCGGTCGCTATGGAGAGTGAGAATATGTATGGGCACATAATCATACCATGTAGGATAACTAAGTAGACGGTTGTGCTGTTTCATCCCATCTAGCAACAATGCTCTGCACTGGGTGTGTTTATATATTTACATATTTATTCCATCTAGCTACAATGCTCCGCACTGGGTGTGTTTATATTTATATATCTATATATTTATTCCATCTAGCTACAATGCTCCGCACTGTGTGTTTATATATCTACATATTATTCCATCTAGCTGCATTGCTCCGTACTGTGGGTGTTTATATATTCACATATTTATTCCATCTAGCTACAATGCTCCGCACTGTGTTTACATATTCATATATTTATTCCATCCAGCTACAATGCTCTGCACTGTGTGTCTGTGTGTGTGTATATATATATTTTATAGTAACATGTACATATGTATATTAGCTGCTCTTGCTTGCTTGTTTTTTTTTCTTGCCTTCTGATTGTTGCTGTGAGTGCTGCTATCCCTGTGCTGTTGCAATCCTGGAATTTCCCCGTTGTGGGACTAATAAAGGCTTATCTTATCTTATCTTATGGAGTCATGATGGTCAGAATGACAATAGGGATGTTTCTATTAACCAGTCCTACAAAAAAGAAAAATGACAAATTCACAGATTACTTCACTGGCATCAAAAAAATAGAGGGCGCACATACCTCTGCCAAGGCCCCATCTCTCAGAATGTTAGTTTGTTTGTTAGCAGGATTAACCACCAACTCTGATGATTCTTCACCAGAGGTGGCCCTGTAACCCACAGCTGTGACTTTTTCTCCATCATGAACAACATGAAGAACATCCACATCTGTTACTTTGTGATGAAATCAGAACGGCTCTTATAAAGGTTATCAAACACATGGGCGATGGTCCCACTGAGTTAACGAGGTGAAACAAAATCAACCAATCTCTGCTGTGACGCTGCTCGTTAAGGCCTTTGTTAATCTGTGAATTAGTTCTGCTGTTTAAACGAAGCCCTCGTTAAAACTCCATCTGACTTCCTCTCACTGCAGAGTTCACATTCAGTTCCTCCTTTAACATCAACACTTCTTCATCTGGTTTTTCATTAAAGTCTGAGGAAATGTTTCTTTTTCTTTTAAATGTGTGATTTTCTTTTAGGAGTTATTAACGAGCTCATTGTTCATTTCATCCCGCCATGTGTCTGATTCACTCAGATTAAAGTTGACTCCATCTGAGCAGAAAAAGCATCTTCAAACTGTCGTCATTTACTTTCTCTACTTCTGTTCTGAGAATCTGAATGTAGAAAATCCATTTTACACACACACATACTGTACATACTCGTGTTATTTTCAGTTTAAAAGCTTTTTTTTTTTTTACATTTTAGTGTTTGTCAGGTTCAGGGTTAAGCTTTTCATCCTGTGTGTGTGTGTGTGTGTGTGTGTGTGTGTGTGTGTGTGTGTGTGTGTGCTGTTGTGTGTATGTATGTTGTTGTGTGTTGCCTTGAGGTAACTTTGCTGCCCTCCTCCCCCTCACGTCTCTTCTTCTTTTCCTTCAGTCTGACAGTAAAAACCTGAAAACCTGCAGCGTTTCTTCTCTGATTCACACAAACTAACACACACTAATACATTAGAACACACAGTAACACACACAGTGATACTGTAGAATGACTAATGTGAAGGACCAATTACAGTAAGCAATGCTACACAAAAGCATCTGTGGACAATCAACCACCCTCTGAAAATGTGACTAATGACTGTAAACCTGTTCTATTCTATTCTACTCCTGGTTGTCCTAGACCCGAGTCATGGTATCACCAGTATCAGGCATTGTCCTAATGTGGTCAAACCTCAGATTAAAGCCCCTCTCTGACTGACCAAATAACCCTGGAAAACTCTCCCAGACTTAAGCTGTGTCTTCAGACTGGACAGATGACCTGGGATACTGTAAGTTCACTGGTTCCTTGTCAGAGCTTATGGGTCAGTCTGACTCTGTGGTGGACCTGGGTTATTTTTGATGATCAGCAGCCATTTGAACAGCACAAGAAGATGAACAAGTAGCTGTCACTAATTATGTCACAGTGTAGCACTAGGAACTGGAAAGAAATCTGAAGACTGTCTTTCATTCTGAGAGATAACACTGAAGGTGATCTACTATAACTTGTAGCTGTTACAGTAGATCACCCTCAGTGTGATCTGTCAGATAGTGATCTATTATAACCTGTAGCTGTTGCAGTAGATCACCCTCAGTGTGATCTGTCAGATAGTGATCTATTATAACCTGTAGCTGTTACAGTAGATCACCCTCAGTGTGATTTGTCATAGTGATCTATTATAACCTGTAACTGTTGCAGTAGATCACCCTCAGTGTGATCTGTCAGATAATGATCTATTATAATCTGCAACTGTTGCAGTAGATCACCCTCGGTGTGATCTGTCAGATAATGATCTATTATAACCTGCAACTGTTGCAGTAGATTACCCTCAGTGTGATCTGTCAGATAATGATCTATTATAACCTGTAACTGTTACAGTAGATCGCCCTCAGTGTGATCTGTCAGATAGTGATCTATTATAACCTGTAACCGTTACAGTAGATCACCCTCAGTGTGATCTGTCATAGTGATCTATTATAACCTGTAACTGTTGCAGTAGATCACCCTCGGTGTGATCTGTCAGATAATGATCTATTATAACCTGCAACTGTTGCAGTAGATCACCCTCAGTGTGATCTGTCAGATAATGATCTATTATAACCTGCAGCTGTTGCAGTAGATCACCCTCAGTGTGATTTGTCAGATGTCTCAAACAGGTTAATTTTGTCTTCTTAATGATAAAACTGATCTTGTTCTGCTATTAAGACAAAGTAAAGAGCAAAGAGATGTCTCATACCTTTGATATGTTTCGACTGTCATGTGCAGTCTTCTTCAGAATGTGAAAATGTCCGTGAAACATCACAGATGTGAAACAGTGCTTTCTGAAGAAGAGTAGTATCATAGTAGTAGTATGTCCTCTATGACCAGTACCCGGACCGGTACTGGTCTGTGGATCATTTGGTACCAGGCCCCCCCCAAAAAAATTGTGGATAATATTAACCTCTTGCACTCCAGTGTACCGCGGACGGGCAGGTCTCTGCGTCCTACAGTGCACGAGGGCGGTCTCGTGCGCTCTAGGACGCACGAGGGCGCTGCGTCCTAAGAGCGCACTGGAAAAAAAAGCTGCATTTCCGTTCTTCCACTACAGACACAGCCGCGAACAGATCGGATATGATTGACCTCTCATTCGACTAATAAGAGCCTTGAACTGGGTTTCTGAAACCTTGAAGAACCAATGACTGAAAACCTAGCAAGAAGGACCCGCCTACCAACGCTGTGAATGCAGCAAGCCAACTGAAGCACAGAAGTTCACAAGCTGTTTTGTGTAAGGCTGGGTGAAGACAGACTGCTGCAGCAGCAGATGAAAAAATGACCCGCAGGAATAACCCCACAGACCCAGCAGCATGGAGACTATCCACAAGTGCGACCTGTGTGACAGGGACTGCCATTCGTGCATCGGCCTCTTCAGCCACAGGCGGTGCTTTTTTTTTTTTTTTTATTCCAGCAAAATAGACGTTTAGGATTCTCTTCCATGGTCATCATAGACCGACGGAGGCCGACGACGAAGGCTGAGTGACACACACGCGTTCGCCAGTCTTTTTTTAATTACTACTGTTATTTGTTTTGAAAAATCGTTTGCCAAAACCACAATCATGGAAGCGCAAAACCGCAATAATGGAATTATGTTTTGACCGGGTCGCGAGACCAGCGTCGCGTTCATCTGACAATGAGGAAGAAGTTCGCCAGCTCCGCTTCTGCTGTGAAGAGGTAAGTGTCATAAGCTAAATTATTCTTTATCCCTGAAAATTGTAATCAAAATGACTTTTGACCGATCGGTAAATTACAGCTGTGCGTCATTGCTGCATGACGGACCGCGGCGCAACGGGCGATGTCCGTCCTCTGTAGCGAGGGGGGAGGGGACAACCACACACACACACACACACACACACACACACACAAACAGCCCTGGTTGTCACCTTTCATTAGAGCCCAAGATGAAGTTTCTATATTGACTCATTCAAAACTTACAGACGTTATTCCAAACTGTGCCATTTGGCACAATTTGGCACAGTTCCAAAACGCCTGGGAACTACCTGAGGAAAAAGCTGTGTAATATATTCATTTTTTGTGGTATTGTTACAAAATTTGGACCTCAGCTGGATCACACTTGGTTCTACATTTCTGTTGCATTTTCCAGCCCGGATCTGACAGCTGTGTGTTATTTGCAAGCATTTGTATCCAAAAAAAACACCCAGGCAAAATTTATTTTCTTCAAGTTCACTATGTTTAGATGACTGTTACTCAGTGGCAGGAGCACTTAGAGAGATTATGACTGTTTTGCCAAAAAATTCAAAGTGTTTTCTTTTAAATGAGACCAACCCCATGAAGATGCTGCAAAGGGTTGAAGAACAGCTTTCGATTTACTTTGGGCACGTTATTTTTTGGCATTTTTAGGGAAATTTACCGGAGTGCAAGGGGTTAAAGGGTACCTGTGGTGGTCGTCTAAACGCATTCAACTTGAAAACATTAGGCAAATTATTCGTTATTTGGTTAAATAATTATTGCCAGCCAAATACCACCAGAGAAATATGCAAATACGACCGCAGGCATGGCCAGCCTATGAAAACTCTGAGCGCAGCCATGACACATGAGGATGTGACGTCACTTCGTTGCTACTCAACTCAACAGTCAATGCTCCGTCTGTATGAGAGAATAGGGTGCTTTTGTGAGTGTTTTTATTCTATTATGGCTGAATTGTCGGACTCTGGGGAAGAATTCGTCCAACATGGCTACAGGTTTGAGCCAGAAAGGTCTTCTGAGGGTTAAAGTGACGAAGTGGTCCTCACACACAACGCAATTTCGTCTGAAAGGATTCGTCTATGCCCTGTTCCGAGATCACTTTTCCGCTCCGATCTTCTGACAAGGTCAGCTGGGTTTGGGTACACAAAAGAAGTGTTTATCTTTGTTTTTTCGCTTATTATTGAGACATCCAAAGGTTTTACATTCCGCCATGTTGCGATATCCATATAGCATTGTATGTTTTTGTTGTTACAAGAGCGCCGAGTGTCTGCTGCTCTGCTCTGCTGCTCTCTCTCTCTGCTGCTCCCACGGCGAGGGAGGAGCCCAGCCCGTCTAGCGGCTCTTACGAGCTCAGATCAGACGAGACAAGCCGCTGAATTTAAGCATTTATTTATTTATTTTCTACTCGTTTTAGTTCTGCATTTAATATGAACCCTGAGTTTGAAATAAACGTTTGAATTTGAATTTGAATATCCCGTAAGCCGCTGCACATCCGGGTACTGCAGGCTCAGCCAATATTGATCCAGATCGCATAGTTTTAGAATCATTGGCCATTACGAGCTCAGATCAGATGAGACGGCCCGCTGAATTTAAGCATTTATTTATTTATTTTGTACTCGTTTTAGTTCTGCATTTAATATGAACCCTGAGTTTGAAATAAATGTTTGAATTTGAATATCCCGTAAGCCGCTGCACATCCGGGTACTGCAGGCTCAGCCAATATTGATCCAGATCGCATAGTTTTAGAATCATCGGCCTTTACGAGCTCAGATCAGACGAGACGGCCCGCTGAATTTAAGCATTTATTTATTTATTTTCTACTTGTTTTAGTTCTGCATTTAATATGAACCCTGAGTTTGAAATAAACGTTTGAATTTGAATTTGAATATCCCGAAAGCCACTGCTCATCCGGGCACTGCAGGCTCAGCCAATACTGATCCAGATCGTGGAGTCAACGAAATTATGTCACAGGAAGCGTCCTGGAAGGCCATGTAGCCGCTAGTATGGCTGCACTCATGTTTTGCTGACATCGCTGAACCAGCACATCAGCAATGGATTTATATCAAATTGCTTTGAACATGAATTTCAACTTAAACTTGAACTAGAACGTGAGACAGGGGCTCAATATAATATCTTTTTTTTCATGACCACCACAGGTACGCTTTAAAGCTATTTTTTTCCATTAGTCTTGCAGAGATTTTATTTCGAAAAGCAACTGTTTCCTCCCTCGCCTCACAACCGCTCTTGACTCTGGCTCGACATTTCACGCATCAGTGACACAAGCTAACTTTTGAAAAAAATGAGCCAAAAACAAAATTCTAGTTGCAGGGAAATAAGCCCAGAGTTCCCACTGATTATGGTGAGTTAATATGATGCTGTACAATCATTGTAATTGCCGAATATAAAGTGTAATTGTTTCAGATTACATGCTCTGAACTGACAAAGGTTTGTGTTATTGGAACCCCCACACCTCTACCCGGTCCGCAGAAAATTTTCATGCATGAAACTGGTCCCTAGTACAAAAAAGGTTAGGGACCACTGGCCTAGGGGGTAGAGTGTCCGTCCCACAACTGGGAGGCTGGGGTTTAAATCCCAGCTGGGTCATGCCATAGACCAGGTAAAAGTGGAACTTTCTGCAATCCTGCTTAGTGCTCAGTGATAATGGAACAGAAGAGGAAAAAACCCAACATACTGTTGGTAGGAAGAGAGGCATGGTGACCCCTGCCCTGTACAAGCTAGAGAAAGGAAGACATTCCCAAGGAATTTCAATTCTCCTGTACGTATAGTAGTATTGACAAATAAAATCTTTTTTTAAAAAAGAATCTTTGAATGAAGGCCTTTATCCTTGTATCTCGTGTAGCGGCGAAGACGACTGAAGGTTGCAATTTTGGGGTTTCATCACGGTTTGTAAAAGGTTGTCAAATAGCTCAAAACAGTTTTTAAGGTCCTAAACAGTTTTTCTTGTCGGTAAAAAATTTTGAGCTCCTTTTAGCAAAGTAAATCTGCTTGGCACAATAAAGGAAGCAGATATCGGACTTCCGGTTATGGCGGCTACGTAGGAAGACGTGTTTCACACTGCTCTGCTCCTAAAAATAAAAAGTTTACTTAAACTCTCTTAATTGGAACAAAAACCCATCCCAGTGTTTAGGCGCGGATATGGTAAAGACCAAGGCTGGGAAATTAGGCGGAGGAAAAAGCAATTCGACAAAACAACCCAAGCTAACAGACTTCCACGCTTGTGGCGAAGCAGAAAAAACTCCAGGGACAATGGCGGAGGATGTAGCCAGCGGCGGAGCGGGAGCTGCTGAGGAGGGGACAAGCGCAGTGCTCACTGCCATCAGCTCCATGAGAGCAGAGTTTTCGTCTAAATTTGATGGAATTATAGCAGCAATAGAAGGAATGAGAAAGGAAATAAAAGACTGTGTGGAACGAGTATCGCAGGCGGAGCTCCGAATTTCAAGCGCTGAAGATGACGTCACCAGCCTACAATCAAAGTTGCAAACACTGGAATTAAAATGGAAACGTCTGGAAGATAACGTCCTGGACTTGGAATCCCGCTTGCGACAGAATAATTTGAGACTGGTGGGCCTCCCAGAGGGAGCGGAGGGACGGGACCCATGTTCCTTTTTGGAAAAGTGGATTCCAGAAGTGCTGAACAACGCAGACCTGCAGTCATCGGTCGTCTTAGAGAGCGCTCACCGAATCGGCCCACCGAGAGATAATAAGACACCACCGAGGATGCTGATTATGAAGTTCCTCAACTACAGGGACAAGATGACGGTCACCAACGCGGCACGAGCTACAGGGGAAATTAAATACCAGGATCAACAGGTGCGGTTCTACCCAGACTTCGCCACAGGAATACAACAATTAAGGAGGCAGTTTGACCCCGCCCGTAAAGAGCTGCGCAACCTTGGGATTCATCACGGAGTGATTCATCCGGCAAGACTGCTGGTCACATATAAGGGAAGAACCCACATCTTTAAGACCCCTCAAGAAGTGCAGGAGCTCATTAAGCAGATTCAAAAGGAGACTGGTGGGAGCTAAGCATGAACATGACAAAGGTAGAACATTTAAGCATTTGTACAGGCATCTGATTGATCTGAAACATATAACATGTCTACAAAATACAGACTGTATTAAAAAAAAGCTATGATGTACAAAGTTGCTATAAAACTTTGAAGTTATGTTGAAAAAACTACAGAAGAGAGTTAATGTCATTAAAAATAGTAGTAGAGTCGGGGTGATTGAGAGGAGAAAGAGAGAGTGGTTTGACTGATCCTCGCAGGTGTGGAACAGTCACTAGCTATAACGGGAGACGGAATTTTTTTTGATTTTGGGGGGATTACCACGAATGTGGGGAAGGGGAAATTGTTTTTGTTTTTGTGTAGTTTGTAGGATGAATGTTCTATCATCCATGTTTTTGCTTCTCTGTATGAGCATGTTCATATTGCAAGGTAATCTCAAACTCCTTATTGATCATAGATCAAAGCGTTAATCTTAATTTAACTTCATGGAATTGCAGAGGTCTACAAAATCTAAAAAAACTTAAACAAGTTATGAATAAAATAAAAGACATAGATTCAAAAATTGTATTTTTACAAGAAACTCATCTAATAGAGGAGGATGTAAAAAGAATTAGGAGAAGATGGCAAGGTAACGTGTTCGCCTCATCATTTTCGTCCCGAGCTAGGGGAGTTATGACTCTCATACATAAAACAGTCCCATTTCAAGTGAAAAATGTAATTGGAGACAAATTTGGAAGATATCTAATCATCCAAGGATCTTTGTTATTAGAAAATATAAATCTGGTGAACTTATACGGCCCCAATATTGATGATCAGAACTTCTTTGTTAATTTATTCATCACTTTATCATCACTTACAGGGCAACATATAATAGCAGGGGATTTTAATTGTACATTGAATCCCAGTATAGATAGATCAACAGGACTGGACTGTACGCACAATGGATGTAGGATGACCATTAATCATTTTATGAAAGAATTGAGATTGCTAGATATATGGAGAGAAATGAAACCACAAGTCAAACCCTATTCTTGTTATTCTAGTACCTATAAGACATTCTCACGTATAGACTACTTTTTGATCTCTACAGAATTAAGGTCCAAGATTCAAAACTGTTTCTATGATAACATTGTGATCTCTGATCACGCACCCTGCTGTCTAATATATGTAGATAAGAAATTGACAAAGGATCCAGGTACACAGTAAACAGTGATGATTGACATGAGTCAGCTCAACCAGACTCATGTCAATCATCACTGTTTTCTTCCTGCATTACCGACTGCACTATATGGTTCTCCACATGATCTGCTGCTCGCTAATATATTTTAACTGCTGACCAGTATTACTCTCTTATTCTACACTTTATTGCATGTATAGTTTATTTCTTTTATTTTATCATGTTTAATGTTGCAGCATTGCACCGAGACAAATTCCTAGTTTGTGTACTACATGAACAATGGTAATAAATCTGATTCTGATTCTGAGTCTGATTCTGAGGTAGGTGGCATTTTCAGCATAAATGGCTTCAGGATGAGGAATTTGTTAAGTACATAGAAAAACAGATGAGTTCTTTGATATCAATACTACACAAACATCACCATGTATAAAGTGGGAGGCTTTCAAAGCTTTTATTAGGGGGCATATTATTAGTTATACAGGTTCAAAATCTAAGAAGACTCGAGAGGAGAGAGTCCAGTTGGAACATAAAATAAAAATTCTTCAAGAAAAGGTGTATGCAGGAAGTAACCCACAGTTAGAGAACGAATTATTGATTCTGAGAGCTGAATATGATAAAAAAAAATCAGCGAACAGAGCTGCCTCGAGTCTTCTAAGATTGAAGCAAACTTTTTATGAACAAGGTGAAAGGAAGCAGATATCTGTTCTGCTTACCAAGCTGCTGGACAGGCCATCGTAATTTTTTTTTAAAAATTTTCCTTTTTTTGGCAAATGTATTTTTTTGTAAACAGTTGCAAAGTTTGCGAATGGTACATGTCGCCAGCGTTCTTTTTGGTTTGCCAAGTAGTGAGCACAAGCAAATGGTTAAGGTCCTTTTGGACAAAACTGTGTTTGAACTGTTTTGTAATGTTTTGAGGTTCTTGGTGAAACACTACAAGTGCAGTGTTCTCGAAGGTTCATCAGCATTTGCTATTCCATAGGATACTAGCTTGGTTTTCTCTGACATTCATCAGAAAAGTTGCCGAATCCAATAATCTCCATGTTTGTCAACATTCCCCACTGTGAGATACTACCCACAGACACAACCGAGCCCCGTTACCATTTCTATTGCTCTGATCTTACTTTCCACTTTGATTTTCAGACAGATTCAGTTGGCTGATGGTTTTGGTCTCATCCAGTGTTTATCAGTAAAGTTTGTCGCATTTCAACATTTCATTCACTCACATCTGCCGTGTGATAAATGTGTTTCCAGGGTCCACATTTTAAAATCTGGTTTTACTTCTCTTCTGCTGCAGACTAAAGAAACAACACAAAGAGGATGTTTGTGGTGTCCCTGAACCTGGACCTGGACCCTCAGACCTGACTCTGAACCATCTGAATCAACTCACATGCTTCATTCTTCCACAGCTCACCTTCTTCTGTCGGCTTCGCTTTTATGTTCCCGCAGTCCACCTCAGCTATTGACAGCAGTGAATAGGAGAGAGAGAGCAGGAGGGAGGCTTGCACACCTCTGTGTGTGTGTGTGTGTGTGTGCTCTGATTGATTTAACAACACTTAACATGAACGCACAGACGCTGCACGTCAAGGCTAATCTATGCTAATCAAATGAGCGACAGGACGGCGCTGTTAGAGCTAATGGATGGTGCTGTGTGTTAGCGTGTGTGCGGGTGTGTGTTTGTCTGTTAGTGTGTGTGTGTGTTATAGTGTGTTTGTGAGCAGTGAGGCAGGGTTAATAGAATTAGTTGGCTGTAATAAACCTGTCAGATCAAATGATCGTTACAACGAGATACACACACACACGCACACACACACACTTGTTCTGGATCATAAACGTGGTCAGTCAGGGCCGTTCACACACTTCCTCTGTCAATTAAACACTGATCTGGACCTGTCAGACAGCAGCAGTACTGGTTAGACTGGTGTTCATTGATGACAGACTGGTTAAACTGGTTAAGCTGGTTAGACTGTTGTTTTATTTAATCATTTATTTAAAAGGGACAACACCCATTAATGAGCTTCCATCAAACTGTAGAAGTAAATAGGTCATATTGTATCAAAACTGATCATTTCCATCCATAGTCCACTGGCAGAACAAAGTCAATACCATGACTAACACAAACATAAAACAAACAATTTAGAACAACACATAACTAACAAACAAGCGACACATCCAATGAAAGAAAAATAAACAATTTAAAAATGATCATAGATTTGATGTTCCTTCAACCTTTGTTTGAGGTGTACTTTGAATGTAAATCACAGGTGTCAAACTCATTCCATGGAGGGCCAAGACCCTACAGGTTTTACCTCCACCCAGTGTCTTCAACAGGTGATTTCACTGTTGGAACCCTGTGGGGTGCAATCCCCCCCAGTCCGTTATTCAGCCCCTCTGTCTGCTTCTGGGTGACAGATAATGTCTGTCCACAGTGTGCTGGCATTGCCACACAGCCCCCCCCCCCTCCCCAAACACCCAGAAAGGGCTGTGACCCCCCAGTTGTTTGGGCTCCAGTCGATGCCTGCAGAGGCTGCAGCGGGGGTTACCGCTCCGGTAGAACTGTCCTGCTGTCGAGGAGTGTCGTCGGAGGGCCTGTTAGTCCGTGGGGTGAAAGGGGGAGGGGTGAAAAACACAGTCTGCTCCACTCCGAGTTCCAACACGTTGAACGGCCGTGGATCATGGGCGCACGAGGCCGGTGCACATCGTGCGTAATGGATCAAAACCGGCAATTGGCAGGCTTTAGGGAGGGAGGTGCGGGAAGAACGATGAGGAGGATGAGGGAGAGGTGGTTGGGAATAAGCGAGTGCCAGCCCGGGACGTCAAAAGTGTCTCTGCCGCGCAAAAATTGCGTGCGGATCAGCCATGGGTGAGGGACTTTCCCAGTAAACCTGATGGTGATCCGCAGCGGCTGTGCAAAACAATTAAGTCTCTGACTCCTCTTGTGGCTCAGTCCTGCGAGGATGTGGTGAAGGCGAACAGCCAAATCCCCTGAGGATACGTAGCGGCTGTGAAAATTGAAGCTGTGTCAGGGAATGTGGCAGTTTTGCTTTAGGTGCGGAAGCAGCCCTAAAGGCATCGGGAAAAGCAATCGGCTAAATAAATGGCTGAGAAACCCATACAAAGTCCTGCGTGTAAGGCTGCACGTCTGCTTTAGGTGCGAGGGCAGCCCTAAAGGTTCCTAGGATGGCGATCGGCTGTGTACCCCGGGAATGTGCAGCGGCAGAGGGTGATGTATAAGTCAATGGAGCCGGTTTGTCCCTGGTGCGTGGTGTGCGCTGTGGCCACGTAGCTTCCAGTTGCGCTGTCCTCATAATCCTGCGGGGTGTGCACAGGGCTTCTGTGCGCGGAAACTCCACTGTTGGGAGGTGAGTCAGGGTTGGGGAGCTTGATGGAAATCAATGCAGACGGCGCCGATGAGCTTCCCCGTTCAGGCTGTTTCTGTGCGGTGCTCATGTCGCTGATCTTCGTGCATCTCGGTCCCCGCGCCGTGCTCTCCGTCCGGTCCTGGAGGTTGCCATCGTGGAGAGAGGAATGGGTGTGTGCGCTCCAGTGTGGATGAGAAGGATGTAGGCGATCCTGGTCTCTGGAATCCACAGCACGGTGAAAGGGAGCAGACAGTCATCCCACGTCAGGTCACCATGCGGCGTGCGGCGTAAGGGAGAGACAGTTCATCTCCGTCAGGTCACCAATGTAGCGGGTAAAAGGGAAAGGATGTGGAGGTGAGGCACGGGCGTAAGTTGACACAGATTCTTTATTGAACCATCTACCATATGTACAGCCTATGACCCCAGCGAGGGCGCTGGGGCCGTGAAGAGTCTAGTCTGGAAGGCCTTGCCTCAGTTCCTCTGCGCTCTCTTATATAGCTTTATTCACCTGCACATAGGAACTGAGGCTGGTGCATATTCATTAGGTCTGACAAAGACCATGAGTGGCAAGATTATAATAACACTTGTTACATGCCAAAGTTGTAACAAGTTGTATAGTTATGCTGCTATTAGGCTTAGTCAGCTGGGGGACCTCCAATAATGCACTGGGCTTCACTCCTTTCTTCACTCTCAATGAAATATTTTTTTTTGCTGGTCATTAACATCTGTTTGTTCTCTCCCATAGATTGAGTCCCCATCGTGCTGTTTGCTCTCTACATGTCTGTTCTTTTCATCTTCTCTATCCCCTCACCCCACAGCCAGTCGCAGCAGATGACTGCCCCTCCCTGAGCCTGGCTCTGCTGGAGGTTTCTTCCTGTTAAAAGGGAGTTTTTCTTCTCCACCGTCGCCAAGTGCTTGCTCACAGGGGATCGCCTGATTGCTGCAGTCTTTCTGCAACTGTGGGGGTTCCCCCTACAATTGATAGTGCTATGAGATGACTGTTGTTGTGAAATGGTGCTATATAAATAAAGTTGAATTGAATTGAATTGAAAGCACTGTGTGGCACGATTAACATAACACACATTACCTTCCTGCCATACATTCGCCTCCCTGTGCTGTAGTTTATAGCAGCAGGAGGAGGAGGCGTCTTAGAGTCTGGTGTAATTACCTGTGTGGTGCTACCCCCCCCCCCCGCCCAGTCCATTATTCAGCCCCTCTGTGTGCTTCTGGGTGAGAGATAATGTCCGTCTGCAGTGTGCTGGCGTTGCCACAATACTATTTCTTTCTTTTTTTTTAAATTTTTGCACAGTAACTTTGCATATGGAACTTACCATCTGAAGTATTGTACAACCAAGGTTTGAATGTTGGAATATTGGGCCAGTTGGGGTCCCACCCAGACGTCCTGTGTTTGGACTTTTTACTGGTGTCATCCTTCTCTCCTTCCTCTGCTCTCACCTCTCCTGGACCCTCTGCCTGAACACTTTCCTCTCCTTGGCTCCTCTCTTCTGTCTCATCTTTCCCTCTCTGAGCTCTGTCTAATTCAGCTTCTCTCTTTGTCTATGGTGGATTACAAACAGGTTAGAAAATATCAAGTGTCATGTTTTGTCCTGCAGGATTTTTTTTGTCATGGTTTACATAAATGACAAATATATATATATATATATATATATATATATATATATATATATATTAATTACTTATTTTGTACCCGTAGGTTGTTTGCAGTCTGGTGACAAGCCACCAGCTGCCGGTCGCTGCGTGTGCAAGCGCCCCTTATCCCTAACCTGCATGTTTTTTTTGGCATGTGGGAGGAAACCGGAGAAATCCCGGAGTAAACCCACGCAACACGGGGAGAACATGCAAACTCCACACAGATCACTGTTGGCCGGGGGCTGGAATCGAACACACAATCTCACGATCCCCGCGATTCCCCGGCCGAGGGTAAACTGTGCTGCCACAGTGCTAACCACTGTGCCACCGTGCAGCCCAAATATGTGTTTTTTTGTATTTTTATTCTAGTGTTTCTTTTTTCCATTGAGAGTAGAGAAGGGAAAAACATTCATAATAGTAATGTACTCATGCATACTTAAATCTGCATGAGTATTGTATAACAAACAAAAGGCGCCACACGAGTCGGCTGCCTTTTGCAACAGCGGCTCGATTCCGAGTCTTTTTCCCTTCCTCTCTCTTTTGATCCGTCTTTTTTTTTCACCCCACTTATATCACGGACACACAGATCGTCCTAAATGTCTCCTGAGCCGGTGGACGGAGCCACTGTCTATAGCAGGATACGATACAGCAGAGAACAGCTGCTAGCATTCAACCGCACCCGGTCCCATTGGAAAAACTCGACATACCGAGAGAACTGAGGTGAAAACGCCGCGGCTGCCGGGCTGGAGTAAGGCGGAGGACAAAAAATATAAGGTACAGACCCTCCCTTCCATCTGTTGTCATGGGAAATGTACGGTCGATACTGGGAAAGTTAGATGAGCTAGCGGCTATCTCCCGTTATGATAGCACATACCGGGAGTGCTCTCTCCTTTTGTTTACTGAGACGTGGCTAACTGAACTAGCAGCAGATGCTAACATTGAGCTGGAGGGTTTTCACATGATACGAGCTGACCGAACACCAGACAGTGGCAAGGCTAGGGGCGGTGGAGTGATAATGTATGTTAACAACAACTGGTGCAGACCGGGACATATCACTGTTAAACAACGACACTGCAGCAAAGACATTGAGTTGCTAGCTGTTAGCATGAGGCCTACATATCTCCCGAGAGAACACTCACACGTGATCTGCATTGTTGTTTATGCAAATCCGACGGCGAACGCTGGGACAGCACGTGACGTCATCCATTCAGTAACCAGCAGGCTGCAGACAGAACACCCAGATGCTCTTCTCCTCATCTCAGGCGATTTCAACCATGTTTCACTGTCTCCCATTCTACCCACGTTCACCCAGTATGTCACATGCCACACTAGAGACAATAAAACACTGGATTTATTCTACGCAAACACTAAGGAGGCGTACACCTCATCACAACTCCCCCCACTCGGGAGATCGGATCACAACTTGGTTCATCTCCGGCCGGTGTACAAACCCCTAGTGCACAGACAACCTCCGGCCATGCACACTGTGGAGTTATGGTCTGAGGAGACAATGGACACCCTAAAGGGCTGTTTTGAAGCCACCGCCTGGAAGCAGCTCTGCGATCCACATGGTGAGGACATCGATGGCCTCATTCACACCTTCACGGGCTACCTCAGCTTCTGTGTGGACAAATCCGTTCCCACCAAGACCATACGGCGTCACTCAAACAACAAACCCTGGATCAACCCTGAGATAAAAACACTTCTGAGAGAGAAGAAGAGGATCTTCAGGTCAGGGAACAGGGAGATGCTGAAGTCCGTACAGAGGGAGCTGAGGAGAAAGATCAGAGAAGGCAAGGACAGCTTCAGGAAGAAGATGGAGGACAAGCTGCAACAGAGCGACATCAGCGGGGTCTGGAGAAACCTCAAAACCATCTCGGGGCTCCAGAATACCTCCCCCCAGGCCACAGGGGGCAGGGAGTGGGCGAACAACCTGAATCTGTTTTTCAATAGAGTTGACCAACCGCCCTCCCCCCTGACTGCACAACAACCACTGCTGCCTCTAAAGAAATCAAGTCCTGCTGCCCACTCCCCACTCCACCAACACCCCCCCACTCCCAACACACAGCCCCCCATCCTGACCCTGACCAGGACCCAGGTGAGGACGGAGCTGAGGAAGATCAAGGCGAGGAAGGCGCCGGGACCGGACGGCATCAGCGCAAAGCTCCTCAAGTCCTGTGCAGACCAGCTGTGTGGGATTGTGACGTATATCTTCAACATGAGCCTGAAACTGGGGAGGGTACCACAGCTGTGGAAAACATCTTGTGTGGTACCTGTACCAAAAACTTCCCACCCCAAAGACCTGAACAGCTACAGACCGGTGGCCTTGACGTCCCACTTGATGAAGACCCTGGAGAGACTGCTCCTTGCTCACCTCCGCCCCCTGGTGGAACCAGCGATGGATCCACTCCAGTTCGCCTACCAGCATGGCATTGGGGTGGAGGATGCGGTGATCTTCCTCCTTCACCGTTCTCTGTCCCACCTGGAGAAGCCCGGGAATATGGTGAGGATCATGTTCTTTGACTTCTCCAGTGCTTTCAACACCATCCAACCGATGATCCTGAAGGACAAGCTGCTGCGCGCAGGGGTGGACCAGCACCTGTCATCATGGATCCTGGACTACCTCACGAACCGGCCTCAGTTTGTGAGAACCCGGGACTGTGTGTCCGACACGATCAACAGTAGCACGGGGGCCCCCCAGGGAACGGTGCTGGCTCCCTTCCTGTTCACTCTTTATACTGCGGACTTCTCACACAACACAACACACTGCCATCTACAGAAGTTCTCTGATGACTCTGCGATCGTTGGCCTCATCTCCAATGGAGATGAAGCTGAGTACAGAGGGCTTATCCAGGACTTCGTGGACTGGTGCCATCGGAACTGCCTCCAGATCAACGCGAGGAAAACTAAGGAGCTGGTGGTGGACTGCCGCAGGCATGGGCAGCCCCTCACAGTACCAGTAAATATACAGGGAACAGACATCGAGATGGTGACATCCTATAAGTACCTGGGTATTCATCTGAACAATAAACTAGACTGGTCACACAATACTGATGCACTCTACAAGAAGGGACAGCGCAGGCTGTTCCTGCTGAGGAGACTCAGGTCTTTTGGTGTACAAGGGGCGCTGCTGAAGTCATTCTATGACACGGTGGTGGCATCAGCCATCACTTTTGGAGTGGTCTGCTGGGGCAGTGGCATTACTGCAGCCGATAGGAAGAGACTGAACAAACTGATTAAGAAAGCTAGCTCTGTCCTGGGGCAGCGCCTTGATCCGATGGAGGAGATAGGAGAGAGAAGGACGGTGGCTAAACTGTCATCTCTGCTGGAGTCCGAGTTCCACCCTATGCAGGACATACTGAATGCACTGAGGAGCTCATTTAGCAGCAGACTACATCATCCCAGGTGCACAACCGAGAGGTTTCGTAGGTCCTTCCTACCAACGGCTGTCAGACTGTACAACCTAAGCAGGGCTGCTCGCAGAGATAGCAAAAAGACGTAACAAACTAATAGTTTTTTGAATGCAAAAGATGCAATAGACTTACACAATGGTCCCCTCCGGCATACAACTAGGAACATACCGGTCGCTATGGAGGGTGAGAATATGTATGGGCACATAATCATACCATGTAGGATAACTAAGTAGACGGTTATGCTGTTTCATCCCACCTAGCAACAATGCTCTGCACTGTGTGTGTTTATATATTTGCATATTCATTCCATCTAGCTACAATGCTCAGCACTGGGTGTGTTTATATATTTATATATCTACATATTATTCCATCTAGCTACATTGCTCCGCACTGTGTGTGTTTATATACTTGCATATTTATTCCACCTAGCTGCAATGCTCCGTACTGTGGGTGTTTATATATTTACATATTTATTCCATCTAGCTACAATGCTCTGCACTGTGTGTTCATATATTCATATATTTATTCCATCCAGCTACAATGCTCTGCACTGTGTGTCTGTGTGTGTGTGTATATATATATATTTTATAGTAATACGTACATATGTTTATTAGCTGCTCTTGCTTGCTTGTTTTTTTTCTTGCCTTCTGATTGTTGCTCTGAGTGTTGCTATCCCTGTGCTGTTGCAATCCTGGAATTTCCCCGTTGTGGGACTAATAAAGGCTTATCTTATCTTATCTTATCTTATCTTAAATTATATGATCAGAGGTGGGTATAGTAACCAGAAATTCTACTCA
This sequence comes from Pholidichthys leucotaenia, assembly GCA_020510985.1. Taxonomy (NCBI): domain Eukaryota; kingdom Metazoa; phylum Chordata; class Actinopteri; order Cichliformes; family Pholidichthyidae; genus Pholidichthys; species Pholidichthys leucotaenia. Next base: position 250,829,166 of record CM035844.1, on the reverse strand, counting down.
TGTAAAAGCAGTGCTTTGAAATTAATAATTAAAAGCAGACAACTGTCACGCCGCGCCATTCATCAGCGGCGCCACCTGCTCACGCACCTGCTACTCGTCAGCGGCGAAGGATAAAAGCCGCCTCGCCCTGAGCTTCGGCCTGAAGCCGTAGACTTCATTTTCCTTGCATGGACTTCTACCACATTCTCTTCAGCATCCTCTTTACCGGTAAGAAGTTCACTTACCTCATCTCTCCAGTCTGCTCCCCTGTGCACAGGTGGATTCCTCGGCGGCGGACAACCTCGTCTCTCCTCGCTGCTGCACCGAGCCCTGCAGGTGGCTGTCTCCCGGGCTTCCATCCTTGAAGCGCCAGTCATCTGCCCAAACAAGTAAGCTTCTCTCCCTCGCCTATTCTCCTCCTGTGTTGGTGTGTGCTCATCACCCTGTGTCCAATTTCTCCCATAGGGTTGCCGGCTGAACGGTCTCCTGCCTCTGGGTCCGAAGCAGACGCCACCACCAACACATTAACATTCCGCAGACACGCACCCAAACATCCCTGTTGTTAATAAACAGTTTGAACTACTCTGAGCCTGTGTGTGTGCGTCTCCTGAGCCGAACGTTATGTCAGTACGGCTTCAGCAGAGCGGCTCGGCGGACGGCGGGCTCGCACACCGGTTTACCATCCTCGAGGCTCGGGTGGATCAGATTGTTTATCAGCAACAGGTGGTTCTTAATCAATTATTAGAACTGACTAACCGATTGAACCGCTTGGATCCCCAACAGCCGTTCCTCCCGACTCGCCAGGGTGGCGCGGCTCCTGCTGTTCCAGCGGCCGTCCAGCCGGCTCCAGTGGCACTGGTTCGGCTCACGCCGATTCCGACCCCCGCCCGCTTTAGCGGTAAGCTCGGCGGAGCGCGGGGGTTTATTATGCAGTGTGAGTCCGTGTTCCACCGTGTGCCCGGAGATTTTCCCTCGGATCACAGTCGAATTGGTTATATAGGGAATCTTCTGGAGGGGCGTGCGTTAACCTGGACCTACGCCGTAATGGCGAGGCCCAGTTATGCCACCCTCACCTATGACCAATTCGTGAGGCGCTTTCTGGAGGTCTTTGACCACTCACAAACCGAAACGGTCCAGGTCGATCGGCTTCTCGCTCTCCAGCAGGGAAGCCGGTCGGCAGCGGACCACTCGGTCGACTTCCGGGTAGCGGCGGAGGAATTGGGCTGGGAGGAACGCTCCCTCTGTGGCCTGTTCCTCCGCAGCCTCAATAGTGATCTGAGGGATGAACTGGCTGGTCGGGATATCCCTGGGACGCTAGCGGAGCTGACATCCTTAGTGATAAGTTTGGATAACAGGCTGCGCGAGCGCTCCTCGGGGCGGAGGTCTTCTTCTTCTCGCCCTCGTGGAGCCTCGCCGCACCTGTTCCAAGCTCGCCCCCTGGCGGCGCCGCCAGCATCGCGCCCCGAGGAGTCGGAGCCGATGGTGACGGGCTGGACTAAACTTTCCCCTGTGGAGAAACAACGCCGCCGTGAGTTGGGCCTCTGCATGTATTGCGGAGGCGACCAACACACCGTGGAGCGTTGTCCACGGAAAGCCAGTCGGTGGGGTCCGCGAGTCACTGTTGGAAGCCTCGCGGATGTCAATCGGTTAGGATCTCTTACTCAATTGAAGCTGCCCATCCGTTTCTGCCATAACCCTACTGGGCACCTCACCCACGCACTGGTGGATTCGGGCGCAGAAGGCAGCTTCATTTCACAAAGCCTGGCAACCCGATTGGGCATCCGCTGCCAGGCACTCAACACTCCCATCTCCCTGATCCACCTCTCCCGTGCCACCCTCGGGAGAGTGACACATCAAACTGTTCCCCTACCGGTCATCATCTCGGGAAACCACCGGGAGGAGATGACCTTTTACGTCCTTCCCAACTCTATGTCGCCCGTCATCCTGGGGTATCCCTGGCTCCGCCTTCACAATCCGGTCCTGGATTGGAAATCAGCTGGGATCTCGGCATGGAGTACGTTCTGTATGGGCACCTGCCTTCAGTCCGCTGCCTGCTCTCCGTCCGCTCCTCCCCCTGCGACGGACGCTGCACCCCCGGACCTGTCTCTGGTGCCCCCAGAATTTCACGACCTGGGTATGGTGTTCAGCAAAGCGAAAGCTATGTCTCTTCCCCCTCATCGGCCCTATGACTGCGCCATCAACCTCCGCCAGGGGGTTCCCTTACCTTCTGGTCGCCTTTACAGCCTGTCTGCGCCGGAGAAGGAGACGATGAACGCCTACCTGAAGGAATCATTAAGTGCTGGGATTATCCGCCCATCATCGTCACCCGTGGGGGCAGGGTTCTTCTTCGTGGGGAAAAAGGATGGGTCCCTCCGCCCTTGTATCGACTACCGGGCCCTCAATAATATCACGGAGAGGGACCGTTACACCCTGCCTCTCATGGACACTGCTTTCCACTCCCTCCAGGGGGCGACCTGGTTCACCAAGCTGGACCTACGCAGCGCTTACCACCTCGTCCGGATCCGGGAGGGAGATGAGTGGAAAACGGCCTTCCGTACCCCGAACGGCCACTTTGAATATCTGGTGATGCCGTTCGGGTTGACCAACGCTCCTGCAGTCTTCCAGCGCCTCATTAATGACGTCCTCCGGGACTTCATTGGCCTTTTCGTGTTCGTCTACCTGGACGATATCCTCATCTTCTCCAAGTCCAGGGATGGGCACCAGGTCCACGTGAGGCGGGTCCTCCAAAGGCTGCTGGAGAACCGTCTGTACGTTAAGGCAGAAAAGTGTGAATTTTACGCCAGGAGTACGTCCTTCCTGGGGTTCATCATCGCCCACGATAAGGTGCTCCCCGACCCAGAGAAGGTAAAGGCGGTGGTGGAATGGCCTACACCTGCATCCCGGAAGCAGGTGCAGCAATTTGTTGGCTTCGCCAATTTCTACCGCCGCTTTGTTCCCAACTTCAGTGCCATCGTTGGACCACTGACCCGCCTCACGTCCCCGAAGGTCCCGTTCCGGTGGACCGAAGAGGTCGCTGCCGCCTTTGAGGCGCTGAAGGCGGAATTCTCCTCCTCCCGGGTCCTTCGCCAGGTCGACCCCGCGCTGCAGTGCATTGTAGAGGTAGACGCCTCGGACACGGGAGTGGGAGCAGTGCTGTCCCAGCGGTCACCGGACGATGGCGCCAAGCGACCGTGCGCCTTCTTCTCCCGGCGCTTGTCCCCGGCGGAGAGAAACTATGATGTGGGGGACAGAGAGCTCTTGGCCATCAAGCTCGCCCTGCAGGAGTGGCGCCACTGGTTGGAGGGGGCAAGCCTGCCGTTTGTGGTCCTCACGGACCACAAGAACCTGGAATACTTACGGTCTGCCAAGCGCCTGAACGCCCGCCAGGCGCGCTGGTCCCTGTTCTTCGCCAGGTTCCAATTTTCCATCACCTTCAGGCCTGGCTCTAAGAACGTCCTGCCTGACGCCCTCTCCAGGCAGTTCGCCCCCGTGGAGTCGGAGGAGGCGCCCCACTCCATCCTGCCCAGGTCGTGCGTCGTGGGAGCCATCTCGTGGGACATTGAGAGCAAGATCCGGAAGGCACAGGAGGTGGAACCTGACCCTGGCGGCGGACCGGAGGGGAGGCTGTTCGTGCCATCCGCGGTCCGAGGAGAGGTCATCCACTGGCTCCACACCTCCAAGCTCACCTGTCACCCTGGCACCTCCCGGATGATAGATCTCCTCCAACGGTCCTTTTGGTGGCCAGGCCTGCGGAGGGATGCAGCCCGCTACGCCCGGGCTTGCCCAATCTGTGCCACCTGCAAGTCGGGAAATGCCCCTCCAGCGGGTCTGCTCCAGCCCCTGCCCGTCCCTGGCAGGCCCTGGTCGCACATCGCTCTGGATTTCGTCACCGGACTCCCCATCTCCAACTCCTATGACACCATCCTGACCATCGTGGACCGCTTCTCCAAGGCCGTGCACTTCGTCCCCCTGCGAGGCCTCCCTACTGCCCTGGAGACGGCGGACCTCCTCGTCCAACACGTGGTCAGGCTGCATGGGATTCCGGTGGACGTGGTCTCGGACCGGGGCCCCCAGTTTTCATCTGAGGTTTGGAGGTCTTTCTGCAACGCCATCGGAGCCAAGGTGAGCCTCTCCTCTGGCCATCACCCCCAATCCAACGGGCAGTGTGAGAGGACCAACCAGGAGCTGGAGGCTGCGCTCCGCTGTGTGTCCAGATCCAAACCCGCGTCCTGGAGCAACCATCTTGCCTGGGTTGAATATGCCCACAACACCGCTCGCTCTTCTGCTACAGGGATGTCCCCCTTCAAAGCGTCCCTGGGTTACGACCCCCCGCTGTTTCCGGAGCAGGAGAGTGAGGTAACTGTCCCGTCAGTTAGGGCCCATCTCAGGCAGTTCCGCTCCACCTGGGCTGCCGCGCGCCATGCGCTATTGCGCACAGCGGAGCGCAACAGGACTGTGGCGGACCGGCGTAGGAGACCTGCCCCGGCGTACAGAGTTGGGCAGCTTGTTTACATTTCCACCCAGGACGTCACTCTAAAAGGCGAGAGGAGAAAGCTGGCACAGCGCTTCATGGGTCCCTACCCCATCACCCGGATCATCAACCCGGTGGCTGTGCGCGTGGCTATTCCCCCCTCCCTCCGCATTCATCCTACTTTCCACGTGTCGAAGGTGAAACTGGCGGTTACTGACCCCCTTTGCCCTCCTCCTGCAGCGCAACCCGCGCCCCGGATGATTGGTGGCCATCCGGCCTGGTCCGCCTCCTCCATCCTGGACTCCCGGCGCCGGGGTCGTGGGTTGCAATACTTGGTGGACTGGGAGGGCTATGGGCCCGAGCATCGACAGTGGGTGCCCCCGTCGTTTGTGTTGGACCCATCGCTCATCGCGGACTTCCACCGAGCGCACCCGGATAAGCCATCGCCAGGAGGCGCTGCTAGAGGGGGGAGTACTGTCACGCCGCGCCATTCATCAGCGGCGCCACCTGCTCACGCACCTGCTACTCGTCAGCGGCGAAGGATAAAAGCCGCCTCGCCCTGAGCTTCGGCCTGAAGCCGTAGACTTCATTTTCCTTGCATGGACTTCTACCACATTCTCTTCAGCATCCTCTTTACCGGTAAGAAGTTCACTTACCTCATCTCTCCAGTCTGCTCCCCTGTGCACAGGTGGATTCCTCGGCGGCGGACAACCTCGTCTCTCCTCGCTGCTGCACCGAGCCCTGCAGGTGGCTGTCTCCCGGGCTTCCATCCTTGAAGCGCCAGTCATCTGCCCAAACAAGTAAGCTTCTCTCCCTCGCCTATTCTCCTCCTGTGTTGGTGTGTGCTCATCACCCTGTGTCCAATTTCTCCCATAGGGTTGCCGGCTGAACGGTCTCCTGCCTCTGGGTCCGAAGCAGACGCCACCACCAACACATTAACATTCCGCAGACACGCACCCAAACATCCCTGTTGTTAATAAACAGTTTGAACTACTCTGAGCCTGTGTGTGTGCGTCTCCTGAGCCGAACGTTATGTCAACAACCAAAACTTTCTAGTTGAGTTAAGGGTACAAAGAGCAGCCACTTAAAAACTTGAGTAATGACTGCAGTCTTGAAGGTTTGAGGTTTTTCTCAAAAATTTAGAACAATTTTCTTATACAGTGTTGTGAAAAAGTGTTTGCCTCCTTCCTGATTTCTCATTTTTTGTATGTTTTTTTGTATGTTCAAACAAATGTTTCAGATCATCAAACAAATTTAAATATCAGACAAAGATAACACAAGTAAACACAAAATGCAGTTTTTAAATGAAGGTGCCTAAAATTTGTAAAATTGACTTTTCTTGTACATTTGAGACTTTATTATAAATTTGTGGATTATTTTATGACTTATTTTGTCTATTTTTTTTAAATAAATTAGTGGTTTTTTTAAATAAATTTGAAACAGACTGTGTTTTTTTACTTTTCTCTTAAAACAATTTTTGACCATAATTTTGCAGAGCCAGAACAGAACAATAACACAACATAACAAAAATATTTTTTTTGTAAGTTGTTTGTATTTTTTCAACTGATTTAAGACAATTTTGCACCACTGAATCCAAGAATGACATCCGTTTCTCTCCATCAGGTCAGGTTTTTATGCTAAGTTGTAAGCAGTTGTGTAGCAGTTGTACTGTAAATTGAATAGTAGACATTGATAAAGGTAAGTACATGTAAATTGAATGTTACATCATCATCGTTCAAAATTCAGAGAATTTCAAGAAATAAAAAAGAATTTTGCATCATATAAAGCGAAAATACCCGTACATATAAACAAAAACGTAAAAAACATGAGGCCATAGTTCAAAAAGTTGACCTGATTGAGCAAAACCAATGAGATTTTTGGATTCAGCACATCAAAATTGTCCTAAATCAGCTAAACAAAACTTAGTCAAAAAATTTGTAGTTGACCAGTGTGATTTAACTCTGATTTCAAAGAAAAAAAGTTAATAAAATTCTATTTAATGAAATAAATGAAATGACAAAAGATGCAGTTATTTCTGTTAAAATATTTCTATATATTTAGAGTTTTTTAGAAATCTCCTCACCACCCAGACAGCAGGAAAAACCTCCCTTATTTTGAAATCCAAATGTTGGCACGTTTAGTTTGAAGGCTGCTGACGGATTAAAGTCGTTGACTTGGTGAATTTTGGTCATCTTAACTTGCCAGGTACATAATAATGAACACAAATTAATTAACTGATATTAACTGAGGTAAAGGTAAAAATATCTCCTTTTTATTCTTGTCTGAAATAAGAAAAACAAAAAACTAATAATTTAAAAGAAGACAAAATGAACCAACTCGAGCTCCTAACCACACGTGTTAGCTAAGCAACTCTTCATTATTGCCAGTGTTACCAGCAGGTTAAAACCATGATAAATGCTTTCACTGCTTGCATACCTCTCCTGATATTTTACCGCGTTTAAAGTACTTTAAGCTCATGCTTCTCTCAGGCAGTGACGCTAGCGAGACACTGCCTGCCGACTGGAGCGGTCAGACGAGCGGGGCGCTTCTGAACTCTGCGTGGATGACAGTCACGCGCATTGTTCGTGTGCGTGCTTGTGGACCGTCACTGGTTCATAGTTTTTTCTTAAATTTATAGTTCCTCATAGAGTGGCAGCATAATTTCAAGCATGCCGCCCGGAAATGTTACCAGAGGAAACCCTGCATACATACGCACACAGTTCTACACAGAGTGCAGGAGCATTGCAGCTAGATGGTATCAACAGCATTACAGCTAGCTACATTACCCTGCAGAATATAAATATGGACCCACACAGTGTATTTCACGTCTGAATCAACAATGTTGTTGTCTCCCCCAATAATAATTGTAATTGTCCTAGTTGTGTATTGGAGGGGACGATCTCTATTGTGCCGAGTTGTGATGTTTAATACGACCTCTATGAGCAGCCCTGGTTAGATTATAAAGTCTGACAGCCGTAGGTAGGAAGGACCCGCACCATCCTCCTCTCCCCGATCTCCTCCACTGGGTTGAGGCGTTGCCCTGGAACAGAGCTAGAGTCTCTTCCTGTGGGCTGCCATGATGCCGCTGCCCCAGTAGACCACTCCAAATGTGATGGCTGACCTGAGTCTCCTCAGGAGGAACAGCCTGTGCTGCCCCTTCTTGTAGAGCGAGTTGGTGTTGTGTGACCAGTCCAGTTTACTGTTCAAGTGCACCCAGGTACTTGTAATAATAATAATAATAATAATAATAATAATAATAAGTTTATTTATAGAGCACTTTTCACAGAGTCACAAAGTGCTTAACATGGTAAATAACAAAGCAACTAAAAATACAGGCACATAAAGCAGTAAAAGAATAAAGTAGACAGGAAAAGCACATAAAAATACACTCAACACATACTGTACTAAATTAAAAAGCCAGGCTAAAAAGGTGGGTCTTTAGTTGCTTCTTAAAAAACATCAATGGAAGGTGCAGATCTAAGTTCAAAAGGTAAGAAGTTCCAAAGTCTGGGAGCAACAGCAGCAAAGGCTCTGTCGCCTTTGGTTCTGAGCCTAGTGCTAGGGACTACCAGTAGGTTCTGATTAGAAGACCTGAGAGACCTGCTGGGATGGTGTAGATGGAGCAAGCCACTGATATAAGAAGGCGCCTCTTCATGAATGGCTTTGTAAGTATGAACAAGAACTTTAAAATCAACTCTATAATTTATAGGAATCCAATGCAAGGAGGCCAAAATGGGAGTGATATGACTTGTAAGATATCACCATCTCAATGTCTGTTCCCTGGATGTTTATTGGTGCTGTGGGGGGTTGTCCACGCCTGTGACAGTCCACCACCATTTCCTTGTTTTTTCTTGCATTGATCTGGGGGTAGTTCTGCAGGTACCAGTCCACAAAGTCCTGGATAAGTCCTCTGTACTCCACATCATCCCCATCGGAGATGAGGCCAACGATCCCAGAGTCATCAGAGAACTTCTGTAGATGGCAGTGTGGTGTGTTGTGTGAAAGTCAGCAGTGTAGAGGGTGAACAGGAAGGGAGCCAGAACTGTTCCCTGGGGAGGCCCCATACTGTAGATGATGGTGTCAGACACACAGTCCTGGGTTCTCACAAACTGTGGTCAGCCTGAGAGGTAGTCCAGGATCCACGATGACAGGTGCTGGTCCACCCCTGCACACAGTAGCTTGTCCCACAGGATCACTGGTTGGATAGTGTTGAAAGCACTGGAGAAATCAAAGAACATTCCATTGTTAATTATTGGCGGGGACTGTGTGGAGAGGGTGTCGGACTTCCGCTGTTTGGGAGTTCACATTGAAGAAGGCCTGACCTGGAGTGTAAATACCATTGAGCTGCTGAAAAGGGCACAGCAAAGACTGTATTTCCTGAGGGTTCTCAGGAAGAACATCACCCAGAGACTGCTGGTGTCCTTCTACAGATGCACTATCGAGCGTTTAATGACATACTGTATGTGCGTGTGGTACACCAGCTGTACAGCAGCTCAGAGAAAAACAGTCCAGAAAGTCATTAGGATGGCTCAGAAGATCGTTGGCCGCCCACTTCCCACACTGGAAGACCTAAACAGTTCAAACTGTCTCAAAAAAGCTTGGAATATAATAAATGATACTTCCCATCCTGGCCACTCCTTGTCTGAACTGCTGCCATCAGGCAGACGATACAGATAAATTAGAACAAGGACAAGCAGATTCAAAAACAGTTTTTTTTCCAACAGCAATAAATGTAATAAATGCAGATGGATGTTGAAGGTGCATGAGGGGACTGTGTAATGACAGAAATGTGTGTTTGGAGGTGTGTATTGTGCGGACTGTATGTGTGTACGTTTGTATGTTTAGGCTGTTTTTATACATTTTATATAGACATTTTATACATTTTGAGTTTACATATTTATGAATGATGCTCTGACTGGTTGGGCATTTTTAAATTTCATTCTTTATGTGCCAATAACAATAAAGCTTATTCTATTCTATTCAGAACATGATCCTCACGGTGCTCCCAGGCTTCTCCGGGTGGGTCAGGGAACAATGTTGGAGGAAGATCACTGCATCCTTCACCCTGATGCCATGCTGGTAGGCAAACTGAAGTGGATCCATCGCTGGTCCCACCAGGGGGCGAAGGTGGGCGAGGAGCAGCCTCTCCAGGGTCTTCATTAGGTAAGATGTGAGGGCTACTGGTCTGTAGCTGTTCAGGTCCTTGGGGTGTGGAGTCTTCTGTACAGGTACCACACAACATGTTTTCCGCAGCTGTGGTCCCCTCCCCAGCTTCAGGCTCAGACTGAAGTTGTGCTCCACGATCCCACACAGCTGGTCTGCGCAGGACTTGAGCCTCGAGCTGATGCAGTCCAGACCTGCAGCCTTTCCCGCGTTGATCTTCTTCAGCTCAGCTTTCACCTGGGTTTTAGTGAGGGACAGACTGGAGCAGGGGGGCTGTATGCTGGGGGGGGGGGTCTGTGAGGGGAAAAACAGCAAGGGATGTAGGGGGGTGGAGCTAGTGCTGTGGACTGTGGGACTAGATGAAGGTGGAGGCAGCAGTGGTTGGTGGGCAGGTGGAGCAGGTGGAGAAGAGGGTGGTTGGTCAAACCTGTTCATGTTAAACCTGTTTAATATCATGTCTCCCCCCCCCCCCCCCCGAGGCAGACATGTTTGCTCATTCTGTTCTCGAATGCTGGCTTTTTCTTCTTTTTTGTATGTTTGCTGCTCTTTCTACAGTGCATAAATGTCACGCACTGCTAACATACAACCGACAGGCATTGCTGGACATTGCCAAGACAAGCAGCCATATGGAATTTACTGGCTTTATACCACCTGAACTACAATGCATTGTCCACTGCCATAGTGATCACCACCACCCCCAGGAAGGCCCCGAAGCACCAAGCCCCCATAAGCATGCTGATCCCAAGAGAGCGCTTCGGAAACAGTGTTGTACGCGAGGTGGTGGTGGGGGGCTTCATGCTAGGCTGAGCTTGTGCTAGCCGCCCACCGCTACCTAGCCTCCTGCTAGCCAATGTACGGTCTCTGGAAAACGAGCTGGACGAGGACTGAAGACCAGCGGGAGATAAAAGAGCGCTGCACTCTAATTTTCTGTGAGACCTGGCTCTCAGACAAAGTCTTAGACTGCACCGTTCAGCTTCAGACCCACTCCGTACATCGGGCAGACCGGACATCAGCCACGGGAAAGAGGACAGGTGGGGCCGTGTGTGTGTTTATAAACAACTCGTGGTGTGGAGATGGACAGACTGTTTACAAGCACTGTTCGCCTGATGTGGAGTTTTTACTGCTGAAATGCCATCCCTATTATCTACCGAGGGAATTCACCGCTCTGTTTTTGGCCGCTGTTTACCGAGAAGCAACTGCACAGCAGCACTCTGCAAACTCCATGACGTCATCAGTGCATTAGAGACATCTCATCCCAATGCTGATTTTATTGTTGCTGGTGACTTTAACCAGTGCAATTTATGGACTGTACTTCTCAAATATTACCAGCATGTGGACATGCCCACCCATGATAAAAATACACTGGATCATGTTTACACCAACATATGTGGAGCGTACAGAGCGGCACCCTGCCCCCACTTCGGACAGTCAGATCACATCTGCCTGTTTCTGTACCCAGCCTACAGACAAAGACTGAAACAAACAAACCCTGTTGTTAAACAAATTGAATGCTGGACTCCAGAGGCTGAGAGCATCCTGCAAGACTGTTTTGCCTGGACAGACTGGGATGTGTTGAAAGCTGCAGCCACGCAGGAGGACTCTTCTGTAAACATAGAGGACTATGCTGAACATGTGACTGGGTACATTAGTACTTGTGTTGATACCACCGTATGCACCATACAAGTCAGGAAGTTCCCCAACTAGAAGTCCTGGATAAACAGTCAGGTATGTCAGATGCTGCATGCTTGCGCTCTTGCATTTAAATCAGGCAATGAGGTCGAGTACAAAGCTGTACAGTATGGACTGAGGAAGGCTATAACAACAGCCAAGAGGCAGTACAGTGAAAAGCTGGACAGCCTCTACTCCACTCCTGACCCTGGGTGCATGTGGCAATGCCTGCAGCACATCACAGACTACAAGAGGACCACCAGCAACACCACTAGCTCCACAGACAGCCTGCCGGATGATCTCAACATATTTTTTTTTTTCCTTTTTCCGGTTCCGGTTCCGCTGGATCGGCGGCGCCACACGAGTTTGGCTGCCTTTTGCAACTGCCTTTTTCTTATCTTCCTTCTTCTTTGTACACCTTCCACTCTATATATATATCACGGACACCCAGATCGCCCCAAGGGTCTCCTGAGTCGGCGGACGGAGCCACTGTTTGCAGCGGGGGACGATGCAGCAGGGAAGAGCTAGCTAGCTGGCTAGCTAGCTCCAACCACCACCCGGTGCTAACGGAGAAGCTCGACATGCCGAGGAACTGTGGCGAAAACGACGCGGGTGCCGGGCTGGAGTTTAGGCGGCGTGCAAGAAATATAAGACAGAATAATAAAGAGCGATGGCAAGAACCAAGCAGACCGCCCGTAAATCTACTGGAGGAAAAAGCCCCCCAGGAAGCAGCTAGCCACCAAGGCTGCTCAAAAAAAGAAGGCCCGGTACCGTGGCTCTGAGAGAGATCCGTCGCTACCAGAAATCCATGGAGCTGCTCATCCATAAGCTGCCCTTCCAGCGCCTGGTGAGGGAGATCGCTCAGGACTTCAAGAACGACCTGCACTTCCAGAGCTCCGCCATCATGGCTCTGCAGGAGGCCAGCGAGGCCTACCTGGTGGGTCTCTTCGTGGACACCAACCTGTGCACCATCCACGCCAAGAGGGTCACCATCATGCCCAAAGACATCGAGCTGGCCCGCCGCACCCGCGGAGAGAGAGCTTAGACTTTCTGCTGCACATTCACCAACTACAATGCTCCGCACTGTGTGTCTATATATTGTGGCCGACACACATTGTGGGCTCACGCTGCCACAGAGACAGGACTGAATGTGTATTGCGGGGTGTCACGTCTGCAAGGACTAAGGACTCGAATCTACAGGAGGTAACAAGGAAGTGTGAGATTTGTCTCTTTGTCCCACAGAAGACGCCCCGGAGGGTATTCCGGTTCATCAAGAAATGAGAGACAATGGTGAAGCTTCAAAGGGATGCTTTGTAACTGTATGTTGACTGAAGACACCATGTGGCTTGAATTCTGATGCTGGAAATGTATAAAAGGGGGTTGAAGTATGATTCTTTCTCTTTCCTGCTTTGAGAATGCTAGAAGCTGCGTTCTGTCAAATAAAGCTGGTTTTATGACTGAAACTCAGCCTCATTATTTGAGCATGCTTCTACACTGGTGACCTACGACGGAGAATGAGCAGACAGAATTCTCCCGAGCGGGGCTCTGTGGAAGCCAGCCTGATGGCCGCCTCCACGATCCGGCTGCCCGATTTCTGGCAGCACAGCCCGCGCTCATGGTTTAGCGCAATCGAGGCGCAGTTCAACCTCCGGAGAATCTCCAACGATGACACAAGATTCTACCACGTGGTAGCGAAGCTGGACAGCAACACGGTCCAGAGAGTGGAAGATCTGGTTAATCATCCACCAGACAGCGACAAGTACAGCGCATTGAAGGACGCGCTGATCAGCCATTTCACCCCCTCAGTCCAACAACGAGCAGAGGGGCTCCTGGCGCTGACGGAGGCCGAAAACGATAGACCTGCGGACCTGATGGTGAAGATGCTGCAGCTCAAAGCCTCTGAGGATGGCGAATTCATTTTCGCCCACCTTTTCCTTCGAACCCTACCACCAGCAGTGAGAGTGGCCCTGGCAGAGTCACCCCGATTGGCCAAGCGAGACTACCATGGGTTGAGCAAGGAGGCGCAGAGGTTGGTCGACGCCCACAAGCGGAACGCGGTCTCGGCCGCGGCGGCCAGTCCAGGAACGGCGTCCGGAGACAGTGCGGGTCCAGCGGCCGCGGCGCCAGACGCACCAACGACGGCGGCGACAGGAGCCAGACGACGCGGAGCGGAGAACGGCTCGTGCTTCTACCACCGCCGTTTTGCAGAGAGAGCGCACAGGTGCGTCCCACCGTGCAATTTTAAGCGCCAGGGAAACGCCAAGACCGAGGGCCAGTAGCAGCTGCGACCCTCGGTAACGAGAACAGGCTGCTTTACCTGACGGATGCACGCTCGGGGAAACAGTTCCTCGTGGACACGGGCTCTCAGCTGAGTTTCGTCACACCCACCTACGCGGAACGGCTGTCGCCTTCTAAAGCCCCCTGGGTGTCAGTGTCAGCAGCGAACGGCTCCACGATTAAAACGTTTGGTGAGAGGACCATGCTTCTGTCCTTACAGGGCCGTTCATTTGAGTGGACATTTATTGTAGCAGCAGTCAGTTTCAACATGTTAGGGGCTGATTTTTTGTGCTCACATGGTTTATTGGTTGACCTTGCTAATAGACGTCTGATTAATGCACTGTCCTTTCATTCTATTCCCTGCACAGCTCGGGTGGCCCCGCCAACTGCACATGCCAGCGTCTCAGCTGCGGGTGGTAAGTTTCACACTCTGCTTGCTCAGTTTCCAGCACTCACAGTCCCCACGTTTTCAGCAACGGTGGCCAAACATGGGGTAGAACATTTCATAACGACCACAGGCCCTCCCGTGTTTGCAAAGGCTCGGCGCTTGGACCCAGCTAAACTGGCCATCGCGCGCGAGGAGTTCACTAATCTGGAAAAACTGGGCATTGTTAGACGTTCCAAGAGCTCTTGGGCTTCGCCGTTACACATGGTCCCAAAAGCTGACGGCTCGTGGCGACCTTGCGGTGATTTCCGCAGGTTGAACAACGTTTCAGCTCATGACCGCTACCCGATTCCGCACATTCAGGATTTTTCTGTCCATTTGGCGGGGGCGCGCATTTTTTCTAAAATAGACTTGGTGCGCGGCTATCACCAGGTGCCAGTGCGCGCGCAGGATGTACCCAAAACAGCGGTCATAACGCCTTTCGGCCTTTTTGAGTTCTTGCGCATGCCTTTTGGCCTCAAGGGGGCCGCGCAGACTTTCCAACGCATGATGGATGCAGTTTTACGCGACCTGCCTTTCGTGTTCGTTTATTTGGACGATATTTTGGTAGCCAGCGCGTCCGAAGGCGAACATGAAAAACACCTCACAGCAGTTTTCCAGAGGTTGGCAGAGCACGGGTTAATAGTTAACCCAGCGAAGTGTCAGTTTGGGGTGGCGCAGATTGATTTTTTGGGACATCGCGTTTCGGCAGAGGGAGCAGTTCCCCTTCCAAATAAAGTGCGTGCCATAACGGATTTTCCGCAACCTCAAACGGTCAAGGCGCGTCAAGGCGCGCAGCCATTGTACACCGCGTTAAAAAAACAAAAGCCCGCAAATAAAGTTGAATGGTCTCCGGAGCGGGAGCGCGCTTTTGCCCAGGTCAAATCAGCCCTGGCAAACGCAGTTTTGTTAGCGCACCCAGTTCCAACGGCCCGCATGGCGCTCACCACTGACGCTTCCGATGTAGCGGTGGGGGCGGTAGTTGAACAGTTTGTGGCAGGTACCTGGCAACCCCTCGCGTTTTTCAGCAGGACCTTGCGCGATAGTGAACGGAAATACAGCGCGTTTGACAGGGAGCTTTTGGCCCTACACTTGGCCATCCGTCATTTTCAGTTCTGGTTAGAGGGGCGACGTTTCACCGCTTTTGTGGATCATAAACCGCTAACGTTTGCGATGGCCAAAATTTCAGAACCCTGGTCAGGCCGGCAACAAAGGCAACTAGCCGCAATATCGGAGTTCACTATTGATATTCAGCATGTCGCGGGTAAACACAATGTTGTGGCAGACTGCCTCTCGCGTGCGGTAGCACCGCCAAGCCCCATAGGGGCAGACTCTGTAGCCATGGCCGCGGGCCCGGGCAGCGACGCGGGAGCGCGCGCAGCCCCAGTCTGTGTTGGGTTAGATTATGCAGCTATGGCTGCGGAGCAGGTTAACGACGCGGACGTGCGCGCGCTCCAGTCTGGACCAACAGGGTTAAGGCTGGAGCACAGGGTGCAACAAAACGGTATGCCCCCGCTAATCTGCGATGTCTCCACGGGACGGCCCCGCCCTGTGGTGCCAACCGCGTGGCGTCGCCGTGTTTTTGACTTGGTCCATTCTCTCGCGCACCCGGGGGTGCGCGCATCGATTAAGTTGGTGGGGGAGAAATTTGTTTGGCCCGGGTTGCGCAAACAGGTCAAGGAATGGGCAGCAGCCTGCGTAGCGTGTCAGCGAGCTAAAATACACAGACACACTAAGGCCCCGTTAGAACCTTTCCACATCCCCGCTAAGCGTTTTGATCACGTGCATATTGACCTGGTCGGGCCGCTTCCGTTATCACACGGGCACACACACCTTTTGACGATGGTAGACCGCACCACGCGCTGGCCAGAGGCGGTTCCTTTGGCATCAACCACAGCGGAAGAAGTTGCGCGAGCATTTTTAGCAGCATGGGTTGCGCGTTTTGGTGTACCGTCGGACATAACGTCCGACAGAGGTCCCCAATTTATTTCCGAGCTGTGGTCATCGACGGCCCGCAGCTTGGGGGTGAAGATTCATCGCACCACCGCGTATAACCCCCAGGCTAATGGTTTATGCGAACGCTTTCACAGGTCATTGAAAGCAGCCCTCAGAGTGTCGCTAACGGATACAAATTGGGTAGACAAACTTCCATGGGTGTTATTAGGGTTGCGTTCTGCACCTAAGGAAGATTTGCACGCTTTCCCGGCTGAATTAGTTTTCGCCCAACCGCTTCGTTTGCCCGGGGAATTTCTTCCTGATAATCCCGCACCTAGTGGCCCCCCCGCTCAGCCGTGGCAGAGCGGCTCAGGAGCAAACACACTTCCTGGCCCAATCCATCACAGTTTCCCACACGTTTTTGTGCCCAAAGCTTTAAAAAATGCAGAGTTCGTTTTTGTTAAACATGACGCCCAGCGTCCAAGTTTGTGGCCGTTTTACGACGGACCGTTTCGAGTGCTGGAGACCGGGCAGAAGCATTTTCTGCTAGATTTAGGGGGCAGACGGGAGCTGATTTGCATTAACAGACTCAAACCCGCTTTTGTTCTGGCTGACGAGGAGGTGCAGCTCGCGAGGCCCCCCCGCCGGGGCAGGCCGCCGAGGGGGCATTCTCCAAAGTCTTCATAGAGAGGTGCTAACGGCTTTAATCCACAGGTGCAGAGAGATGTTGCAGGTGCAGCCAAGCCAGGTTGCAGCAGATTCGGCAGAAGATTAAAACCTAGGCAGTTGGTGGATTGATTAGCGATGTATGGAGTGCTTTGTGTTTTTCTTTTTGTTATGCCATTTAGATTTTGCCTTACTAGACGTGTGGGGGGGGGGTAGTGTGGCCGACACACATTGTGGGCTCACGCTGCCACAGAGACAGGACTGAATGTGTATTGCGGGGTGTCACGTCTGCAAGGACTAAGGACTCGAATCTACAGGAGGTAACAAGGAAGTGTGAGATTTGTCTCTTTGTCCCACAGAAGACGCCCCGGAGGGTATTCCGGTTCATCAAGAAATGAGAGACAATGGTGAAGCTTCAAAGGGATGCTTTGTAACTGTATGTTGACTGAAGACACCATGTGGCTTGAATTCTGATGCTGGAAATGTATAAAAGGGGGTTGAAGTATGATTCTTTCTCTTTCCTGCTTTGAGAATGCTAGAAGCTGCGTTCTGTCAAATAAAGCTGGTTTTATGACTGAAACTCAGCCTCATTATTTGAGCATGCTTCTACAATATATATATATATATATATATATATATATATATATATATAGTAATATGTACATATGTATACTAGCTGTTCGTGTTTTTTTCTTGCCTTCTGATTGTTGCTCTGAGTGTTGCTATCCCTGTGCTGTTGCAATCCTGGAATTTCCCCATTGTGGGACTAATAAAGGCTTATCTTATCTTATCTTATCTTATCTTTTACACCCGCTTTGAGACCTCCAGCTACAGTGCAGAGAGGAGACACACACACGCACCCTCCCCCTCCACTAAAAGTCTCACCAGGACAGGTAAACATAGCAGTGAGGAATATCAACCCCCGCAAGGAAGCAGGACCAGACAACATCCCTGGGCGGGCTCTCAGAGCATGTGCTGCCAAGCTGACTGATGTTCTCACAACCATCTTCAACCTCTCCCTCAACCTGAACATAGTCTCCTCCTGCTTCAAAACCACAACCATCGTCCCCCTCCCCAAAAAGAGCCCGCTGACCTGTCTGAATGATTACAGGCCGGTAGCACTCACTCCAGTCATCATGAAGTGCTTCAAGAGAGTGGTGCTGGCCCTCATTCAGGACAGCATACCGGGCACCCTGGACCCCCTGCAGTACGCCTACTGGCCCAACAGGTCTACCTCAGATGCCATTGCTGCTGCACTCCACTATTCCCTCTCCCACCTGGAAGATAAAGACTCCTATATTAGGATGCTCTTTGTCGACTACAGCTCCACCTTCAACATGGTCATCCCCCACAAACTCACCAACAAACTGTCTTCACTTGGTCTGCACCCCACCCTCTGTGACTGGCTACTGGACTTCCTGACTGGCAGGCCCCTGTTTGTCAGGATGGGAAACAGGACCTCAGCCAGCATCATCACAAACACAGGTCTCCTACAGGGCTGTGTTCTCAGCCCCATCCTCTACAGCCTCTTCAGCCATGACTGTGTCGCCTCCCACAAGGACAATATCAACTTAAAGTTTGTGGATGACACAGCAGTAATAGGACGCATCACTGGTGATGATGAAGCATCCTACAGGAGGGAGGTGGCCAACCTGGTGTCATGGTGTGAGGACAACAACTTCACCCTCAACACGGACAAGATGAAGGAGATGATAGTGGACATGAGGAAGGGGAGGAGACCTCATCGGCCGCTGTTCATCCGGGAGCTTGAGGTGGAGAGGGTGAGCAGCTTTAAATACCTGGGCATCCACATGAGCGAGGACCTTACATGGACACTTAACACCAAAGAGCGGGTTAAGAGAGCTCAACAGTGGCTGTACTTTCTGAGGAGGCTGAGGAAGTTTGGTATGTCCCCCATGATCCTCAACAACTTCTACAGCTGCATCACCGAGAGCATCTTGACCAACTGCATCACTGCGTGGTACGGCAGCACTACTGCTTTGGAAAGCAAACACCTGCAGAGAGTGATAAAGACAGCTGAGAAGATCATCAGGACTCCACTTCTCCCTCTGCAAAGCATCTATCTCTGCAGAGTCAAAAGTAGCATTGCCTCCATCCTCCAGGACCCCACCCACCCCAGCACAGAATATTCACACTTCTATCCTCAGGCCAGAGGTACAGAAGTGTGAAATGCAGGACATTCAAACTAAAAAACTCCTTCTTTCCCATTGCCATCAGACTCCTGAATAACAGAATAAACTAAACTCCGGACACAGCTTTGCAAATAGAAATTCACACACTGGATGCTAAATTTGCACATTGCTCATTTGCACACTGTGCATAGTCTCACGTCCATATCATCTCTGCTGCTAAATTATCATTGTACAGTCTACTGGGTATTATCAGGGCACACGGCTTTACACAGAAAAATTCTCATGCGTGCTAATTTGTACATTGCTCTTTTGCACATTGTACATTGGCTCATGCCATCTCACGCTCATATCATCTCTGATATTAAAATACTATTGTACAGTCTACTGGGTACTATCAGAGGCGAGTCATACTCATTCAATGAATTTTACTTACTCAGGATCATGTTATAGTCATCCAGTGAATATTCAATTTTCATTCTTCTTGTTTCATCTAGTTTTAACTGCTTTAACTGTCCTAATTTCTTTTAATGTATATTTATTAGTATTAGTATTTAAAATTAAGGTGTGTTTATTACCTTTATTAGTATTGATGTGTATTTATTACCTTGGCATTTGTTAGGAGAGCAGAGTAAGAATTTCACTGCTCAGGAAATGTTGCATTTTTTAACAGTGCACATGATAATGAAGCCTTTGAATCTTGAATCTTAAAGAAAAGGTTCAGGTTGTTCACCCACTCTCTACCCCTTGTGGCCTGGGAGGAGGTATTCTGGTGCCCAGAGATGGTTTTGAGGCTTCTCCAGACACCGCTGATGTCACTCTGCTGCAGCTTGTCCTCCATCTTCTTCCTGCAGCTATCCTTCCCCTCTCTGATATTCCTCCTTAGCTCCCTCTGTACGGACTTCAGCTCCTCCTTGTTTCCTGACCTGAAGATCCTTTTCTTCTCCTTCAGCGGTGACTTTATCTCAGGGTTGATCCAGGGTTTGTTGTTTGAGAAACACCGTATGGTCTTGGTGGGTACAGTGTTGTCCACACAGAAGTTGATGTAGTCTGTGATGGTGTGTGTGAGGCCGTCGATGTCCTCACCATGTGGATCACAGAGCTGCTCCCACACAGTGGATTCAAAACAGTCCTTCAGAGCGTCCTCAGTCTCCTTGGACCACATCTTCACCGCCTGGGTAACAGGAGGTTGTCTGTGTACCAGAGGTTTGTACACTGGCAGGAGGTGAACCAGAAACCCCTACCCCTATCCTTAATGAGGTGTAAGCTCCTTGGTGTTTGCATAACATAAGTCCAATGTTTTATTAACTCTGGTGTGGCACATGTCACGCTGAGTGAAAGTGGGCAGAGTGGAGGACAGGGAAGCGTGATTAAAATCACCAGAGATAAGCTGGAGAGCAGTGCGATGTCGAGTCTGTAGTCTGCTGGTGACTGTGTGGATGATGTCACACGCTGCCTCAGTACTCGCGGAGGGGGGTACATGAATAACAGCCATGATGATGTGTGAGAAGTCCGGGGAGGTATGCCAGTTGCATGCCAACAGCTAGCAACTCAATGTCCTTGCTACAGTGCTGTTCTTTAATCATGATGTGCCCAGGATTACACCATCTGTTGTTCACAAACATTATCAGCCCCCTGCCTCTGCTCTTGCCACTATCTGGTGTCCGATCTCCCCGTATTAAGTGGAAACCCTCCAGTTCGATGTTAACATCTGTTGTTAGCTCTGTTAACCACATTTCAGTAAATAACATGATGCTAACCTCTCTGAAGACACTCTCATACAGGGACACAGCCACTAGTTCATCCGTCTTATTAAGCAGCAAACTCACATTTCCCATAATAACAGATGGTAGAACAGGCTTGTACCTTGTCTTCCTTACGCATCGCTCCAGTCCAGCTGGACATCCCCGTCATTTTCGCCTGATTTCTCGAGGAATATCGGGTCTCTCAGTCAGCACTGTGGAGCAGCACAACGCTAACAATTGACTCCTACTCTAAACAATGGCTCCTCCACTCACCAAGACAGCAGTCATTGGCGATATGAGTAGAAAGTTGGCTAATATCAACGCCAGTGCAACGATATTATTGTCCTTGGTGTCCGTGATGGATATGGGGTAACAAGATCAGAAAAGTTGTGGCAAAGAAAAAATGGATAGCAAATAAAAAGGAGAAAGAAAACTCAGAACTGAGCCGCAGCTGCAAAAGACTACCGTTCATCGACAGCAGACTGGTTAAACTGGCTAAGCTGGTTAGACTAGTTAGACTGGTGTTCACTGACAGCGGACTGATTAAACTGGTTAAGCTGGTTAGACTGGTGTTCACAGACAGCAGACTGATTAAACTGGTTAGACTGGTGTTCACTGACAGCAGACTGGTTAAATTGGTTAAGCTAGTTAGACTGGTTAGACTGGTGTTCACTGACAGCAGACTGATTAAACTGCTTAGACTGGTTCGACTGGTGTTTATTGACAGTAGACTGGTTTGTTGACTAGTATTTGTTGTAAATCATCAGTTTCAGGTGTTGATCATCAGGAGGATCTCGGGGTGGATGGAGGGGTCAGTCCTGGGTTTGGAAGTCTGGTTCAGACTGGTTTTAGTCCAGCTTAGAGGTCAGATGATGAGGTCAAGTCCTCCATGTTTGTGTCTGTAGTGAAGTGAAACGTTTCCATATCTGCTGCTCAGACTGAGATGATGGAGTTCATGTTAGAAAACAGATGGTTTGTGCTGCAGCTGAATCACTTTGTCTGAAGGTACAAACACACAAACACAGCAGCAGCAGTGGTGGCGGTTCAAACTGTAAGTTCACGTCTAACTGAAGACTGGATGACCTGAGGAGGAGGACAGAGCACTTCCTGTCTCCCTGTGGAGGCGTCGCTCCAACTCCTTCAGCTCAAACCTGAACGCTTCTCCCTACGTCTTTATTTAGAACGCACAGCAACACAAGAACAAACTCCACCATTACCACCACCACTGTGGAAGACAGAGCCAGAAACATGTCCAACAGGGACACATCCAACAGTGTCAGAAATTCAACCACCACAGTCAGTAACAGAAAGAACCAGAGATATGTCCAATAGGGACAGAGAGGGAAACTCAGTAAGAGATAGGTTAAAGCCTAAATCAGAGGCACGTCCTACAGGGAACAAAACAGACATGTCCAACAAAGTCTTTGATATACATGTTCAGCACATACTATGACAATCATGTCCAACAAAGACAAAAACAGACATTACAATTTGGTCAGCCAATGAGTTTAGAGAAGCATGTTAGAGAAAACAAATACTTTCTAATTATTCATAGTTTATCAGTTTTACTCCATTTCTAGCCTCCAAGAAGTACCCACTAAGAGTCCAACTACAGTCCTGTCTTAAAGACAGAAGTTTAGGTGTCCTGGAACTTCTTATTGCTAAACTCAGACAACCAAAAAACATCAGGAATCACTTTAAATAGATTTATGTCAGTCACACAGTATACCAGTATATTGTATATTCATATTCACTGTATAACAATATTTCACTTTAACAGTATTACAAGATCATTGCTTTAATTTTGTCTTATTACAGTAGTTCCACTTACTGCACCTCAAAAATTACTATATGAAGATTTATTATTTATTTCAAAAGTGTATGTGCCAAAATTACCAAAATCAAAGCAAAAATGGGCCTCAAATATTTCAATTTATGTGTAATGAATATGAGATATATGTAGGGTTTAATTTTTCTATGCACTAGCATAACAGGGCACTCAGTACAACGGGAGGCAGAACTGTCAGTTATCAGCATCCTCTCCTATGGAACCACTTGCCAGATGTGGATAAATCAGCAGATCATCAGCGTACAGGCAGTTGTTAATATTTAAACTAAATACCAGAGGACTCGGAACAGAACCCTGAGATACACCAACAGCATTATTAGAGAATGTTAGCCTTCAGTTCACCTGTTTCTTATCCTACACACATTAACACCCCATCATCTATATGATCTTTTTTTAATGTTGTAGTGTCTTTATGCTACAATTCAAAGCACCTTGAGATGACTACTGTGACTGAACTTTGAAAAGATCATAAACCTTTATTCCTTAGCATTTAATACAAGTTCTAATTTCAGCAGAGCAGATTTCAGTGATTTAAAGCAGCCTGAAGCTTCTGGTTTATGTATAAATAACAGTGTCATTAACATACGGTATGCCTGTCTTTTTTAGAGCCTCACCTGTGTCCTCAATGTTTTAGCAGAGGAACAGTGCAATTTACACCACTAATTAGTTAGCATGTGTTCCACAATACAGAAAATCATCAGAATAGGAACTTTCAGATGGTGCTTTACACAATCTAAGAAAGAAAAAAAAAACAATGCCAGTGGTGCTGCAAAAGCTAGTCATGCATGGATAGCAAAACATGTGAAACACCACAGACGCTGATAGTGTGTGGCTCTAGTTTATTAGTCCCAGTTTTACAGGAACTCTTTCCTTCACAGGAACACAGCAGGGGCAGAAATAAGTCTCTGGTTTGGGGTTGATACTTTAGAGTGGCACAAAAAAACTGCTGGGTGGAGTTAGCAACTGACTTGTTGCTAACTGGATATAACTCAGGTCATGATGTAAGCAAACAGAAGACAAAATCATAGCAAAGATCTAATGCTAATAAAATCTAATGTTGCCATGGCTACAGAGAGGAACTTCCATAGGGATCATAGAGAAGATTGTCACTGTCTGGCCCAAACCTCAAAACTCCACATTTCATATTTTTTAGTGTTTTTATATAAACTCCTTCTATTGGTCACCTTATAAGTCCTTTGATGTTTTTAAAAACCACAAATCAATTATAAGCATTTCTACATCAGTCAGAAAAAACATTGGTTTTCCAATTTCCTGAAAAAAGTTCTGGTTTGGAGATATGAGGTTTGGGTCCAACAGCAATGATACACAACCATGCAGTGGAAGCATCAGTGGGACACAAGCAGTGGAGGGGCACAGTGTTGGACAAATGAGAACGCTGTCCCCAGCAGGCAGGTGGATCCACACCACCGGCCCACTGCTACTTCTCATGTAGCTACACTGTATAATCAGTCCGTTCTTCTCCAAATTCACTAAACAACATTAAGTTGGTCCCATGCACACCACTCTAGACTTATTTCATGCATAATCATGGACAACCATGGAGGACCATGCCCCCCACCCCAAAAAAAAAATGGAGACAAGACCACTGAGATGACCAGATATAGGAACGGAAAAAGTTCCCATCCCCTAAATTTGATTCTTAGTTCCTGCAGTAGAAATGGGACTACTGAAAAGTGAAGTAGTGCCACCCTGTGGTGTCTTCCCTCACTGCAGTACAACCTAAAAGTGAGTGGCACAGGCTGTCTTCTGTCAATTAACCCTTGTGCCCCCCAACTGACCTATCAAGGAAAATTTCTCTCATCACCTAAGAATTACAGCAGTTGATAATTAAAAATAAAAAAAAAACAGATGATGTGGCACAGCTTTGGTTCTCCCAGGAAAATCTGATCTAGAGCCCTCCCTCAATGAGACACCAGAGTTCAGTCATCAAAGTGTTTCTGGACCAACACCACCATTCTGTTCAGCAGTAAGAAGGCAGAGTCTTAACTCCAAGCATGAGGCAGCAGAATGGTGTTAAACAGTACTGTTACTGCTGAAACTGTTCGTGTTATCACGTCAAACCTCACATTCATGTCTGACTGCTCCATCAGTTTCTAACATGTCAGCAATCATGATTGGGGTCAAAGGTCAGGAGAGGACGTGGAGATGGGGCATGCTTCCTAGGGTGAGGTCAAAGGTCAGGGTAGGTGGGGTGGGGTCAAAGGTTCAAACAGGTTACTTACAGGTAGTAAGTGTAGGATTGAGAATTTCTTCGTCTGATGGAGGGAGTGATGAAATGGAGGGAGAACAGAAAAAGGGAAAAAACAACAGATTAATGTCTCAAAATCAACAGATGATTAAATTATTCTATGTGGAGGAGGAGGTGGAGCTGACAGCTGTGATTGGCTGGAGAGTCACAGTGTGAGGAAGGAGTCACGTCTGATTGGTTAACAGGATGAAGGTGTGTACATACATGTGGCGTTAAAACATCCAAAGAGAAAACAACAAAAACTTTTTATTTCCCAAAGAAAACCATCAGAAAATGATTTCCATGAGAAGATTTGTCTGTTTCACACACTTTAATATAATGTCAAACATGTTAATGATCACAGCCACAGATTTATGAGTGGCAGTAAAGATGGTGGGTTCCTCAGGGCTCTGTCCTCTGTCCCCTGGAGCTTTAAAGATTTCTGTTATTGAATCTTTCTGAAGAGGAAACATTTTGTAAGTAAATCATCCAACAACTATAAATTCAATTTCTAGTTAAATCAGCTCTGGAACTTTCGAGTTCTTTGTTCTGTTTTTGTTGTTGTTTTGAAATGCGGAACCAACAGAGCAAACAGTAAACAGGTTGAAACCTTCAGACTGAACATTAAAGACAGTTTTTAATGAGCTGTAAAACACCACAGAAATGTTTTGTCCTCTAAAAAACTGCATCTATATGTCTTTGAGAATGGCCTAATTTAAAATTAATTTCTGGAAAAAGCACAGTATGGAACCTTTAATGAAGAAAACTCTTAAAAACATTACATGATAGTGAAAGAAAAGCAGTAAAACCTCCTGACACAACTACACCATCACTTACAACAGAAAACCCAGTAGTAGTTCCTCAGGGTTCTGTTCTAGGTCTTCAGCTTTAACAAACTCAGCCTACTGGCTATGGGTACAGAGTCTCATGTGACTCCTGACTTGCAGGTTGAAGACCCCTGGTCTACACCACATAAACAGGTTAGGCTTAACCTGTGTTGTAACAGGTAAAACTGACTGATCAGAACTTTGAACCATAAGAACTGAACCTGGTTCTATGTCTGTTCTCAGAGATCTCTGCGGGTCAGCAGCAGCTTCACTCCGACAAACACTACAGCTAAAAAACAGAGGCCCACAGGTTACTGCAGCCGATCTTCATGGGATTCAGAGTTTCATGCTAACATTGTGTCTCATGCTAGCTGGATGTTTTATGCTAACCTTAGATTTTATGCTAACCATGTTTTTTTATGTTAACTGTGTGTGTCTTATGCTAAGTGTTTTTTGCTAACTCTGTGTCTAATGCTAACCCTGCATCTTATACCATGTGTTTTATGCTAACCATGTGTTTCATGTCTGAGTACTTTCTCTCTCTCTCTTCTCCCTGCAGGTTCATCTTCATTCCAACATTCGACTTCCTGTTTTCACGCCTGCTCTAATGAGCGCAACCTGGGCCTGGTCAGAGCGTGGAAATCAAATGCAGCCGTCAACATTAGAAATCTCATTAGAGACCCAACACCCCCATCGGTCTGATATCAGCAAGGAGATCACAGCTCAGTCCAGGCCACTCTACTGGTGTGTGTGTGTGTGTGTGTGCACGCGCGTGCGTGCGTCAATGCGTGCACGTGTGTACGTGTAGTAAAGTTGTGTGTTTTGCCTGCAGTCATTCAGCTCCAGGCGACTGGAAAAAAAGAATAAAACACTCTTTCATCTAAATTTCTCTCTTATCTTTGACGTTCTCCAAACACTAGCTTTTCTCTGTTTAACTGTGTGTGGAGGGGAAAGTGTGTGTGTGTGTGTGTGTGTGTGTGTGTGTGTGTGTGTGTGTGTGTGTTGTGTCTACATGATTAGGTATCCTGGCGGTCTTGTGTGTTTGATGTAGGAGAATAAAGTGGGTCCAGATACAGTTTAATGGTGATTACTGCTGCAATCTGCTTTGCTCTTCATCCTCATCCTCCTCCTCCTTGCTGTCACTGCCACACTGAACAGATGAGTTCTTTTACATAATTCTGTCCGCTGATCTGTCAGGATGTTAATGGGTCACCTGGTTCTCGTTAACATGGATGTTGACACACGTCAGACATTCTCTTCACCAATATCAACAATCATGATGACTAAACATCAAAACAAGCACTAACAACAGCTAATAAACATTAATAACATTACTAAAAAAAATAAGTATAAAATCCTTCTTCTCACTCACAAAGCTTTAAATAATCAGGCCCCTTGTTATTTAAAAGATATGATAGTACCTTATCATCCTAACAAAGCACTACGCTCCCAAAATGCAGCTTACTGTAATACCTAGAATCTCCAAAAGTACAATGGGAGGCAAAGCTTTCAGTTATCAGGCTCCTCCTCTTTGGAACAAGCTGCCAATCTGGATTTGAGAGTCAGACTCGATCTCTGTTTTTAAGAATAGGGTTAAAACCTTCCTTTTTGATATAGCCTACAATTAGGGTGGGCTCATGTGTCTCTGAACCCTCCCTTAGTTATGCTGCTAATAGGTTTAGACAGCCGGGGGACCTCCAATAATGTACTGGGCTTCACTCCTTTCTTCACTCTCAATGAAATATTTTTGGTGGTCATTAACATCTGTTTGTTCTCTCCAACAGATTGAGTCCCCGTTGTGCTGTTTGCTCTCCCGTCCCATATCCTTCATCCTGATTAAGAGCTGTTACCTTCAGGGAGATGTTATAGACCATTCAGACACAAAACTAACTGCTATAAGCTCTCTTTTGTCCCGATATCAATAGCTCTGTTAAATAAGGAACATGCTCAGCTGAACAGGACATAAGCCCCAGTTTAGCTGCTCTTAGTGTTTAGGTCTGTTCTTACAATTATTATTTCTAAGCTTGGTTTTTAATTTTCTAGCTTTTTATTGTTCAATTTATTTATTGATCTGAGGCTATGTTATTGTTTTTATTGTGGAATATGATTATTATTATTATTATTATTATTATTATTATTATTATTATTTTTAATGTTAATTTTTGTTTATAAACATTGCTGATTGTGTGTTGTTTTAAACTGTGACTGAAGATGAATGCAGCATTATGTAGCACTGTCATCCTGTGAGGGACAATAAAGTTGATTCTAATTCTGTCCTTTTCTTCTTCTTCTCTATCTCCTCACCCTTGTCTTGCCAATGAGCAAACAACCTCTATAAGATGAATTCCCAATATCAACTTTGTACGTTGGGAAGATGTTGGGAAGATGTATGTGTGCTGCTGGGGTATAGCTAGTCATGTCAAAAAAACTGGTGTACCGCTGTTTGTGGGCAGGGCTAAAACAAAGATTTACCTTTGTGGTGTCACATCCCTCAACTATAGGGGGCGTCAATGTGGAAAAGCTGCAAAACTCTGTAGTTCTGCTTTAATAAGTTATTAAGGACCATTAATTAATTAACTAATATCTTTAATAACCAATAAGATAAAATAAGATAATGTCATGGGTGGCGAGAGTGTGCCCCCACCTTCCCGTTTATCTCTCCTCAGGTCATCAATGTACCTGAGTGAGAGGACACACCTGCGCCCTCTCATCAGCCAGCGTTTATAAGGAAGCACTCTTCAGTGACTCAACGCTGGCTTGTCTGGGTATACTGCTCGCTCAAAGGACAAGCAAGTACATGATTTTAACAGGTGAAAGCCTTACTAACCTGTGCGCTCTCTTCTCTCTTCGGGTTGCTGCCATCGTGCGGGTGTGTCTCCGGGACTGCGCACGCTCTCCTGCCACACCATCGCCCATCAATGGCACTCAACCTCTACCCGGTCAGACACAACCAGCTCAATCCCCTTCACCCTGCTGGTTCGTCTATTCCCCGCTGGGGCCCTGTCCGGAACTCCCTCGGCCTTGGAGACAGCCACCCTCCTCACTGATCACGTGATCCGCCTCCACGGCATCCCATTGGACATTGTATGTGACCGGGATTCACAGTTCACGTCTCAGGTTTGGAGGGCCTTCTGCTGGACTCTGGGAACCATCCTCAGAGCAATGGGCAGGCGAAGCACGCCAACCAGTCCTTGGAGGCCACTCTCTGATGTGTAGCGGCCGAGAACCCGTCTGCCTGGAGCACACACCTGACCTGGGTGGAGTATGCCATGAATTCTGCTGTCTCCACAGCGACTGGACTCACCCCGTTTGAGGCATCATTGGGGTACACTCCTCCGCTGCTGCCTATGGCCGAGAGGGAGGTCGCGGTTCCCTCCGTGGGGGTCCATGCTCACCGCTGTCGGCGCCTTTGGAGGTCCATGTGCGCCACCCTCATCCGCTCCACCGAGCGCAACCGGACCATGGCCAACAGAAAACGGGTGCCTGCTCCCAAGTACGCTGTGGGGCAGCAGGTCTGGTTGGCGGCTAGCCCGATCCCTCTGAAGTTCAAGTCCAAGAAGCTTTCTCCACGCTTCTTAGGACCTTATATGATCTCCAGAGTGGTGAACGACGCATCTGTACAACTGAAGCCGCCACCAACCCTACGGGTGAACCCGACCTTCCACATATCCCATATCAAATCCCTCTCGGTCAGCCCGCTCCGCCCACCCCGGCAGCTGCCTTCTCCTCCCCGGATGATCGACGGCCATGCCGCATACACGGTCCATCAGATCCTGGATGTTTGCCGTTGAGGCCGGGGCCTGCAGTACCTGGTCAATTGGGAGGGCTACGGCCTGGAGGAACGCTCCTGGGTTCCCACGTCCTGTGTTTTGGACAAGGAAATGGTCCGGGCCTACCACCAAGCCCATCCCAAGAAGCCCCGTGGACCGCCAGGAGGCGCTCCTAGAAGGGAGGGCCCTGTCATGGGTGGCGAGAGCGCATCCCCGCCTTCCCGTTTATCTCTCCTCAGGTCATCAATGTACCTGAGTGAGAGGACACACCTGCACCCTCTCATCAGCCAGCGTTTATAAGGAAGCACTCTTCAATGACTCAACGCTGGCACATCTGGATATACTGCCCACTCAAAGGACAAGCAAGTACATGATTTTAACAGATGAAAGCAACTAACCTGTGTGCTCTCTTCTCTCTTCAGGTTGCTGCCATCGTGTGGGTGTGTCTCTGGGACTGTGCGCGCTCTCCTGCCACACCATCACCCATCAACGGCACTCACCCTCCACCCGGACAGGCACCACCAGCTCAATCCCCTTCACCCTGCTGGTTTGTCTATTCCCTGCTGGGGCCCTGCCGGTTCTCCCTTGGCGCTCACGTAAGTGGTAATTTGGCCAGCCCATTTTCCCCTTACTCTGTTCCTCCACTCACAGCTCTCGTCTTCTCTCTACAGGCTGTTTCCTCTGGCGAGTGACTGTTTCTGTAGCTGTGCGTTCATTTTCAACATTTAATAAAATTCTCAAACATGTATTGTTGTTTGATTGCTCTTCTTTGTTGCTGCATCATGCATGTGAGCTTATTGCTAATTACAATCATGACAGATAAACCTTTATTAGTCCCACAATGGGAAAATTACTGGAACCATTCATAACATTAATAACCAACAGTATCGTCAGCTTACCTTCCTGCTACTTTTATTTTGATTCTCACAGATTAACGATGACTACAGTGACAACTAAATTCTTCATATTCACATGGACCAGTGAACATAACTGGACCAGTACCAACTAAAACCAGAACAGAACCTCAGGAAGAACCAGACAGGAATACTCAACATCATTCATTGTAATAAATAAGATCAATTAATATCATATGTGTGTGTCTGCGGTCTTCTTACCGTTTCTTCATCAGCAGGATGACTCCGAGGAAGATGATGATGAAGAGCAGGACGCCGGCAATGGACCCGGCGATTTTGACAGTGTGGTCCGACTGTTTCTCCTGTTCTGGTTCTGGTTTCCTGGTTGCAGCTCCTGAGGAACGTTGGACAGCATTAGCGGCTGTTAGCCAGAGTGAAGGTCCCATATGGAGTTGCTGAAATGCTGGTGGTGGTGGTGGCACCCTGTGGTGGTCAGGGGAACTGCAGCACCAGAGTATACAGTAACTTCCGAACACCCACAGGGCCCTGGTCAAACCATCTAAAGGACTTCTGTCAGGACTTTGGGTCAGCGCACACTTTCACCACCTGTATCCTCATCAACTAATAACTAATGAATTGGTGTAGCGTTTTATAAAAGGGGAGCAGCGGGGAGCACAGACTGAGTGTTGTTAGGCTAATGGACCTGATATCATGATGGACTTTTTTTAATTATTTTTTTTAAATATTTTAATGACCAAATGATTAGACTGATGAATAAAAACCTGCCAATTAATTGTTAAACAAACAATCATTAGTTATCGTTCTGGTAGAGACGAGGCTGATGTCACTTCCCTTCAAAGACGTTTGATGAACTTTCAGAGATTAAACTTGACTACAATAATGTTTAGATGACAGCTGTCAATATCAGGTTCGGG
Source organism: Pholidichthys leucotaenia (assembly GCA_020510985.1). NCBI lineage: Eukaryota > Metazoa > Chordata > Actinopteri > Cichliformes > Pholidichthyidae > Pholidichthys > Pholidichthys leucotaenia. Next base: position 250,798,205 of record CM035844.1, on the reverse strand, counting down.
GGCCAGATTCAGTCCTCCGGTATATTCTGTCAGGCCCGATGTTAAATTTGTTACTTTGTCCTCCCTTGTCATTTCTAAAATTTTCCACATCTTGTCAAATTTGGACTTTTTATTCTCCTTGTCAATCTGTAACTCTCCCCACCCACAGACTGCCCTGCCCTTTGAAGGTCCACGTTCCCCTCCGGTAAATGTGAAACTTTTAATTTTCATAAACTTGAAGCATTTATGCCAGATAATCTTTAATTTAAGTTACAAACCTTTTTCAATGAAAAAGGAAGCTATAAAAACTGAATGTCCTGATTGGCTGCTGTTTTTTTGTCCCCCTTCTCTTGGTCCTCAGTGAGATTAAATCTGACAGTCCTAGTTTAGGTCATTTTAAAGAAACATTTATCAGAGATAAACGTAGAAAACAGAAATGATTCTGATTAAAGAGGCTCAAAGCTACTGTAGGTCATATCATCAATGTAACATAGAATTGTCCTCACTAGTGTGGTAAACACAACACTGCTGCGCGCGCACACACACACACACACACACACACACACACACACGTGTGCAGTGACTGATGGCTGTTGTCAGGCTGTGATTGGAAACGTAGCGCAGCTCCAGAATGACACATTACAGCGGTGGACAGCGACGTGGTGTCCTGAACGTTTCTCATCTAGCATGGAAGGATATTCCAGCAGGACGGACATAGCGGGGTAATGGCTTCTGTATGGGACCGACATCCATCACATCACTATACAGAGGACTCTCATCAGGGACCACCTCACACCACTGCTGTCTAACACCAGTTTAAGTCAGGAAACGTGGTGTTTATGTGTGAGAATATTTAGCTTTGATGTTATTCAGCCTGTCCACAGCAGAACATGAACAGGAGAGGAACAAAACTAAAATAGTGTTTCTGTGAGCTACAACATCAGCCAGATCAGGGCCTGCAGAGGCCACCATCACCAACTGTGAGGAGAAGCCTGAGAACCCAGAGGAAAACCAGAACCAGAGGCATTTCTAACTATAAAGCAGAGTACACAAATGCAGTGGGCTCCCACAGCCACCAGGGGGAGCTCCAAGTTACAAGTTCACCCTCAACATTTTGGGTAGAGAATTAAAATGATCTCCAACTGTTTTATCATAAATGTTGAACATTTTCCTGTAAACTGTCAACATTCATACAGATGCTGGTGAACATTTATTGTGTGATGGTTTATTTTTCTGTTCATCTAGACAGTGACCCAAGTTCATTTTTTAATTTTAAGAGATTTGAACTTGTCCTCATCACAAACACATGGGCCTCCAAACACAAATTTCAATTTAATTCAATTCAACTTTATTTATATAGCGCTATTTCACAACAACAGTCATCTCATAGCACTTTCAACTGTAGGGGAAACCCCCACAATTGCAGAAAGATCCCAGCAATCAGGCGATCCCTGTAAGCAGCACTTGACAGCAGTGGAGAGGAAAAACTCCCTTTTATCAGGAAGAAACCTCAAGCAGAACCAGACTAAGGGAGGGGCAGTCATCAGCTGTGAATAACTGGGGGATGAAGGGATAGAGAAGAAGAAAAGAACAGACATGTATGGAGCAAAAAGCACGGAGGGGACTCAGTCTATGGGAGAGAACAAACAGATGTTAATGACCAGCAAAAATATTTAATTGAGAGTGAAAAATGGAGTGAAGCCCAGTCCATTATTGGAGGTCCCCCGGCAGTCTAAACCTATTAGCAGCATAACTAAGGAGGATTCAGAGACACATGATCCCTCCCTAATTGTAGGCTATATCAAAAAGGAAGGTTTTAACCCTATTCTTAAAAACAGAGATTGAAACTGACTCCCAAATCCAGATTAGCAGCTTGTTCCAAAGGAGAGGAGCCTGATAACTGAAGGCTCTGCCTCCCTTTGTACTTTTAGGGATCTAGGTATTACAAGTAATCCTGCATTTTGGGAGTGTAGTGCTCTGCTGGAATGATAAGGTAGTATTAGATCTTTTAAATAAAAAGGGGCCTGATTATTTAGAGCTTTGTGAGCAAGAAGTAGGATTTTAACCTCTTGCACTCCGGTATACCGCGGACGGGCATGTCTCTGCGTGCTAGAGCGCACGTGCGCTCTAGGACACACGAGGGCGCTGCGTCCAAGAGCGCACTGAAAAAAAAAAGCTGCATTTCCGTTCTTCCACTACAGACACAGCCGCGAACAGATCAGATATAATTGACCTCTCATTCAACTAATAAGAGCCTTGAATTGGGTTTCTGATACCTTGAAGAACCAATGACTGAAAACCTAGCAAGAAGGACCCGCCTACCAACGCTGCGAATGCAGCGAGCCAATTGAAGCACAGAAGTTCGAAAGCTGTGGTGGAGAGACTGGGGTGGAGAGACTGGGGTGGAGAGACTGACTGCTGCAGCAGATGAAAAAAGGACCCGCAGGAAGAACCGCCATAGACCCAGCAGCACGGAGACCAACCACAAGTGCGACCTGTGTGACAGGGACTGCCATTCGCGCATCGGCCTGTTCAGCCACAGGCGGTGCTTTTTTTTTTTTATTCCAGCAGAATAGACGTTTAGGATTCTCTTCCATGGTCATCATAGACCGACGGAGGCCGATGACGAAGGCTGGGTGACACACACGCGTTCGCCAGTCTTTCTGAATTACTACTGTTATTTGTTTTGAAAAATCATTCGCCAAAACCGCAATCATGGAAGCGCAAAACCGCAATAATGGAATTATGTTTTGACCGGGTTGCGAGACCAGAACCACGAGTCCGTAACAAGCGGACCAGCGTCGCGTTCGTCTGACAATGAGGAAGAGAAGTTCTCCAGCTACGCTGCTGTTGTGAACAGGTAAGTGTTATAAGCTAAATTATTCTTTATCCCTAAAAATTGTAATCAAAAATGACTTTTGACCGATCGGTAAATTACAACTGTGCGGCGCACGAAGTCCGAAGTCCGTGCAACGCGGTACACGGTTCGTGCCCCGCGTCCAGACCGTGAACGCCCCCCCCCGCTACTCTTCTGTAGCGGGGGGGGGGGGGGAGCCGCGGTGACTGCGCTGCGGTCGCCACATCGCCACATGACTATTCCGTCATGTAGCGATGGTCGATGTCCGTCCTCTGTAGCGGGGTGGTGGGGTGGTGGTGGGAGTTGTTATCTTCTACATTACAAATACTTTAGAATAATTTTTAGTGCACTGTAGGTTATATTTTCTTATAAAAAAAAGCCACACATTTTTTACGTGGCATGTTTCTTTGTGTGTGGGGGCATGTTTGTTCATTCATTCATGAATGAATGAATAAACAACCCCCCCCCCCCCACACACACACAGCCCTGAGTGTCACCTTTCATTAGAGCCCAAGATGAAGCTTCTATATTGAATCATTCAAAAGTTACAGACGTTTTTCCCAAACTGTGCCATTTGGCACAATTTGGCACAGTTCAAAAACGCCTGGGAACTACCTGAGAACAAAGCTGTGTAATATATTCATTTTTTGTGGTATTGTTACAAAATTTGGACCTCAGCTGGATAACACTTGGTTCTACATTTCTGTTGCATTTTCCAGCCCAGATCTGAAGCTGTGTGTTATTTGCAAGCATTTGTATCCAAAAAAAACACCCAGGCCAAATTTATTTTCTTCAAGTTCAGTATGTTTAGATGACTGTTACTCAGTGGCAGGAGCACTTAGAGAGATTATGACTGTTTTGCCAAAAAATTCAAAGTGTTTTCTTTTAAATGAGACCAACCCCATGAAGATGCTGCAAAGGGTTGAAGAACAGCTTTTGATTTACTTTGGGCACATTTTTTGGGGCATTTTTAGGGAAATTGACTGGTGTGCAAGGGGTTAAACTTAAATCTAAATTCTATGTGAAGCCAATGAATCGAGGCTAGAACCGGAGAGATGTGATCTCTCTTTCTAGTACCTGTTAAAACTCTTGCTGCAGCATTTTGGATCAGCTGAAGACTTTTTAAAGATGTTTTAGGACAGCTTGATAATAGAGTTATAATAATCTAATCTAGAGCTAACAAAAGCCTGGATTAGTTTCTCAGCATCACTCCAAAACAAGATGGTCCTAATCTTGGCAATATTATGCTAATGTACAAGGCAAGTCTTAGAAACAAGTTTAATATGTGAATTAAAGAACAGATCTTGAGCAAAAATAACTCCAAGGTTCCTCACAGAACTATTAAGAGAAAGAATAACCCTATCCAATCTGATTTGGAAAGGTATTTCTAAGGTTTTTTGGACCAACTAGAATGACTTCAGTCTTATCTGAATTTAATAAGTCATCCAAGAGTTGCTTTCCATAAAACAAGCCTTTTATCTGGCTAATTGATTACTGTAGTCCGGTTTCATTGACAAATATAATTGTGTATCATCTGCATAACAATAAAAATGTATGGAATGATTTGTAATAATATCACCTAGCAGAAGCATATATAAACTAAAAAGAATATGGCCTAGTACAGATCGCTGTGGAACTCCATGACTGAGCTTTGAGTTGGAAGAAAACTCATTACTGAAATGAACAGAGTGGAACCTATCAGATACGTAAATAAGATTTAAACCTCTGCAACGAAGTTCCATTAAGTCCAACAAGGTGTTCTAATCTATCAAGTAAAACATTATGACCGATAGTATCAAAAGCTGCACAAAGGTCTAAAAGGACAAGTACTGAAACAAGTCCATTATCAGATGCGATAAGGAGATCGTTAGTGACCTTCAATAAAGCTGTTTGAGTACTATGATGGATTCTAAACCCTGACTGAAACTCTTCAAATAAACTATTTCCCTGCAAGTGGTTAGTCAAATAATTGCGTAGCAACAACTCTTTCTAAGATTTTTGAAAATGAAAGGCAGATTAGAGATTGAACTATAGAGATTGGTCTATAGTTAGCTAAAACTACTGGATCCAGCATTGGCTTTTTAAGTAAGGGTTTAATTACAGCAGTTTTAAAAGCCTGGGGTACATGACCTAATGTTAATGAAAAATTGATTATTTGAAGAATAGAGCTACCAATAAATGGGAAGGCTTCATTAAATAACTTGGTAGGAATAGGGCCTAACAGATAAGTTGAAGGCTTGGATGAGGAAATTATTTTATCTAACTCTATAAGGTCAATTGGACTAAACTCATCCAAACAGATATCAACTGAATGAGTTGTAGTAGTTAATGTATTTAAGTTAACGGTGGGAAGAATCTGACTGATTTTAACTCTGATGGATGAAATTTTATTATTGAAGAAGTTCACAAAAGTCCTGACTAGTAAGCTCTAAGAGAATCTAAGATTTGACAGAGTCCTTACTCTGTCAGCCCGGCTACAGTGCTGAAAAGAAACCTGGGATTATTCTCGTTCTCATCTATTAAAGCAGAATAATAACTTGTTCTAGCTTCCCTAAGAGATTTTTTATGTATTAGAAGTTGATTTCTCCAAGCTAAATCATCATCATCATAGCAGTCTGTCATGGTCGACAATGACTGTTTCATTTAGGTCTGATCAGGTTCCTCCATACAGCTCTGTCCTTAGCCTTCCGCTGCCAAGAACTCCTGTTTATATCCAATTTCTTCAGGTTTCTTTTTACAGTGTCTTTAAATCTGAGCCTTGGTCTACTCTGATTGTGTTTGCCCTCACATAGCTGTGAGTAGAGTAACTGCTGAGGGAGACGCTGGTGATCCATCCTCTCAACATGTCCGAGCCATCTCAGGTTCATCTATATTAGCAAGTCGTCCATTGATGGTAGACCAGCTCGTTTCAACACTTCTGTGTTGGTTATCTTGTCTTTCCATGAGATGTTCATTATGGCTCGAAGGTGTCTCATCTTGTATGCGTGGAATTTCTTTACCTGCACCATGTAGACAGTCCAAGTTTCAGCACCGTATAATAGAGTAGCCAGTACTGTCGCTCTGTACACTTTGCATTTCACACGGATAGACACATGACGATTGTTCCACAGTCTCTCCCTCAAGTTTCCAAACACAGCACTTGCTCTTCCCATTCTGACAGATAGTTCATCCTCCAGCCCAGCATTCTCTGAAACAGTACTTCCGAGATACTTGAAAGTCTTACACTTGACTCTGTACCAATGCTGATCCCGTCTGGTAGTGATGTTGATAACTGGAACTTTGGTGGTTGATAAAGGCATTCTGTCTTCTTGACGTTGATTTTGAGGCTGAATTGGCTAGCTGCTCTTGCAAATTTCTCCACTAAAGATTGCATATCTTCCGCACTGTGTGCAACTAGAGCACTGTCATCGGCAAAGAGCATTTCTCTTACTACCTTTATCAATGTCTTGCTCTTGGCTTTAAACTGCGCCACACTGAACAAGTCTGCTTCTTTCCTTGTTTGAATGTAGACTCCTTCTGAAGTGTCTTTGAAGGCCACCTCAAGCATGGCTGCCAGATATACGTAGCGAGAATAGTGTAGATGCCAGCACACACCCTTGTTTCACCCCGTTGCTTACTGTAGTCTTTAGACACTGAACCACTCATTGCCACGTTTGCTTGCATACCTGTATGGAGTGCCTCGATCAGGCTGACAAACTTCTCTGTACAGCCATATTTCTTGAGTACCTGCCAAAGTCCTCGTCGCGATACAGCATCGAAGGCTTTACTGAAGTCAATGAAGACTACATAAAGCGGCATGTTCTGTTCGATACACTTTTCTTGAACCTCTTTCAAGCAGAAAATCAAGTCCATTGTGCTTCTTCCACTTCTAAAGCCACACTGGGTTTCCAATAGTACATTCTGTGAGATATGTTCATTGAGTCTGTTCAGTAGTACACGTGAGAGAATCTTCCCAACAGTGGCTAGCAGTGATATACCTCAGTAATTTCCACAATCTTTCCTGTCACCTTTCTTGAACAAAGGCACAATACTTGCATCTGTCCAGTCTTGAGGGACTTTCTGGGAATCCCATATTTCTTGGATGAGCTTGTGTAGGCAGTTGGTCAGCTGAACACCACTAAATTTCCACACTTCTGCTGGAATTCCATCCCTTCCTGGAGCTTTACCATCCTGTGTTGTCCTGATAGCTTCCATTATTTCATCAAGATTTGGGGATTCATCAAGAGCTTCTTTAGCCTCTTCAGCAAATTCTTCAGGGTTGTTTAATAGTTGGTCAAAGTGGTCTGTAAATCTGTCCAGGATCTTGTCTTTCTCCTGCAAAACTATTTCACCATCCATAGCCTTTAGTTGATCAATCCTCTTGGTTTAGGGACGTAGATTTCTCTCAAACCTGTGAAGAATGTTTTCATGTCCTTCATGTTTGCTGCAGTTTGAAGTTCCTCCACTTTTTCATCCCACCAGATGGTCTTCATCTCTCTGGTGTACTTCTGTAGCTCACTCTGAGCCTTTGAGCATTTCTTCTTCTTCAACCTTGTGTTACACTGTAGGTTTTCCTGCCTAGCTGTATTCCTCACTTCTAGTAGTTTCTTCAGATGTTCATCACGCTCATCAAAACAACCTTGATGTTTCCTCTCAGGGTGGCCTAAAACATCACTCGCAGTTTGATACACCCTATCCTTCAGTGTTGCCCATTTCTCTTCTATGTCATTCTCTGAGTTGTTGCTGTCCCAGTCTAAGTTTTCATCCATTTCCTGTGTAAATTCTTCCTGCTTCTTTTGGCCTTTCAGCGCACTAGTGTTTAGCTTCCATGGTGGCTTCGCACCTGTCCTGCAGTGCTGTTTTCATCTGCAAATCCTTAATTTAGATCTCAGCATAACATGATCAGTGCCACAGCCCTCACCTCTCATTGCTCTGGTGTCCAATACATCCACTATCTCCCTGCCTTACTTTGATGTAGTCTAAGTGCCAGTGCTTGGATCTTGGGTGCATCCATGTCTTCTTGTGTGTGTCCTTGTGCTGAAATAGGGTGTTGGTTATCACAAGGTTGTACTCTGAACATAGTGTAAGTAGAAGTTCTCCATTAGCATTGCACTTGCCTACTCCATGACTGCCTAGCACTCCTTTCCATTTCTCAGTGTCCGAACCAACTCTAGCATTAAAATCTCCAACAAGTATCAGCCTGTCATCAGTCGGTACATGCCTGATAGTCTCTTGTAAATCACTGCAGAACTCTTCCTTCACCTCCTCTGTGTTGGTCCTTGTTGGGGCATACACACTGATGAGTGTGGCATACATCTTCTGCTGTAGTGGGAGTCTCATAGTCATTATCCTGTTGTTGATTGGCACTGGTTCCTCATTAAGCATTGCTGCTATCTCCTTTCTAACTGCAAAACCCACTCCTGCTTCTCTCCTTTCTTTAGTTGATTTCTCACTCTAAAAGAAGATGTACCCATGGTCTTCCAAGCTGTCATGTCCAGCAATCTTGTTTCACTAAGTGCAGCTATGTCTACATTGTACCTGTTCATTTCCAAGGCCACAAGCGCGGTCTGTCTTTCTGGGCACTGTGATGTTGATCTGTCCAACAGAGTGCGTACATTCCATTCTGCTGCACACAAGGCTGCTGTTTCCCTCTTCTTCTCTCTTCCTGCTCCTAACTTACTTTTCACTGCCTGTCAGAGTGTGAACAGATCAGTGTGAAACTTGTTAACCCGGATGACGTCCAAGCCTGTATGAGCTGTGTTCTGACTGACCATTTCATGAAACTGCTTGCAAAGTATTTGAGTACCGCTAGCTTTTGCTGGACTAGCAGCACAATCTTGGAAGATAGCGGTATTATCAGTGGCAAGGACAAGCTAAGACAAACTGACTCCAGTATCTGTTGCAGTGACTGACCAGATGATAGGTTTGTTTATCTCTGCTCTTTGTGTAGTGTATGTCACGATGCACCGACCGGCACAGTCCACCACAGACCTTGCAACAGATGTGTTTGTCTGCCAGGATTTCCACTCTCACCCCATGTAACTGGGAGTGGTCCACCACATACCTGTAGCAAATACTGTTTTTAGTTCTGCCAGGATGCCCCATTTCACCCTTCACACCCTCGGAAGTGCGGGGATGCCGGTTGAGTTGCCGACGGCCAGACCCATGAGACAGGTAGTACCGGTTTTCATGGTTATCCGGTAGTAAGCAAGCCAATGCCTGACCTGACTGAGCTAAACCGAATTCATCTAATTTAGTGACGTCATTTTCTTTCTAATTGACAAGTCTAGGTCACCACTCCGGTGGTGGCCTAGTTGATAGAGCATCCACCCCACAACCTGGAGGTTGGGGGTTCAAGTCCCAGCAGGGTCATACCAAAGCCCATATAAAAATGGCACTTCTTGCCTTCTAGCTTGGTGATCATCATAATAGAATGAGGGAAGGAAAAAGTTGTGTGGTGGTGCCTTGCATGGCAGCGGCCCCTTTGATTCTAGATGTGATTAACATTGTAGATAAGAGACACGTAATTTCGTTCTACTGTACATGATTAGCTGCATGGACTGAATGACAATAAAGTTGGCGTCTTCTTCTTAAGGTATGAGTTTCTGTGTTGAACCAAGGAGTCAGAAATCTCTGATTAGACTTTTTTTTTTTTTTTACAGGGGCCACCATGTCTGGAGTCTGATGCAGAGAAGCTGTCACACTATCTACTGTACCATACTATCAACTACAGAAGGAGCAAGCTCTCCATAGCTTATCTCCGTTGTGTTGACACATTGCATCGAGGAAACAACCTGCTTAAATTTGGTAACAGCATCACCTGAGAGATATCAACTGTTGTAATATTTTTCTTTAGGAGCCAAATAGTCAGAAATAGTAAAATCAAAAGTTAACAGATAATGGTCTGACAGTACAGGCTTATGAGGAGACACTACCAGATTTTCTATTTCTATGCCATATGTCAGCCCAAGGTCCAACATGTGGTGGAGATAATGGGTAGAATTTCCTACTTTCATAGAAAATCCCAGGGTCTAATATTGCATTAAATGCCACATTAAGGCAATCACTATCTACAGTTACATGTACATATATTAAAGTCCCCTACTATAATTATTCTATCCGATTTCAGCACTAAACCCGCTAAGAACTCAGATAAATTCAGATAAAAACTCTTAGTAAGCTGAGGGAGGACGATAAACTATGGCAAATAAAATTGGGTTTAGCCTAAAATTGCTAACATGCCCAATACTGAAGACCAGACCCTCAAAGGAATTACAACACATCTAGTGCTAAACAGCAGTGAGAGGTGACACAGATGGAAAAATGCAATTAAAATACAATTAAAGGCAATAATCCTCAGGAGAGTGAGGACAGCTAAGCGCAGAGCAAACGACACCAACATCCAGCAACACAGGAAGTGACGATATGTTACCATAGGAAGTGACAAGAGCCCAAAACTCTGTAAACGGTCCTTGCCATAGTGATAGTGGAGCTGCAACAGTTTGGATCTTCATCTTTACACATTTTTGTAGCCATATGACTGTTTGTAGAATCTCAAGTGACTCGTTGGTACTAATGAGGCTTACTAACCAAGTGCAATGATGTATTTATGCTAATGGCTCAGGGGGTAGAGCAGGTCTTCTAATAACCAGAGGGTTTGCGGTTCGAATCTCACACTCCCCAGATATCCCCAGATCTGGTGGTTAGTGATACAGGAGCTCCAAAGAGGACTGTGCTTTCTCCTTTTCTTTTCACCTTATACACCAAAGACTTTCAGTACAACTCTGAATCATAACACCTGCAGAAATTTTCTGATGATTCAGCTGTTGTTAGGTGTATAAGAGGGGGAGAGGAGGAGGAGGAGTAGACAGATTTGTGGAGTGGACCGAGCAGAATCACCTGAGACTTAACATCAGCAAGACCAGAGAGATGGTGATTGACTTCAAGAAGAAGAGGACACCTTCACAGCCATTGCATATTAGGGTGTGGAGGTGGTTGAGGACTACAAATACCTGGGTGTCATGATCAGCAAAGGACTGGACTGGAAATCTAACACTGACGCTGCGTACAAGAAGGGGATGAGCAGACTCTACTTCCTGAGGAAGCTGAGATCCTTCAATGTGTGTAACAGGATGCTAAAGCTTTTCCACCAGGCCACTGTTGCCAGCGCCATCTTCTTTGCTGCTGTCTGTTGGGGTAGCAGTATCAGAGTGACACCAACAGACTTGACAAGATTATCAAGAAGGCTGGCTCTGTAACTGGTCTCAGGCTGGAGACTTTTGAGACTGCGGTGGAGAGAAGGACACTGAACAAATTGTTATCCATCACGGACAATCCTAATCACCTCCTCCACCACACACTGGACAGACAGCGGAGCACTTTCTCCAGCAGACTGCTACAGCTTCACTGCCGAACGGTTAGACACAGGAAATCTTTCCTGCCACATGCCATTTCACTGTACAATAACTCACTCTGATGTTGAATTCTGGTCATAACTATGCTGCCATACTGCACTTTACAGTATAATTGGTACCTCACATTTTACTCTGCACCTGATAGTCCTGCATTGTACAGTGGGTATGATTCATGTATCTACAGTAGTGTGAAAAAGTGTTTGCCCCCTTCCTGATTTCTCATTTTTTTGTATGTTTTTTTTTTTTTTTTTTTTTTTTTTTTTTGTTACTTATTTGTACCCGTAGGTAGACTTGGTTTGCAGTCTGGTGACAAGCCACTGGCTGCTGGTCGCTGCGTGCGCGAGCGCCCTAAACCTACATGTTTTTTTTTTTGGTGTGCGGGAGGAAACCGGAGAAATCCCGGAGTAAACCCGCGCAACACGGGGAGAACATGCAAACTCCACACAGCTCACTGTTGGTCGGGGGCTGGGATCGAACCCACGATCTCATGATCCCCGCGGTCCCCCGGCCGAGGGTAAAACTGTGCTGCCACAGTGCTAAACCACTGCGCCACCGTGCAGCCACCGTGCAGCACCGTTTGTCACACTTACATGTTTTAGATCAACAAACAAATTTAAATATTAGACAAAGATAACACAAGTAAACACAACATGCAGTTTTTAAATGAAGGTGTTTATTTTTAAGGAAAAAAAATCCAAACCTACATGGCCCTGTGTGAAAAAGTGATTGCCCCCTAAACCTAATAACTGGTTGGGCCACCCTTAGCAGCAACAACTGCAACCAAGTATGTGCGATAACTGGCAATGAGTCTTTTACAGCGCTGTGGAGGAATTCTGGCCCACTCATCTTTGCAGAATTCTTGTAATTCAGCTACATTGGAGGGTTTTCCAGCATGAACCGCCTTTTTAAGATCATGCCACAGCATTTCAGTCAGATTCAGATCAGGACTTTGACTAGGCTACTCCAAAGTCTTCATTTTGATTTTTTTAAGCCATTCAGAGGTGGACTTGCTGGTGTGTTTTGGATTATTGTTCTACTGCAGAACTTAAGTGTGCTTCAGCCTGAGGTCACGAACAGATGGCCGGACATTCTCCTTCAGGATTTTTTGGTAGCAGAATTCATGGTTCCATTTACCACAGCAAGTCTTCCAGATCCTGAAGCAGCAAAAAAGCCTCAGACCATCACACTACCACCACCATATTTTACTGTTGGTATGGTGTTCCTTTTCTGAAATGCTGTGTTACTTTTACATCAGATATAATGGGACGCACACCTTTCAAAAAGTTCAATTTTTGTCTTGTCAGTCCACAGAGTATTTTCACAAAAGTCTTGGGGATCATCAAGCTGTTTTCTGGCAAAACTGAGATGAGCCTTTATGTTCTTTTTGTTCAGCAGTGGTTTTCGTCTTGGAACTCTGCCATGCAGGCCATTTTTGCCCAGTCTCTTTCTTATGGTGGAGTCATGAACACTGACCTTAACTGAGGCAAGTGAGGCCTGCAGTTCTTTGGATATTGCTGTGGTCTTTTGTGGCCTCTTGGATGAGTCGTCACTGCGCTCTTGGGGTAATTTTGGTCAGCCGGCCACTCCTGGGAAGGTTCACCACTTTTCCATGTTTTTGCCATATGTGTATAATGGCTCTCCCTGTGGTTTGCTGGAGTCCCAAAGGCTTAGAAATGGCTAGAAAATTGAACTCAGCTTTCAAAGATGTGATAAACCACAGTTAATTTATGTTTTAACGGGGGGGCAATCACTTTTTCACACAGAGCCATATAGGTTTGGATTTTTTTTACCCTTGATAATAAACACTTTCAAATAAAAACTGCATTTTATGTTTACTTGTGTTATCTTTGTCTAATATTTAAATTTATTTGATGATCTGAAACATTTAAGTGTGACAAACATACAAAAAAATGAGAAATCAGGAAGGGGGCAAACACTTTTTCACACCACTGTATACGGGTCACCATCTATTCATCTATGATGTGTATAAAGTTATCTTCACTTCTTATAAAGTTATCTTTACTTCCCATGGGTAATCCCTTTGTCTATTATGATGTGTGTGTTTGGGATCAATAAAGTCCATCTATCTATCTATCTATCTATCTATCTATCTATCTATCTATCTATCTATCTATCTATCTATCTATCTATCTATCTACCTCCTGCCATTGTGTCCCTGGGCAAGACACTTTACCCACCTTGCCTCCAGTGTCCATGACAGTGGGTATGAATGTGTATAAACATTCAGTAGTGGTTGGAGAGGCCTCCTTCCTCTTCCGTCACTGCACCACCCTATAAATACCAGCGGGCATCTTTAGCCGCCCTTTTTGCCGATGCCCCTGCCTGGTGGCTGTGTTGTGAGTCCAGCAACTAATAAAGCTGAGTTTGACTGTTCACCAAGTCTCATCATTGAATAAGGTATTTATACAGACATAATATTTTGATGATGATGATAAACTATGGAGGTGTGTGTCGCACCTCTTCACCCCTTCCTGGAACGCCCGGGTGAGCCACCCATGCCTTGGCCGCATTGGTTTGTAGCCGTCCAGAATTATATCATCACGCTCGACCTGGGTGAGCTTGATATGTTGAACGCATGTGCGCTTTTGGTGCATAATTTGGGGGTTGAGGGCCAGCGTGTCCTGTGCACACTTGGGGCTTTGGACTCATTTGAAGATGTAGTCAAATGAACAAAATGAGATGTAGTCAAATGTAGCTTTATGAGCTAGGCTACTCAAGGCACCATGTGACCTGATGTTAGCTAGGGCTGCTGAGCTAGCTCTCCAAATGGAGACTGCGGACAAGCTAACAGTGGAGCTAAATTGGTGCCAGTCACAACAGCAGCCGGCGTCTACAGCCGCGGCATTAGTAAAGAACCCAGATAGTGAGGATAGCATGGACAACGACACAATAGAAACCAATGCTACCAGCCACAGGTCTGCCCCGGGAAAACCCTTGTGTATGGGTTGTGTGTCCACAAATCACCGATATAAGGCCAGGGACTGCCCAGCTTGAGGGAAGCGCTGTGGCAAGTGTGGGCGCTTGAACCATTATGCCAGGGTGTGCCGTATGTCCAAGCTGAAGAGCCCACGGAGAAGATCACCTTCATCTGTGCTGACAACTGTCCATGCGGTATCCCCGAGTACCAACAGGTACACGTTCTACAAGGTGACGCTGGATGGTGAGGAGGTACCGCTGCTGGTCGACACGGGGGCAAAGGGATCGTTACTGAACTGGGCCACAGTGAGGAAATTTTTCCCCCAATACAGAATGAGAGATAACCCAGTGCCGCTCTGCGTTTATGGAGGTGGCAGGCTGCGCACGGTTGGAATACTGGAGTTAACGGTTCGGTACAAGTCAGCAGTGATGGCTGACTTCACGTTCCACGTGGTGGCCCGAGGTGACAACATCATGGGCTGTGACCTATTTTATGGACTGGGGTTCACCATTAAAGATGACACTGGGGAGGAGTGGTCTGGTTGTGGCCAGTGGAACCGTCCGGTTCCATTGGCGGAGGACAACACTGTGTGGGACAAAGATCTACTGAGCACCGTGGCGGTCGGGCGGGACCAGCCTTGCGTGGGTTCAATGCAGGAGGGTCTTAGTGCTGGTGGGGCACCTGCATCGGCGAGTGACACCAATGAGCTAGCCCCAGATTCCTCCAGAGCTTGGCCGCAGATGGCTGGAGGATCTGCAGCTACAACGGTGATCACTTCAGCCAGACGGCACCATTGCAGGCCAAGCAGAGCTCCTCTGTGAGTTGCAGACCTGGTCCGGGCTCAAGTGGAGGGACATCCACGGCGGATGTGGGTCAAATGACAACCAGAGGAACACCAGAAGTGGCTGCGCATAGTGGCTAAGTGGGGCGCAGCTGTCGGATGGCAAGTGGAGGCATGCCAATGAGCTGTGGTGTACTCAGGAGGAGGCTTTGGATGGCAGGTCCAGATGAGAGAGGCAGCCAATGGTGAAGACAAGAGGAACTCTTGTCTATGAGGCCAGCTGAGACCCTGGGGGCAAGCCGCTTCCAGGGGTGGGTCTACTGACGGGCTGCCCTGGGCCCCTCCACAAGCCGGTTCTACCCCTTTCTGCCAGAAGGACAGTATTGTGGTTTTGTAAAAATAAAAAAATTAGTTCTAATGTTCATATGTTTGTGTGTTTAAAAAAAATAATAATCTGTTATTGTTCTGGGTGTGTTTTACTCTAGGAGCACAGCAATGTTCTCAGTATTAATGGACTTTTAGTTAGTCTCAGGTGGCAGAATAACCCACCTTGCCGTGTGGGGTAGGATGGTAGTCCACCTGTCTCCCCTAGCTTAGGTTTGTTATGTGAATGTGATCGGCCATTTAGTGATTTTAGTTCTAGTTTTCTTAGTGCATGATTGGGGTCCTAAATTGGGGAAGGGCTCAAATGTATGTGTGGTTTCTACGGGGGGAAGGGGGGGGGTTATGACGTTATTTTTACTGTGAAGTGTGGTGTAGTGGCGGCCACTTCCTCTTCCGCCACTGCACCGCCCTATAAATACCAGCAGACATCTTTATCCAGCGTCTTTGCCGATGCCCCTGCCTGGTGGCTGTGCTGTGAGTCCAACACCCAATAAAGCTGAGTTTGACTGTTCACCCAGTATGATCACTAAATAAGGTCTTTATACAGCCATTACAGTTCTGTGCTTCAATTATGAAGCGTTTTCAATATTAAAACACTAATAACTCCTACCACTGCTACATTCATTCATTCATTCATTCATCTTCTTCCGCTTAATCCTTTTCGGGTTGCGGGGGGGCTGGAGCCTATCCCAGCATCTTTGGGTGAGAGGCAGGGTACACCCTGGACAGATCACCAGTCCATCGCAGGGCCAACACAGAGAGACAGACAACCATTCACTCTCACAGTCAAACCTAAGGACAATTTAGAATCTGATTCTTAAAGCTTATGGAACGTCACATTATTTTTCTTTCAATGTCCTATTTTTCTTCTGTACTGGGAGCTGCTTGGTCACATTCATTATGCCTTGGTGCAAAGCTGCTTAGGCATACCATGATCACTACATGTGTGTGTGTGTGTGTGTGTGTGTGTGTGTGTGTTACTGGCTTTCCAGCTCGCTTGGTCAAAATCAAGTGGAACTAACGGCTTATATCATTGTATTGCATATTTTATCAAATTGTTATGTGGCACAATGGTAAATGGTGTTCACTTATATCGGGCTTTTTCTCATCTCTGGATGACCAAAGGTCTTCACACATCCTGCTGTCCACACATTCACACACTTATGGTGGCAGAGCTGCCAGACACCAGTGCTGGCCTGACCCACCAGGAGCAACTGGGGGTTCAATGTCTTGCTCAGGGACACTTCAACATGCAGACTGCAGACAGAGTGGGAATCAAACCCCTGACCCTCCATCTGTGGTTGGCCACACTACACCTGCACCACAGCAGCCCCACAATTTCTACATATGGCTTTGTTATCACAATAAACACAAATTTACCTCACCTTTACTGTCACTGCAGCTGGGAAAAGGGTATTGTAGGAAGTATGCTAGGCCAGTACAGGTGGCAGTGCCCTCCACCCCCCCACCCCATGCCTCCCTGCCACAGGCACCGAGGCATCAGCACCTTGGTGCTTTCATTATTATTATTAATGGTAACATGCTGGTCCATGAAGCCCATGGCTTTCACTCCTGGGGGCTTGTCCAGGATCATCAAGAGTCAGCTCATTGTCAGTAATCACTGCAGAGCAAATCTTAACTCCCTCTGTAGAAAGAGTTTGGAAAGAATACAGAAGAACCTGGATGAGCCCCCAAAGAGGAGTAAGACTGTTTGACTGGGACAGGTTTCTGTTGTCTCTGGGACTCTGATAACTGCTGATGGAGGACATCAGTGTGAAGCTAGGTGGCTTCTACCTAGGTTACTGAGAGTCCTCCTCTGGGTTGTTCAAGGGTCTATATTCTCCACCCTGTCTGAGGTAACGGTGGAGTGTTCGACCATCGGAGAACCGGTCCAAGTCCTCGTCAGACCGGTCCACTGGTTTGAGCTTCTCACTGGTTTATTTTTCCTCTGTTTTCACTTTGTCTCCTCAAGGTCAGACAAACTCGACTGTCAGCCGCTGCTGCTGGCTGGATCTCTGTTTCATCACACACAACAACACACAAGAACACACACAACACACACTAACACACACGGGGACCATCACCCCCTCGCAGGCAGAGAGCTGCTGTTTTCAGTTTAAAGGCTATCAAAACATGCTTTGAAGACACTATTTATCAGCGTGTGTGTGAGTATCTGTGTATGCGTGTCTACGTGCGTGTCACAGCAGGCCATAGAAAAGCTGTTTTTCTGTGAAAGTGAAGCTGTTTTTTCTGCTTCGGGGCTTCAGCCGGTCACGCTGAGTGGGAGGTGTGTGTCTGTGTGTTTGTGTGTAATAATAACTGTGCATGTGCTTGTGTGTGTTAATGTGTGTGTGTGTGTGTGTGTGTGAGTCTATAGGAGGCGAACAGCTGTCAGTGTGTGCGTCCCGCTGCTGTCACACACACACCCAGTCGGTGAAAGTTTCCTCCTTCAGGCTGGTAAATATTTAAATGTAATTTTCTATGAGCTGTCAATGTGTGTGTCCCACCTGTTCACCACACACACACACACACACACACACACACACACACACACACACACACACACACACACACACACACACACACACACACACACACACACACACACACAAACATTAGCCTTGATGAGTTTCAGCTTCTAAATGACAATGTTTTCGTCTCACCTTCAGCTCCGTAGCTCTGCTCTTGACTCACTGCAGAATGGTCTCCTCAGTTCCCACACAACGACACACATGTGGTTATCAACACATATGTACACTGTCATATAAAACCTCATGCTGACTCCTCATTACAAACTCTTCCCTAGTTTTTCTTCCTCCACTTCTCCATCTTCTCTTCCACCTGCTCCCTACAGTATCAACCATCGTGGTCCACAGAGACTCCTCCCTGACCTCATCTGTCATGGAAACAAGAAGGGGCTCAAAGCTGATCCCTGACGTACTTCTCTGTCACTCCTATAGCACACCTCACCACCGTCTCGCTGTCCTCACACATGTCCTGCACCACCCTCACATACTTCCTCATACAGTACCACAATTCTTCCTGACATCCTATCATCTGCTTTCTCCCTGCTCTGAGCCTGTACGACATAACGAGCATGTGTGATCCTCAGAAACAATCAGTGTGTGTGTTCATGCAAATTATTAATAAACCATGAAGTCCATCACAGAGTTTGAAGTTAGTGTGTTAGTCTATGTGTAGATGAGTGTGTGTATCCATGCATGTGTGTGTTGTGTCTGACCTGTCAGCTGCTTGTCTCCGGCGGCTGGAGCGATGCGAATGTAGGGCGTGGTGAGCTGGGTGGCAATTATAGCGGCTGTTCATCCAGGAGGACAAGCAGAGAGACAGAGGGAGGGACAGAGGACAGGTGGGTCCAGACAGGTAAACAGAGAGAAACGAGCTGAAGCAAGTCTGTAGTGAAGCTGAATTATTAGTCAGAGCTCTCTTCATTATGGTCAGCCACTAACGAGCCACATGTTCATGGTTGTAACACTACTGACCTAATTGGTGTGTTTATAAATAATCAACACATGTGAACACATCATACAATTTTTCTTAATGATCACTAAACTCTTCACTCCAGATGGCTCATTAAGATCCTCAAGGTTCTTTTCTTTAAATTATTTATTTATATTGTTATTTATTCTCATATGTGTTTTTTCTTATTGACTTCTGTATTGGCTGCTTCTGTACATGTTGCCGTCCTGGCCGTGGCACATTGGACCAACTCTTTACCCTCTCGAGAATCCTCGAGGATTCGTGGGATTTGCCCAACCAGTTTACATGTGTTTTGTGGACTTGGAGAAGGCATTTGACCGCGTCCCTCATGGTTTTTTGTGGGGGGTTCTTCGGGAGTATGGGGTATCGGGCTTGTTGTTACGAGCTATTTGGTCTCTGTACGACTGTTGTGAGAGTTTGGTTCGTATTGCCAACACTCGGTCGGACTCACTCCCAGTGAGAGTTGGACTCCGCCAGTACTGCCCTTTGTCACCGATCCTGTTCATAGTTTTTATGGACAGAATTTCTAGGCGCAGCCATGGAACGGAGGGTGTCATGCTCAATGACCACAGGATCTCATCTCTGTTGTTTGCAGATGATGTTGTCCTGTTGGCTTCATCCAGCAATGACCTACAGCTCTTACTGGGACGGTTTGCCGCTGAGTGTGAAGCGGCTGGGATGAATCAGCACCTCCAAGTCCGAGTCCATGGTCCTCAGCTGGAAAAAGGTGGATTGTCCTCTCTGGGTTGGGGACAGGCTCCTGCCCCAAGTGGAGGAGTTTAAGTATCTTGGGGTCTTGTTCACGAGTGAGGGGAAAATGGAGTGAGAGATCGACAGACGGATTGGAGCAGCATCTGCAGTGATGCGGACGTTGTACCGGTCTGTTGTGGTGAAGAGGGACCTGAGCTCTAAAGCAAAGCTGTCGATTTACCAGTAAATCTACATTCCTACCCTCACCTATGGTCACAAGCTTTGGGTAATGACCAAAAGAATGAGATCATGAATACAAGCGGCTGAAATGAGCTTTCTTTGTAGGATTGCTGGACTCACCCTCAGAGATAGGGTGAGGAGCTCAGTCATCCGGGAGAGGCTCAGAGTAGAACCGCTGCTCCTCCACATTGAAAGGAGCCAGCTGAGGTGGTTTGGGCATCTGATTAGGATGCCTCCTGGATGCCTCCCACTTGAGGTGTTTCGGGCACGTCCCACTGGGAGGAGACCCCGGGGCAGGCCCAGGACTTGGTGGAGAGACTATGTCTCCCAGCTGGTCTTGGAACGCCTTGGTATCCTCTCTGAAGAGCTGGAGCAGGTGGCTGGGGAGAGGTGAACTGCTGCCTCCGCGACCGGGACCTCCGGAAAAGCAGTATGTGTATATTATATATATATATGAACACAGTTGCCTTGATTTCTTTGCATGCATGAATTACTTGGGTTGTTACTGATATCAAGTGAAAATCTCAGGTCAATGGCTCCATCAAAAATATGTTTGTGTGTGTGTGTGTGTGTGTGTGCGTGCGTGCGTGCGTGCGCGCGCACACACACACATATATATATATATACATACATACATATATATGTATGTATGTATATACATATAAATAAATAAATTTGCTTATTACTTATTTATTTTTCTGTTTATTATCTTACACATGTATTAACTATTCACATTTATTTTAACTTTAATTAATTTAATATATTATCTAATTTATTTTTATCTAATTTTTATTCTAGTTTTTATCTAATTGTATTTTTAGATTCATGTATGTTCATATTTACTTAGTTTTTACTGGACACAAATTTCCAGATTTGTCCTCTTTTTATTCCTTGTTTTATTAACTGACTTATACATTCATTGGTTAATTTAGTTTTCTGTTTATCTGATAATTATGTATGTTTGATTTTTGAAAATGTTTTTGTTTTAATGGTTTTTTTATATTTACCTATTCATTTATTTATTTATTTTATTTAATACTTATTTGCTTATTTGGGCTACTGTTGGTTGAAGATGGAGGAGGAGGAGAGGGGGAAGGCGTGTTAGGAGGGAGAGAGAGAAAAGGAAAGGTAGAAGTGTGGAGGTGAGAGTAGGGATATTAATTGTAGGGACTATGACTGGTAAAGGCAGAGAGTTGGCTGATATAACGGAGAGAAGAAAGGTAGATATACTGTGTGTTCAAGAAACCAGATGGAAGGGAAGCAAGGCTAGGAGCATTGTAAGTGGATTTAAACTGTTCTACGATGGTGTAGATAGGAAGAGAAATGGAGTAGGAGTGATCTTGAAGGAAGAGTATGTGAAGAGTGTTCAGGAGGTAAAGAGGGAGTCAGGCAGAATCATGAGTTTGAAGCTAGAAGTCAAAGGTGTGATGCTGAATGTTGTCAGTGCGTATGCCCCACAAGTTGGCTGTCAGGTAGAAGAGAAAGAGGAATTCTGGAGTAAGTTGGATGAAGTGGTAGAGAGTGTTCCCAGGAGGAGAGAGTGGTGATTGGAGTGGACTTTAATGGACATGTAGGTGAAGGGAACAGAGGTGATGAGGAGGTCCTGGGTAGGTATGGTCTTAAGTAGAGAAATGTGGAAGGACAGATGGTTGTGGATTTTGCTAAAAGGATGGAAATGGCTGTGGTGAACACATACTCCAAGAATATTGAGGAACATAGTGTGACTTACAAGAGTGGAGGAAGGTGCACACAGGTGGACTACATCTTATGCAGAAGGAGAAATCTGAAAGAGACAGGAGACTGCAAGGTGGTGGCAGGGGAGAATGTAGCTAGACAGCATCAGACGGTAGTCTGGAGGATGACTTTGGAAAGCAAGAAGAGGAAGAGAGTGAAGGAAGAGCCAAAGATTAAGTGGGGGGAGTTAGAGAAGGAAGAAGGTCACACAGAGTTCAGGAAGGAGTTGATTCAGGCTCTGGGTGGTAGGGAAGAATTACCAGATGACTGGGAAAGTACAGCAGAAGTATTGAGGGAAACGGGTAGAAAGGTATGTGGTGTAGCAGTGGACAGAGGAAGGAAGACAAGGAGACTTGGTGGTGGGATGAGGAGGTACAGGAACGTATTAAAAGGAAGAGGTTAGTAAAGAAAAAGTGGGATAGTCAGGGAGATGAAGAAAGTAGACAGGAGTATTTGGAAACTTGGCACATGGCAAAGAGAGAGGTGGCAAAGGCAAAGGAACGGTATATAGTGAGTTGTATGAGAGGCTGGACACTAAGGAAGGAGAAAAGGACTTGTATCAACTGGCTAGACAGAGAGATGGAGCTGGAAAGGATGTACAGCAGGTTAGGCTGATTAAGGACAGAAATGGTAAAATACTAACAAATGATGAGACTGTGTTGGGAAGGTGGAAGGAGAACTTTGAAGAGCTGATGAATAAAGAAAATGAGAGAGAGAGGAGGATGGATGAAGGAAAGATGGTGAACAAGGAAGTCCTGAGGATTAGCAAGGCAGAAGTGAGGGCAGCTTTGAAGAGGATGAAGACTGGAAAGGTGGTTGGTCCAGATGACATATCTGTGGAGGTATGAAGATGTTTAGGAGAGATGGCAGTGGACTTTTTAACCAGATTGTTTAACACAATCTTGGAGAGTGAGAGGATGCCTGAGGAGTGGAGAAGAAGTGTTTTGGTATCAGTTTTCAAGAACAAAGGTGATGCTCAGAGCTGTAGTAACTACAGAGGCATAAAGTTGATCAGCCACACTATGAAGATATGGGAAAGAGTTGTTGAAGCCAGGTTAAGAGGAGAGGTGACAATCAGTGAGCAGCAGTACGGTTTCATGCCAAGAAAGAGTACTACAGATGCAATGTTTGCTCTAACAGTGTTGATGGAGAAGTATAGAGAAGGTCAGAAGGAGTTACTCTGTGTCTTTGTGAATCTAGAGAAAGCAGATGATAGGGTGCCAAGAGAGGAAGTGTGGTACTTTATGAGGAAGTCAGGAGTGGCAGAGAAGTATGTGAGGGTGGTGCAGGACATGTATGAGAACAGCAAGACGGTGGTGAGGCGTGCTGTAGGAGTGACAGATGGATTCAAGGTGGGGGTGGGATTACATCAGAGATCGGCTCTGAGCCCCTTCTTGTTTGCCATGGTGATGGACAGGCTGACAGATGAGGCCATGTAGGAGTATCCATGGACCATGATGTTTGCAGACGACATTGTGATCTGTAGTGAGAGTAGGGAGCAGGTGGAAGAGAACCTGGAGAGGTGGAGGTATGTTCTGACAGAAGAGGAATGAAAGTCAGTAGAAGCAAGACAGAATACATGAGTGTGAATGGGAGGAAGGCAGGTAGTCAAAGTAGATGAGTTTAAATAACTGGGGTCAACCATCCTAAGCAATGGAAAATGCACAACAGAGATGAAGAAGAGAGTGTAGGCAGAGTGGAGTGGGTGGAGACAAGTGTCAGGGGTGATTTGTGACAGAAAGGTAGTAGCAAGAGTGACAGGAAAAATTTACAAGATGGTAGTGAAACCTGCTATGATGTATGGTTTGGAGACAGTGGTGTTGACAAAAAGACAGGAGGTGGAGCTGGAGGTAGCAGAGTTGAAGATGATAAGATTTTCATTGGGAGTGACTAGGAGGGACAAGATTAGAAATGAGTGTATCTGAGGGACAGCTCAGGTTGAGCAGTTTGGAGACAAAGTAAGAGAGTCAAAGCTGAGATGGTTTGGACATGTGCAGAGGAGGGATAGTGGAAATATTGGACAAAGGATGGTGAAGATGGAGCTGCCAGGCAGAAGGAAAAGAGGAAGACCACAGAGAAGATTGATGGATGTAGTGAAGGAGGACATGGAGAGAGGGTTGGTGTTCCAGAGGAAGATGGAGGGAGAGGAGAGACGGAGGCAGATGATCCACTGTGGAGACCCTGAAGGGAGCAGCTGGAAGAAGAAGAAGAAGAAGAAGAAGAAGAAGAAGAAGAAGAAGAAGAAGAAGAAGAATGAACATTAAATATAAATCTGCCAGATTTATCTAAAGTGCTAAATTACATCTGTAGTCCCTTGGTAGGTCCCATAATCAAACAATCCATGATACACGAAAAGGACATCTGTAATAAAATTGTATAAGGTGCATATGTTATTTATTATTATTATTATTATTATTAAATTCTTATTTAACATTTAATCATATTTATCTGTATAATCATTTACCTTTTTCATATTTCTTTTTTGTTATTTTTTATGGTAAAATTATCACTCATTCATGTTTTCCTATATATTTCTTTTTATTTACCTTTTTGTTCACTGTTGGTTTATTTTCTTATGAATGTATAATTATTTAGTGTTTAAAATGGTCTTGCTCATCTATGGTTGGCTGCCTGATACAAAGTGATGACATCATTTTAATATGTTTTGTGTGTTTATCTTATGTATAAAGTTATTTTGAGCCTGCCATCGTACCACCTGAGTGTACATAATGTGATCATGTGACTTTAGCTTATGTTGAGGTGTTAACAAGGAGAGGAAAAACACACCTGTAAGAGAAGCTCATTAATCAGCCAATCAGTGATCAGACATTAGTAATCGATCCATCGGGAAGCAAAAGCAGAGAAGAAGTAGTTTGGTTGGTCCAGGAAGTATGTGTACATCAGTGAATTTAAACCTGAACACCACAGCCTCGTGTACAAAACTATCAGTACATTCCATAACAGTGTTAGAAAAGGAAAGTCCAAATTTTAAAACCAGCAAACACTCTTTGATACAACAATGCCGTTATTGATTATAATTAAGTGAAAATCAAGAAACCTTCTCAGTTTTTTTTTTTTAATCTGTAATAATCCTGAGTTAGCCTCAATATTCCAGCAGTTATTGATTAGTTTTAGAGTCAGTTGGTTTCATCCACAATGCTTCTAGTACCACTCATTATTTTAATCACCCCATCTTTGTTTTTAGGAATAGGATTAAAACTTTTGTCTTTGATAGAACTTGTGCTTCTGGACCTGGAGCAGGTGACCCTGACCCATTCCTCAGTTCTGCTGCTCTAGGCTTAGACAGCTAGGTGACTTCCTATGGTGTACTGAGACCATGGTTTTATCCATAAAAAGACACTGAGATAGACTGCAAACAGGATCAGACCTACCTGTTGACTGTAAAGAGGTATAACAGATACTCATTTATATGTCACAAAGTATTGATGTTAATAAGTATAAACTTTACTGAATTTCTCCACTTTTTATCATGTGTGTGATTTTTAATGCTGTAACTCTAATTTTAATATTTGTGTAAATGCAGTACTGGTATGTGTCTTGCTTTAGGACGTAAATAAATCAGAGTATCATCAGCATACAGGATGATGTTACAACAGCTGGACGAACTTCAAATTTCAGGATTTGGATTAAATTAAATAATAGAGACCCAACAGTAGAACCCTGAGGTACTCCAAGATCAGCATGGCTCATGTATGAAGAATTTACCTTCCTTCACTGATCTTACTTTACAGCCAAACAGATTTACTACTTTCCCATCCAAGTCAAGTCATACTTAATTATATAGTACATTTAAAAACAAACATGGGTGACCAAAGTGCTTCACAAACAAGATGAAAAAAA
Organism: Pholidichthys leucotaenia; assembly: GCA_020510985.1. Taxonomy (NCBI): domain Eukaryota; kingdom Metazoa; phylum Chordata; class Actinopteri; order Cichliformes; family Pholidichthyidae; genus Pholidichthys; species Pholidichthys leucotaenia. The sequence goes on along the minus strand of CM035844.1, from coordinate 250,772,850 downwards.
CACAGTGATGATAAATAATACAGCAGCAAGTTAAAATAAAACACAAAAAAGCTAAAATAAGGACACAGATAAATAAAAAAAACATGAATAAAAAGAAAATATATGTAAGAACAAATAAAAGCTGATTAAAAAGATAACATTCTCAACTCGTTAAAAGGCCGAGGAGAAGAGATGTGCCTTTAAAGTGTTTTAAAATGGTCAGTAGTGGGAGCAGATCTAATATCAAATGGTCAACTGTTCCACAGTTTTGGGGCAGCCACTGCAAACGCTCAATCACCCTTTGTTTTCAGGCATGTTCTGGTTACATCCAGGAGAAGATAGTTAGCTGATCTGAGATCTTTAGCTGGAGTGTGCACATGGAGGACTTCCGTCAAATGGGGTAGAGCTAAACCGTTAAGAGACTTGTATGTAATCAACATACAATGAGGAAAATGAGTATTGAACATGTCAACATTTTTCCTCATTAAACATATTTCTGACGGAGCCCATCTGGAACCTGAGATTTTCACCAGATATCAGTAACAACCCAAGTAATCCATACAGTGGCATGAAAAACAAATTTAAATATTAGAGAAAGATAACACAAGTAAACACAAAATGTGGTTTTTAAATGAAGGTATTTATTATTAAGATATTTATTATTTATTTATTTAAGGTATTTATTTACTATTTATTATTTAAGGTAATTATTATAATTAAAAAAAAATCCAAACCTACATGGCCCTGTGTGAAAAAGTGACACCCCCCCCCCCCGTTAAAACATAAATTAACTGTGGTTTATCACATCTTTGGAAAGCTGAGTCCAGTTTCTCTAGCCACACCCAGGCCTGATTACTGCCACACCTGTTCTCAATCAAGAAATCACTTAAATAGGACCTGCCTGACAAAGTGAACTAGATCAAAAGATCCTCCAAAGCTAGACATCATGCTACGATCCAAAGAAATTCAGGAACAAATGAGAAACAAAGTAATTGAGATCTATCAGTCTGGAAAAGGTTATAAAGTCATTTCTAAAGCTTTGGGACTCCAGCGAATCACAGTGAGCGCCATTATCCACAAATGGAGAAAACATGGATCAGTGGTGAACCTTCCCAGGAGTGGTCGGCCAACCAAAATTACCCCAAGAGCGCAGCGACGACTCATCCAAGAGGTCACAAAAGACCCCACAACAACATCCAAAGAACTGCAGGCCTCACTTGCCTCAGTTAAGGTCAGTGTTCATGACTCCACCATAAGAAAGACACTGGGCAAAAATGGCCTGCATGGCAGCGTTCCAAGACAAAAACTACTGCTGAGCCAAAAGGACATAAAGGCTCATCTCAGTTTTGCGAGAAAAAATCTTGATGATCCCCAACTTTTTGGAAGGTGTGCGTCCTGTTACATCCAACGTAAAAGTAACACAGCATTTCAGAAAAGAAACATCATACCAAAAGTAAAATATGGTGGTGGTAGTGTGATGGTCTAGGGCTGTTTTGCTGCTTCAGGACCTGGAAGACTTCCTGTAGTAAATGGAACCATCAATTCTGCTGTCTACCAAAAAAATCCTGAAAGAGAATGTCCGGCCATCTGTTCATGACCTCAAGCTGAAGCGCACTTGGATTCTGCAGCAGGACAATGATCCAAAACACACCAGCAAGTCCACCTCTGAATGGCTTAAGAAAAACAAAATGAAGACTTTGGAGTGGCCTAGTCAAAGTCCTGACCTGAATACGATTGAGATGCTGTAACATGACCTTAAAAAGGTGGTTCTTGCTCAAAAACCTTCCAATGTGGCTGATTTACAAGAATTCTGCAAAGATGAGTGGGCCAAAATTCCTCCACAGCGCTGTAAGAGACTAATTGCCAGTTATCGCAAATGCTTGACTGCAGTTGTTGCCATGTGTCTGAGTGTTTGTTCACAGTGCTCAGACTCCCTTTGTAGTTTTGTGTATTTTTCTGTCTATTATTATTTTCTTGTGAGTTTGTTATGTTGTTTTGGTTAAACGAGCTCCTTTCCTCCGTTCTCAGGCACACCCACCTTTCACTCACAGTCTGTTTTCAGTCCATCAGCTGTGAGTGATTGGGTTTTTAATTCAATTCAATTCAATTCAACTTTATTTATGTAGCGCCATTTTACAACAACAGTCATCTCATAGCACTATCAACTGTAGGGGGAACCCCCACAGTTGCAGAAAGACCCCAGCAATCAGGCGATCCCCTGTGAGCAAGCACTTGGCGACGGTGGAGAGGAAAAACTCCCTTTTAACAGGAAGAAACCTCCAGCAGAACCAGGCTCAGGGAGGGGCAGTCATCTGCTGCGACTGGCTGGGGGGTGAGGGGACAGAGAAGATGAAAAGAACAGACATGCAGAGAGCAAACAGCACGATGGGGACTCTATGGGAGAGAACAAACAGATGTTAATGACCAGCAAAAAAAAAAAATATATATATATTTCATTGAGAGTGAAGAAAGGAGTGAGGCCCAGTGCATTATTGGAGGTCCCCCGGCTGACTAAACCTATTAGCAGCATAACTAAGGAAGGGTTCAGAAACACATGATCCCTCCCTGATTGTAGGCTATATCAAAAAGGTAGGTTTTAGCCCTATTCTTAAAAACAGAGATCGAGTCTGACTCCCAAATCTAGATTGGCAGCTGGTTCCACAGGAGAGGAGCTTGATAACTGAAGGCTCTGCCTCCCATTGTACTTTTGGAGATTCTAGGTATTACAAGTAATCCTGCATTTTGGGAGCGAAGTGCTCTGTTAGGATAATACGGTAGTATCAGATCTTTTAAATAAAAAGGAGCCTGATTGTTTAGAGCTTTGTAAGTAAGAAGAAGGATTTTAAACTTAATTCTAAACTCTATGGGAAGCCAATGAAGGGAGGCCAGAACTGGAGAAATATGATCTCTCTTTCTAGTACCTGTTAAAACTCTTGCTGCAGCATTTTGGATCAGCTGAAGACTTTTTAAAGATGTTTTAGGACAGCCTGATAATAAAGAATTACAATAATCTAATCTCGAGCTAACAAAAGCGTGGATCAGTTTCTCAGCATCACTCTGAGACAAGATGCTCCTAATCTTCGCAATATTACGCAAATGATAGAAGGCAGTCTTAGAAACAAATTTAATATGTGAACTGAAGGACAGCTCTTGATCAAAAATAATTCCAAGGTTCCTCACAGAGCTATTAAGAGAAAGAGTAACTGCATCCAAACTGAAAGTTTGATTTGGAAAGGTATTTCTAAGGTTTTTTGGACCAACAAGAATGACTTCAGTCTTATCTGAATTTAATAGCAGAAAATTACAAGTCATCCAAGCTTTGATTTCCTTAAGACAGGCTTCTAACTTGGCTAATTGATTACTATCATCTGGCTTCATTGACATGTATAATTGTGTGTCATCTGCATAACAATGAAAATGTATACAGTGCTTTCTAATAATGTTGCCTAACGGAAGCATATATAAACTAAAAAGAGTAGGGCCTAGCACAGATCCCTGTGGAACTCCATGACTAAGCTTTGAGTTGAAAGAAAACTCATTATTTACATGAACAAACTGGAACCTATCAGATAAATAAGATCTAAACCACTGCAACAAAGTTCCATTAAGTCCAACATAGTGTTCTAATCTATCAAGTAGAATATTATGATCGATAGTATCAAAAGCTGCACTAAGGTCTAAAAGGACAAGTACAGAAACCAGTCCATTATCAGATGCGATGAGGTCATTAGTGACCTTCACTAAGGCTGTTTCAGTACTATGATGGATTCTAAACCCAGATTGAAACTCTTCAAGTAAACCATTTCCCTGCAGGTGGTCAAATAATTGCATAGCAACAACTCTTTCTAAGATTTTTGAAATGAAAGGGAGATTAGAGATTGGTCTATAGTTAGCTAAAGCTCCTGGATCTAGCATTGGCTTTTTGAGTAAGGGTTTAATTACAGCAGTTTTAAAAGCCTGCGGTACATGGCCTAAAGTTAATGAAGAATTGATTATATGAAGAATAAAGCTACCAATAAGTGGGAAGTCTTCTTTAAATAACCTGGTAGGAATAGGGTCTAAAAGACAAGTTGAAGGTTTGGATGAGGAAACTATTTTGTCTAACTCACAAAGGTCGATTGGAGTAAACTCATCAAGACAGACATCAATTGAAGGAGTTGTAGTAGTTACAGTATTTAAGTTAACTGTGGGAAGAATCTGATTGATTTTATCTCTGATGGATGAAATTTTATTATTGAAAAAGTTCATAAAGTCCTGACTAGTAAGCTCTAAGGGAATGCTAGGATTGACAGAGTCCTGACTCTTTGTCAACCTGGCTACAGTGCTGAAAAGAAACCTGGGATTATTCTTGTTCTCTTCTATTAATGCAGAATAATAACTTGTTCTAGCTTTTCTAAGAGATTTTTTTATAGATTAAAAGATGATTTCTCCAAGCTAAATAGATTTCATCTAAATTAGTGGAGGGCTATTTTCTTTCTAATTGATGAGTCTTCTGTTTTAAGCTACGAGTTTCTGTGTTGAACCAAGGAGTTAGAAATCTCTGATTAGACTTTTTCTTTTTTAATGGGGCCACCAAGTCTAGAGTCTGATGCAGAGAAGCTGTAACACTATCCACCATGTTATCAATTACAGAAGGAGCAAGCTGTCTATAGCTTATTTCCGTTGTGTTGACACATGGCATAGAGGAAACAATCTGCATAAATTTGGTAACAGCATCATCTGAGAGGCATCTACTGTAATAATATTTTTCTTTAGGAGCCAAATAGTCAGAGATAGTAAAATCAAAGGTTAACAGACAATAGTCTGTTAACCTTTTAATGGTCTGTTTTAGACAACTGCTATTTTCCCCTCTCACTCTATCTGCTCTCCCATCAGCTGGGAGCAGTTAGGCAATTAATCCCTGCCAGCTCGGCTCCCACACTTGTTATTCATTGCATTTTCATGTATTTAAACACTGCCTTTCCTCTCTGCACTTACGGCTGCCACAATTGTGTTTAGACTGGATTGCCTCCACGGTCAGTCTCCCTCTCCTTCTCTCTCCAGAGATTTCTTGGTCTGGAGAGTCATCTGTGTAAGTTTTTTCATGTTTTCTCTGCTTGGTATTATATGCAGAGTTATTTTTGGACTGTTTCTGCTCTTCCCTGTAATAAAAGCCTGAACTGCAGTTAAGTGCCTGGGTTTGTTTTTGATCATGACAGTTGGCAGCCATCAGAGAAAACCCAGCTTCTGCAGTGAAGCATTTTTTCACTGTTTTGTGTTTTTGGCTCACCTGTTTGTTGAAGTCCACAATGCCCCAGGCTCACCGACCTCACTGTAGCAAGGGAGGAGCAGCAGCGGGGACTCCCAGCGTAGAGGAGGAATGGGCGACGGTGTTCATCCTGGACTTCGTGGATGAGGCACTGGAGGCCCGGGGACCCAAGAAGACTTGGGACTGTCTGGATGGAGCAGTGGGGATTCTGGAAGCGCATCCCGGCTTGTGGAGTTACCCACAGTACACAGAGTTGCTGTCCACGATCTGTACGCTCCAGCAATCATTCCCGGGCCTGTCGAGGGGGGCGTTCCTAGCAGGGCCAAAGCAAGGGCGCTTTCCACGGCAGAAGACCATCTCCTCTCCCGGTTCGCTGGTTTCACCTCCAACTCCAGTGTGTAAGTCAACAACGCTACGGCGTCAGCGTCGCCCTGCCTCGGACCGCCGGAGGAATAATCTCGCCCCATTGACAGCCTCTCCCCGAACACAGAGCCCGACAATCCCCGCAGCAGACTCGTCCTTCTTCTCCGTTTCCATTGGCTGTTTCATCAGCCCAATCTCCCTCCGTCACTGCTGCGAAGCTGGTCCCCTCGGTGCCTCTCCCTGCTGCCAAGAGGTGCTTCATTTTTCCACTGGTGACTCACGTTCCAGTGTCTACAGGGGTGGCTCCTCGACAATCCACAAAGGAGCCCATAATCACCTTAGCCACGGAGAGGGGCGACACATCGTCAGCTGCAGCAGACAACATCATCTGCCAGGATGATGCAGGATGATGATGAACAGGCTAGTTTCCTTTAATTCCATTTCAAATTTTGATGAATTGCCTTGCCTGATCCCTGGTAGAGAGACACAGGGAATGCAGTCCCCTGAGCTCTCTCCACCTGCTGAAGCCCCCTTTTACTCATCAGCCCTCTCCGTGTCTCCTCCTTTTCCCTCTGAGTGTCCACCGGCTCCAGAACAAGACCACCAGACAACGGAGGAGGCCGTGGTCATGGAAATTACCATTCCAGAGCCAGCACGGAGCCGACCCCCAGCCGACAAGCCACCAGCGTGGTTCCCTTCACCTAAGAGTCTAAAGACTGCAATAACCATCAGGCCTGTTGCGGAGGTTGCCACAGCAGTGTCAGCTACTGAGCTGGACCTCAAGAGGGCCAAGCCCGAGGTGACATCATCTGGATCATTGGAGTCCTGGACGGCGGTGGAGCTTGAGCTCAGGCAAGTGTTCTCTTTTGTCTTTCTCCTTTCCTTATTAGAGCAATCTTGCCTGGCTCTTGGTGAGGAGAGCCAGGTGCAGCTGTTAGCTGCATCTGAGATCACCTCGTCGGGCTCTGCCACTGCCAGTGACCCTGCTTCTCCATGTGTTGCGTCTGAGTTTTCTCCCAGGGTCACCGAAGATGTACCAACAATGCCAGAGGTCTCCGTGGGTCCAGGCTCACCTCTGGTGGTAGTTTTGTGTCCAGCTCCCACAGCTGAGGAGGTCATCATGGGTGCTCCGACCCAGGCTGGGTCCTCCGTGGGTGAAGCTTCCCCTCTGCCCGAGGCTGTCATGTGGGTCCCTCCTCGGGTTGAGTCTCCAAGGGTCCTGCGTTCTGGCCAGGGGCCCTCATGGGGGCTATGCCCCAACATTAGCCCGACATGGGTGCTGCATTCCAGTGCGGGGCCGCTATGGGCTTTACGCCCCAGCCCAGGGTCCACCGAGGGTAGAGTGTTGGCCCAGTCCGGGTCCACCAAGGGTGCAGCGTTGGTCCAGCCCAGGTCCACTGCAGGTGCTGCAGAGCACCAGCCCAGGTCCACCGCGGGTGCTGCAGAGCTCCAGCCCGGAGCCGCCATGGGTGCTGCATAGCTCCAGCCCGGAGTCACCGCGGGTGCTGCAATGCTCCAGCCCGGAGCCACCGCGGGTGCAACCGTGTCCCAACCCGGGACCACTGAGGATGCTGCCGGCCTGCTTGAGGATGCAGAGGCCTTGCCACCTCTGCCGGACACCGTCGTGGTTCCCCTTCCTCCGCCACCAGATGCCATTGGGGTCCCCCTCCTCCGGTTCGGCTTCCAGCCATTGAGCCTTCCGGTGGGGAATCCGCTTCCTGGATTACCCCGCTGGTCCTGGTGGCTCAAGAATGCTGGCCGGCTACCCGAGGGACCAGGTCTCTGGGTCGGGTGGCCTATTTTCTCCTGCAGGCCTCCTGACTCTTTTCATCAGGCCGTCTGGCTTGCCTGGGACTTCAGCCAGCCACCCTAACCCCGGAGATCTGGGACCGTGGGGGCATAGGGGTCTGTCGGGGCACAGGTGTGGGCTATGAGCTGGTTTGTTATTTCCCTCCTAGCAATTTTCCCCCAACTCCCTCCTGGGGTAGTTTTTTGCTGTACTCCTTCTTTGGGGGGGAGGGGTGGTTTCCTTTTGGTGTTACCTTGGGATGTCTGGGGTCCACTTTTTGGGGGGGGGGCTGTCATGTGTCTGAGCATTTGTTCAGAGCGCTCAGACTACCTTTGTAGTTTTGTGTATTTTTCTGTCTATTATTATTTTCTTGTGAGTTTGTTATGTTGTTTTGATTACACGAGCTCCTTTCCTCCGTTCTCAGGCACACCCACCTTTCACTCACAGTCTGTTTTCAGTCCATGAGCTGTGAGTGATTGGGTTTTTAGACACTTGCTATTTCCGCTTCTCACTCTATCTGCTCCCCCATCAGCTGGGAACAGTTAGGCAATTAATCCCTGCCAGCTCGGCTCTCGCACCTGTTATTCATTGCATTTTCATGTATTTAAACACTGCCCTTTCCTCTCTGCACTTACGGCTGCCACAATTGTGTTTAGACTGGATTATCTCCATGGTCAGTCTCCCCCTCCTTCTCTCTCCAGAGATTCCTTGGTCTGGAGAGTAATCTGTGTAAGTTTTTTCATGTTTACTCTGCTTGGTATTACCTGCACAGTTATTTTTGGACTGTTTCTGTTCTTTCCTGTAATAAAAGCCTGAACTGCAATTAAGCGTCTGGGTTTGTTTTTGCCCCGGAGGGGCGTTCATGACAGTTCCTGCTGCTAAGGGTGGCCCAACCAATTATTAGGTTTAGGGGGCAATCACTTTTTCACACAGGGCCACGTAGGTTTGGATTTTTTTCCCCTTAATAATAAACACCTTCTTTTAAAAACTGCATTTTGTGTTTACTTGTGTTATCTTTGTCTAATATTTAAATTTGTTTGATGATCTGAAACATTTAAGTGTGACAAACATACAAAAAATGAGAAATCAGGAAGGGGCAAACACTTCTTCGGACCACTGTACATAAAAAGAAATAAAGGCAACTGTGTTCACAAAACAAGTTATATTTAATAAAGTGGAATGACACAGGGAATAAGTATTGAACACACGAAGAAAAAGAGGTGCAAAAAGGCACAGAAAGCCAAGAAACCAGCTGAAGTCCATCAGAATTTTGGAAGCCATCTCATCTGCCATCAGTGAAAATTAATTTCAGCTGGTTAAGTCCTGACTGATAGCCTTTTAAAAGGTCTGTGGATATCAGATTGTCACACCACAAAGAACTCATGTTGGGTAGAAGCAAAGAACTCTCTCTAGACATCCACAACCATACTGTTGCAAAACATGATAGCATTGGCTACAGGTGCATTTCTAAACTGCTGAACATTTCAGTGAACACTGTTGGAGCCATCATTTGGAAGTGGAAAGAACATTTTACCATAAACCGACAATCACCAGGAGCTCCTCACAAGATTTCTGACAGAGGAGTCAAAAGAATTATCAGAAGAGTTATCCAAGACCCAAAGACCACTCGTGGAGTAATGCAGTCAACCAACATGGGCTCTATGCCCACTCACCTCACAAGACTAACTAACTAACTACTAACTAACCTGCACTTATATAGCGCTTTTCTCACAAAAGTTTAAGCCTGCACATGGAAATTATGAAAGCACAGAATTGCACGGGTGAGGAAAAATTCTATTCTCTGAGTGCACTGTGCACTGTGCTGATTTGATTTGACCTTGTCTTTGGTGCCCCGTGTTTACATTCCTCTTGACAAAGATAAGCGGAAGGAACAGCTCTGCCTACTAACCCAAACAAAGACACAGTTGTTATTGTTTCAACAGATGAACGCTCAAGGACAGTGCACCATGTGACAATTTACCATCTGCAAGCAGAGCGAGAGACTCTAGACTGTTTAGATCACATGACTTTAACATCTATCCACTGCCAGGAGGCGCCCTCTGCTGTTCACTAGCAATTGACACACCTACACTTGCATTCAACATCACACTACTGACACAATTACTGATATACTGTATATTCACAATACACTGACTCTCTCAACTACTGCTTTGTCATTGTGTGATCTATTGTCTGCTAATTGTGCATTTGAGAGTTTTTTTCTTGTAATCAAAATTTTGGTCACAAATGAGCTCTATTTTGATCAACAATGCTTTTTTCTCTCTCCTATTGTGTTTTTCCCTATCCTCCCCCCTCCCCCCTCTTCACCCCCCCCTATATGACAGGCGCCTTTCATGGCTGCCGCGTCACTGGGATGCGCCTTTCGTGCGCGCCCAATGTCAAGTCAAATTCCTCGGATGTTTACTTGTTTACTTGTAAATGTGCTTGGCAATAAATCTGATTCTGATTCTGAAGACTCCACTGCTGAAGAAAAAGCATGTTGAAGCTCATTTAAAGTTTGCTGCACAACATTTGGGCAAGCCAGTAAAGTAGAATCAGAATCAGAATCAGATTTATTGCCATTGTTCATGTAGTACACAAACTAGGAATTTGTCTCGGTGCAATGCTGCAACATTAAACATGATAAAATAAAAGAAATAAACTATACATGCAATAAAGTGTAGAATAAGAGTGAGTAATACTAGTCAGCAGTTTAAATATATTAGCGAGCAGCAGATAATGTGGAGAACCATATAGTGCAGTCGGTAATGCAGGAAGAAAACAGTGATGATTGACATGAGTCTGGTTGAGCTGCTGTACATAGTGCACGAGAGTCAATAAGTCACTTAGTGTTCAGCAGTCCCAGCAAGTACTGGGAGAATATAGTCTGGTCAGATGAGACCAAAATTGAATTTTGAAATTTTGGATGCCACAACACATAGCATGTTTGGAGGAGAAATGGCACTGCACATCAGCTCCAAAACACCATAGCAACAGTGAAGTTTGGAGGTGGTAGCATCATAGTGTGGGGGTGTTTTTCAGCACATGGTACAGGCAGACTTCATATAATTGAAGGAAAGACGAATGGACAAATGTACAGAGACATCCTTGATAAGAACCTGTTTCCATCTGCCAAGATGCTGAAGATGAAATGAAGGTGGACATTTCAGCAAGACAATGATCCCAAACACACAGCCAAGGAAACTCTCAACTGGCTCCAGAGAAGGAAAATAAAGCTGCTAGAATGGCCTAGTCAGTCACCTGACCTGAATCCAATTGAAAATCTATGAAACGAATTGAAGATCCGAGTCCATAAAAGGCACCCATGCAACCTTGAAGACAGTTGTGTAGTAGAAAGGGCTAAAATCCCTCCTGAGCAATACCTGTGCCTAGTTTCTCCATACAGGAGGTGCCTGGAAGCTGTTATTACCAACAAAGTTTTTTCTGCTAAATATGAAATGAATTTCACCAAGTGGGTTCAATACTTAGACCTTAAACCACCCTTTATTGTCATTCAATCCATACAGCCAATCATGTACAGTAGAATGAAATTGTGTTTCTCTTATCTACAGTGTTAATCACACACACACACACACCCATATATAGAATCAGAGGGGTCGCTGCCATGCAAGACGCTGCCACAGATTTCCCTCTTCCATTCCATTATTGCTGAGCACCAAGCTGGACGGCAGGAAGTTCCGCTTTTATATGGTCTTCGGCATGACCCGGCAAGGATTTGAACCCCTGCCTCGCAGGTGTGGGGCGGATGCTCTACCAACTGAGCCACCACTCCGGTTAAACTTATTACCTGTGTCATTCCACTTTACTATATATAACTTGTTTTGTGAACACAGTTGCCTTGATTTCTTTGTATGTATGTATGGATTACTTGGGTTGTTGCTGATATCTGGTGAAAATCTCAGGTCAATGGCTCCATCAGAAATATGTTTAATTAGAAAAATGTTGATGGGTTCAATACTTATTTATTCCCCGCTGTCATTTTAAAATCTATTCTGTGGAAAATAGGGCGCCAGTGGAGAGAGCATAAAGTAGGAGAGATATGGTCCCACTTTTTCTTTCCTGACAAGAAATGAGCAGCATCATTCTGAATTAATTGCAGGCTGTGAATAGACGTCTGATCCAGGCCTATATATAAAGAATTACAGTAATCAAGTCTAGAAGATATGAAAGCATGGATCAACTTCTCCAGATCTTTAGGAGGGAGAAAAGGTTTGGCCTTAGCTATAAGTCTCAACTGTAGGAAACTGGACCTAATGACAGAAGAAATTTGCTTATCAAATTTAAAAACGCTGTCAAAAAAATGACACCAAGACCTTTCACAGAGGAGTGAATGATATTTCCCAAGGGCCCAAGAATGCTAGCATCTGACAAATCAGGGTGTCCAAATACTATGACATCAGTTTATCTTCATTTAATTTGAGGAAATTTAAGTTCATTCATGTCTTTATGTCCTTCAAACAGACGAGTAGTGGCTGCAGTGATTGCCTATTTACCAGTCTAAGGGGCAAATAAATGTGCATGTCATCAGCAAAACAGTGAAAGGAGACACAATGCTTCCTAAAAATTGATGCAATAGGCAGTAGATACAGCAAGAAGAGAATGGGGCCTAGTGCAGAACCCTGGGTGACACCACAGATTATTGGAACTGCTTCTGAAGAGTGCTCCCTCAGCTGGACTGAAAAACTCCTGCCTGATAGATAGGAGTGAGACCATCTGAGCACAGCACCTTTGAGCTCAACTTCATTTTCAAGGCGTGACCAGCAGATACAGTGACTGAATGTTTCAAAAGCTGCTGACAGATCTAAAAGCACAAGGATGGCAGAGTCTCCTAATTCAGTGGTCAAAATCAAATCATTGAAAACTGTTAAACCACATTCATGCCAATTATGGCTAAAGGTGGATTCACACTACAACGTTTGGACTGAATTTTACTGACGTTTTGGCAGACATCTGGCTCTGCTGGCAAAAGTTAATGATTGCTGGTGTTTGTTGACAAAGGCTGGTGAAAGTTGTGTTCTTTGAAAATTTTACTGAAAATTTACCGACGTTTGGAAATACGCCTTGGTGAAAGTTGGGCTCAGTTTGTAAAAGTTCGTGAGTGCTGGGCTAAGTTATGCAGCGTTTACCTAAGTCAACCTAAGTTAAAGCTGGATTCAGTCTATAACATTTGGACTGACTTTTACAGATCTTTTGAAAAATCAGAGAAATACTTAACGCAGGTAAGCCGACATCAGCATTAGGCGATGGTCATATAAAGACCAGCGTTTTTGGAGGCTTCCTGCCGTTTTGCTTTTGGAGTGAACACATCTCCCTTGGGCATACGTTTCAGTATTTATTTTTATTTTATATTCCAATGTAGCTACTTCTGCATATCATTTTCCCTGTTCATTCACTCATTCATTCATCTGAAAAATAATAAAATAATGCTATAGACTCCAACAGTAAGTCCGCAATTAAAATGTGAATGTGGATGAAATAAAAAAACTGTTCAGTGTATCATCATAAAAACAAAATGACGGATGATTATATTCTTCATTAAAATAACATAAAATCCCATTAAATGTCATTTACTTTTTGACACCACATCAGTGCTGCTTGATTCCTCTCAATGGAAATGAAACAATCCTGGAGAATGATGACGCACGGAGCAGAAAATTAAGAACAGTAAATTTCTCAATGAGGATATTTTGTTTTTTTGGGGCTATCACGTTTTTGGGAGATTATGTCATGAAATGACCCTTGGGGCAGAGAGGAGAGACCCATGTGCTGGACTGCTAATTTGTGAAATTCAAACACAAAGTCCAAACGGTGCTCAAACACAAAAAACAAACTGACACTCAAAATAAACTTAGATTACCACACCAGAACAAGGGCTGGGTTCTGATCGAGAGGGTAGAGAACTTCAGACTCCGGCAAAGAGAAATAAAACTAACAGCCCTTAAATAGAATCAGAAACAAGTAAACACAAATAGCGACCAGTGTGAATCACATGAGCAGGCTGGGGAGAAAATGACAATCAGCTGTGAGTCATGAAGAGAGGAGCCGGAGCTGACAGTTTGACAGGAGCACCGCCCACAACCAGGGAAACACCCGGAAGTGCCCCTGCCAACTGCAACCCCCCCGAGAGAGAAAGAAAGAGAAGACACTGGCTAAAATAAAGTGGAAACAAATAAGGACAAATAAACCCAAATATGTAAATAATAAAACTACACTGAATGCAAACAGAAAAATAAATCATACAATGAAGCATACCAAATATGTGAAAACAAACTAGAAATAACATCACCGGTATAGAACTGCAAAATACAACATTACACAAATAAGGAAAAACCAAAGGCAAAGAGAGCACGGTGAAATCCCCCCATGCTCAGATCATGACAGAGCCCCCTCCTCAAGGGGTGGATACCAGACACCCCAGGAAACATCAAAAGAAGAACAAGGGCCCACCCACACTAAGAACCCACCCCACCAAAAGACAAGAAAACAACCCCACCCCGGGTGGGAGGAGGGGGACCCAGGCACGGAGGGACCGATACAAACCAAAAAAAATAATAAAAACTCCCATGACTCACACCCCAGCAAACCCAGGCTAGGAGAAAACAAAAAAACCCGCTCAGGATCCACACCAGGCAAAACCAGGGACCTAGGCCCCCTGGACCAAAGGGCTAGACAGTTCCGGTGGCCGGCTCGGCCAAAGTCCCAAGCCTGGCACACGGTGAGGTGCTAAGAGTCGGGTGGCCTGCCGGAGAATATGGGCTACCCAACCCAATGGCACAGTCTGTCAGGCGGTCGACCAGAGTTTTTTAGCCACCTAAATAGAAGGGGTGGCCCAGGAGGTGGCTGCCCCACAGGGAAGCCCCACGTAGAAGGGGACAGAAGAGTTGGGGGGACCACAATGGCGTCTGGCAGAGAAGGGGGAACCACAACGGTATCTGGCAGAGGAGGGGGAACCACAACGGCATCTGGCAGAGGAGGGGGGACCACGATGGTGCCTGGCAGAGAAGAGGGAACCACGACGGCGGCTGGCAGAGGAGGGGGAACCACGACGGCGTCTGGCAGAGGAAGGAGAACCACAACGGCATCTGGCAGAGAATGGGGAACAACAACAGCATCTGGCAGAGGAGGGGGAACCACGACAGCCTCGGGCCGGCCAGTAGCATCCTCAGTGGTCCCGGACTGGGACATCGCAGCACCCACAGTGGCTCCGGGCTGGAGCAAAGAGGCACCCGCGGTGGTCCCAGACTGGGACATTGCAGCAGTCATGGTGGCTCCAGGCTGCAGCAAAGCAGCACCGTGGTGGCTCCAGGCTGGAGCTAAGCAGCACCCACAGTGGCTCTGGGCTGCATCAAAGCAGCAACTGTGGTGGCTCTGAGGTGGAGCAAAGCAGCACTCGCGGTGACTCTGGGCTGGAGCAAAGCAGCACCTGCGGTGGCTCCAGGCTGGAGCAAAGCTGCACCCACGGTGGCTCTGGGCTGAAGCAAAGCTGCACCCATGCTGAAGCAAAGCTGCACCTGGTTGGACCTGGACTGGGCCAAAGCTGCATGATCTGAGCATGGGGAGCCTGCGGCTCCTCCATCGTCCAGTGGCTCAATTCAGGGGCCAGCAGACACTCAGGGGGGAAAGGAGGAGACACAGAGAGAGCAGGTCTAAAGCTGCAGCAGATGGTGTGGACTCAGAGGACTGCCTAATCTGAGCCTCACCGTCAGGAGTCAGGCAAGATAATTTATGCTTAATTGAATGAGGAGGAAAAACCACTTGCCTGAACTCCTGGGCTGTGATGTCTTCTGCTGCAGCTGGTTAGGAATCAGCCCTCTCCGTGACTTCAGCAGAAGAGGGCCTCCCAGGAAACTCTTGAGGAGCCACCCTTGCAGCCATAGTGATGAGTGGAGCCGGGGAGTAAGCAGCCGGACCCTCAGCAGTGGGAGGAATCGCTAAGAAAGCGGAAGAAGCAGCAGCAACAGAGGAAAAAGCTGACGGGACAGCTGGAGAAGAAAAACTAGATAAGGGGACTGCTGCAGGAGTTTTCAACCTCGGTGATGGGAAAACTGTTGACAAGGAAGTGAAGGCACTCTTCCGGCGTGATTTCCTTGAGCGACAGCGGGGAGTGGGATGCAGAGACGTAGGCTCGTGGTGAAGAAGGACAGGCGCCGGAGTCAGGGAACGCTCACTTGTCAGCTCAAACTCTGGGTCCCCCGGTGAAACCTCCAGCTCCTGGGCAAGATCTGGGAGGAGCCTTGGCCTAACTTCCAGCAGAAGCTCAGTCTCGGCTAAGATGACTTGCCTGCGCTCCTCGAGCTCCTCAACCGATGGTGTGGGCCAGTGTTCAGGAGGAGGAGGCAGAGCTGCTGCCGGAGAGTGGCGAGATGCTGGAGGCTTCCGTGTCTGTGGGTGCTTGCTCTTCGCTGACGCAGGCACGGACATAAGAGTGGATTCCCCCAGCCCGTGACTCATGGGTTGTAGTGTGATTATGGAAAGGAGTAGGTCTGCGAGCTCTGGGTGGTCCCACAGGCTGGGGCATGCCTCTAATACCTGCGCCGTGCCCCCCAGACACTCTTGGGCTGTGTTGGGAGCACGGAAGGCACAAGCCTGCGAGAGAATGTCCTCCAGTACACACACAGTCCACCGCTCCACTTCGCTTAGACCAAGGGTTGACAAATCCGGGGTGACAGACATGGTTAAACCCCGAGTGAAAAAACAAAACTGGGGAGGAATAAGGAAAACCTGCAAGCCTTCGCTGCTGCTGGAGTGAAACAAAAAATTAATACAAACTGCAGCCGCTGGGTCTCAAAGTGGTCGGAGTCTTCTATCATGAATTGCCCCTTGGGGCAGACAGTAGAGGCCCACACGCTGGACTGCTAGTTTGTGAAATTTATTGAAAAAAGTAAACACAAAGTCCAAACGGTGCTAAAACAAAAAAACAAACAAACTGACACTCAAAATAAACTTAAAGATTACCACACCAGAACAAGGGCTGGGTCCTGGTCGAGACGAGGGTAGAGAACTTAAGACTACAGCAAAGAGAAAACAAAATAACAGAACTTAAATAGGACCAGAAACAATTAAACAAAAACAGTGACCGGTGTGAATCACATGAGCGGGCTGGGGAGAAAATGGCAATCAGCTGTGAGTCATGAGGAAAGGAGCCGGAGCTGACAGTTTGACAGGCGCACCGCTCACAACCAGGGAAAAACCCGGAAGTGCCCCTGACAACTGCAACCCCCGAGAAAGAAAGAAAGAGAAGACACGCAAAAATAAAGTGGAAGCAAATAAGGACAAATAAACCCAAATATGAAAATAACAAAACTACACTGAATGTAAACAGGAAAATAAAAATAAATCATACAAAGAAACAATACCGAATATGTGAAAACAAACTAGAGGTAGCATAACAGGCATAGAACTCCAAAATACATTATACAAATTAGGAAAAACAAAAGGCAAAGACACAGAGCATGGTGAAATCCCCCCCATGCTCAGATCATGACAGATTATATATATATACATACATATATATATATATATATATATATATATATATATATATATATATATATATATACACACTACCGTTCAAACGTTTGGGGTCACTTAGAAATTTCCTTATTTTTGAGAAAAAAGCACTGTTTTTTTCAATGAAGATAACTTTAAAATAATCAGAAATACACTCTAATATCTAATATACTGTGGGAATGTGGGAATGACGAGACAGTGTTCTCTCAAGTCAGCTTTATTCACATTCACCAACATCTCAAAGAAGAAAGAGGACAACACAGGAAACTCTCGTCCTTAAATACCAGGACTCTCACATTTCACAAGTCACATGCATCACAGATCACGTTGCATTATAATTGACAGTAACAATGCATCCCCTCTCTCTGATATCACCCCCACTGTCTACAATGTATCTCCTCTTTAATCCTTTAATAACACCCCCACAGTCTCAAGCCTTGCATACCAAAGCTAACATCCTTGTAGCTTCCTGTAATCTCCAAGGAAGCTCTGCCTTTGTTCTGATCTAAAATGTGAGTCACAAAGTAGGTCACATACAGTATGTGTGTCCACCACACCAGCCCCCCCAACATTTTAGAACAAACAAGAGAATAACAACATGCATGCCGTGATAGAATCAATACACATCAGTCCACATGCTGTCTAGGCTTCAGTCTCCTGCCGTATCTGCTGTAGCTGGGATTCGACGTCTCTGCGGCGCTGTCATGCTGGGGGTTTGCTGTCTGGGGGTGGAAACCTTTTGTCAGTCCCTGCGGGTGTTCTGGGGGAACATTACTCTGTGAAGCCCCCCATGGGGGCCTACCTCGCCGTGGGGCCCTTGCCAACAGCACTTATTCATCCGCCACCACAAAAGCAGGTTTGAGTCTGTTTATGCCAACTTTTTCTTTCCTACCCCCCAAATCTAGCAAAAACTGCTTGTCCCCTGTTTCCAGCACTCTGAACGGAAAAATCTTGGATATGCGGGATTGGGTAGGGGTCGTGCGCTGTAGCGTTGTTTAACCTGAGGAAATCCCCGCAAGGTCGCCATGATCCGTCAGCTTTCGGGACCATGTGTAGCGGGGAAGCCCACGGACTGTTTGAACACCTGATAATGCCCAACCTCTCCAGGTTGGCGAACTCCTCGTGCGCTATGGCCAGTTTAACTGTGTCCAAGCGCCGAGCTTTTGCAAAAACGGGTGGTCCGGTAGTGGTAATAAAATGTTCCACCCCATGTTTAGCGACTGTTGCTGAAAATGTGGGGACCATGAGTGCTGGGAACTGAGTGAGCAGTGTGTGGAAATTACCGCTTGCAGCTGTGACGTTGGCTTGTGCTGTTGGCGGGGCCACTCGCACTGTACAGGGGATAGAATCAAAAGAAAGTGCATTAACCAGGCGCCTGTTAGCGAGATCAACCAACAAACCATGTGAGCACAAAAAATCAGCCCCCAACATATTGAAATTCACTGCTGCTACAACAAAAGTCCACTCAAATGTACGGCCGTGTAGAGACAGAAGCACAGTCTTCTCACCAAAGGTCTCAATCTCCGAGCCGTTTGCTGCTGCCACCCCGGGACCTCTGGAACCTGCTAGCCTGTCCGCGTAGGAAGGTGTGATGAAACTCAACTGGGAGCCTGTGTCCACGAGGAAATGACTCCCCGAGCGTGCGTCCAACAAGTAGAGCAGCTTGTTCTCCTCCCCGAGGGCCGCGGCTGCTACCGACCCCCGGTCTTGGCGTTTCCCGAACGCCTGAACTGGCACGGTGGTACACATTTGTGTGCCCTCTCTGTGAAGCGGCGATGGTAGAAACAAAGGACATCTGCTCCGCGTTCCCTGGCCCCTGCCGCCGCCGCCGTCGGTGAGTCTGGTACTGCTGCCCCTGGCCCCCTGCCATCTCCGGTCGTCGCGCCGAGTTCTGCTGCAGCGGCCGTGGCCGCGCGCTGTCTGTTGGCGTTGACAATTCGCTGCGCCTCCCGGGCCAGCGCGCGGTAGTCCCGTTGGGCCAACAGTGGCGAACTGGCCAGGGTCGTCAGAGTCTTTCAACCTCAACAACTTCTCCATAAGGTTCGCGGGCATGTCATTTTCCAACTCAGTAAGCGCCAGGAGCCTCTCTGCTCGCTCCTCAACCAAGGGGGTGAAGTGCTGGATGAGTGCAGCCTTCAACGCGCCATATTTGTCGCTGTCCGGCGTGTGGTCGATTAGGCTCTCCACATGCTGGGCCATGTTGTTGTCCAGTTTTGCGACCACGTGGTAGAATTTTGTGGCATCTACCAATATCCCCTGGAGGTTGAACTGTGCCTCAATCGCATTGAACCAGGAGCGCGGATTGTTCTGCCAGAAGTCCGGTAGCTGGACTGTAGCGGCATTCGCTTGGCTGGGGGCTCCTGACGAGGCTGGCCCGGGGGAAGTCTCCTCTCGCTGCATGCTCGTCTTGGGTCACCAGTGTGGGAATGTGGGAATGACGAGACAGGGTTCTCTCAAGTAAGCTTTATTAACATTCACCAACATCTCAAAGAAGAAAGAGGACAACACAGGAAACTCTCGTCCTTGAATACCAGGACTCTCACAGTTCACAAGTCACATGCATCACAGATCACGTTGCATTATAATTGACAGTAACAATGCATTCCCTCTCTCTGATATCACCCCCACTGTCTACAATGCATCTCCTCTTTAATCCTTTAATAACACCCCCACAGTCTCAAGCCTTGCATACCAAAGCTAACATCCTTGCAGCTTCCTGTAATCTCCAAGGAAGCTCTGCCTTTGTTCTGATCTAAAATGTGAGTCACAAAGTAGGTCACATATGTGTGTCCACCACAATACATTGCTAATGTGGTAAATGACTATTCTAGCTGCAAATGTCTGGTTTTTGGTGCAATATCTATATAGGTGTATAGAGGCCCATTTCCAGCAACTATCACTCCAGTGTTCTAATGGCACAATGTGTTTGCTCATTGTGTCAGAAGACTAATTAATGGATGATCAGAAAACCCTTGTGCAATCATGTTAGCACAGCTGAAAACAGTTTAGCTGGTTAGAGAAGCTATAAAATTGACCTTCCTTTGAGCAGGTTGAATATCTGGAAAAAAATACTATTTCAAATGCAAATCATTATTTCTAACCTTGTCAATGTCTTGACTATATTTTCTATTAATTTTACAACTCATGGTGGTAAATAAGTGTGACTTTTCATGGAAAACACAAAATAATTGTCTGGGTGACCCCAAACTTTTGAACGGTAGTGTATATATATATATATATATATATATATATATACGTATATATATATATATATATATACTGGAGACTTCAATGCCAGAGTGGGTGCTGACCACGACTCCTGGCCCTCCTGTCTTGGACCATTTGGCGTGGGCAGAATGAACGACAACGGACAGCGGCTGCTCGAGTTCTGCACATATCACGATCTGTGCATCACAAACTCGTTCTTCAAGACCAAGCCCCAATACAAGGTTTCCTGGCGACATCCGCGCTCAAAGCACTGGCACCAGCTGGACTTGATCCTGACCAGGCACACCTCACTGAAGAACGTGCTAATCACCCGTTCGTTCCAGAGTGCAGATTGCGACACAGACCATTCATTGGTGTGTTGCAAGGTCAAGCTGCAGCTGAAGAAATTCCATCGTGCTAGACAGCCTGGAAAGGCACGGATTGACACCAGCAAGATGGCCCAACCAGAACTTGTTGGGCAGTTTGCCTCCACCTTTGAGAAGGAACTTGGTGTACCACAAGAAGGAGAATCTGCAAAGCAGAAGTGGGAAGAGCTGCGAAACACCATCCACCACAAAGCCTTGGCTACCTTTGGGAGGAAGACCTCAAAGTCATAGGACTGGTTTGATGCCAAGTTGACCGAGATGACCCCCGTCATTGAAGCCAAGCGCTCAGCACTTGCTGAGTACAAGAAGTACCCAAACGAGAAGAATCTCCAGATTCTCAGGGCTGCGAGAAGCAAAGTTCAGCAGACTGCTTGGCGCTGTGCCAACGAGTACTGGACTCAGCTCAGCCAAGACATTCAAACCGCTGCCATAACAGGGAACATCCGTGGTATGTACGATGGCATCAAGAAAGCACTTGGTCCGGCTCAGAGCAAGACGCCCCCCCTCAAATCCTCCACTGGGGAGATGATCACAGAAAAGAACAAGCAGATGGAGAAATGGGTGGAACACTACTCCGACCTCTACTCTAGACAAAACACCGTGACACCGTCAGCCCTTGATGCCATTGACTGCCTGCCATCCATGGACGAACTTGACGCCGAGCCAACCATCGATGAACTCAGCAAGGCCATTGATAGCTTGGCCGCTGGCAAGGCACCCGGCAACGACGGCATACCCCCCGACCTGATCAAGCACTGCAAGACCGCCCTACTGCTGCCATTGCATGACGTCCTCTGCCAGTGCTGGAAGAAAGGTGCCGTACCACAGGACATGAGGGACGCCAAGATCATCACCCTCTACAAAAACAAAGGGAAGAGAAGCGACTGCAACAACTACAGGGGCATCTCCCTCCTCAGCGTTGATGGCAAAGTCTACGCACGAGTTGTTCTCGTTCGTCTACAGAAGCTTGCCGAACGTGTCTACCCCGAGTCTCAGTGTGGCTTCCGCGCTGAGCGATCGACGGTAGACATGATATTTTCCATCCGCCAACTCTAGGAGAAATGCAGAGAACAGAACATGCCCCTGTACGTCGCCTTCATCGACCTCACCAAAGCGTTCGATCTGGTCAGCAGAGAGGGCCTTTTCAAGATCCTGCCAAAGATAGGATGCCCACCAAAGTTGCAAAGCCTCATCAAATCGTTTCACACCAACATGCAGGGGATAGTGCAGCACGACGGCAACGTCTCAGAGCCATTCAACATATGCAGCGGAGTGAAACAGGGCTGTGTACTTGCGCCAACCCTCTTTGGGATTTTCTTTGCTATGCTCCTCAGGCATGCCTTCAGCACAGCAACAGAGGGATTCTACCTGCACACAAGATCTGACGGCAGGCTTTTCAACCTTGCCCGCCTGAAAGCCAGAACCAAAGTACGCGAGGCTCTAATCAGAGACATGCTGTTTGCAGACGCTGCTGCAGTCGCAACCCACACACAGCAGGAGCTTCAGACCCTGATGGACCACTTCTCCCAGGCATGCAAGGACTTCAGGCTTACCATCAGCCTGAAGAAGACTAACGTCTTGGCGCAAGGCACGGAAGCACCACCAACCATCACCATCGACGACTACGAGCTGGAGGTCGTGAATCAGTTCACGTACCTGGGGTCCACGATCAGCAACAACCTCTCCCTTGATACAGAGATCGACAAGAGGATTGGAAAATCAGCACTCACACTCGCTCGCCTCACCACACGAGTGTGGGAGAATCCCAAACTCTCTGTCAAGACGAAGATGGCAGTGTACAACGCCTGCGTCATCAGCACACTGCTCTATGGGAGTGAGACGTGGACAACATGCGCCCGGCAGGAAAAGAGACTGAACTCCTTCCACTTGCGCTGCATTCGCCACATCCTGAACTTATCCTGGCAGGACAAAGTGTCCAACACAGAAGTTCTGTCCTGCGCCGGCCTTCCCTCCATGTTCACTCTACTCAGGCAGCACAGGCTCCACTGGCTAGGCCACGTTCACCGTATGGAGGATGGCAGAATCCCAAAAGACGTCCTCTACGGAGAACTGGCAACTGGCAGGAGTGACGTTGGCTGCCCACAGCTGCGCTTTAGACACGTCTGCAAGAGAGACATGAAGGTCCTGGAGATCAACACAGAGCGCTGGGAGGACCTTGCAACGGACCGCTCCAAATGGAGAGGCACCCTGACCAGACAGCTCAACGCGGGTGAAGAGAGACTGACTGCTGCAGCAGATGAAAAAAGGACCCGCAGGAAGAACCGCCACAGACCCAGCAGCACGGAGACCACCCACAAGTGCGACCTGTGTGACAGGGACTGCCATTCGCGCATCGGCCTGTTCAGCCACAGGCGGTGCTGTTCCAGCAGAGTAGACGTTTAGGATTCTCTTCCATGGTCATCATAGACCGACGGAGGCCGACGATCTACATAGGTGTATAGAGGCCCATTTCCAGCAACTATCACTCCAGTGTTCTAATGGTACAATGTGTTTGCTCACTGCATCAGAAGGCTAATGGATGATTAGAAAACCCTTGTGCAACCATGTTAGCACAGCTGAAAACAGTTTAGCTGGTTAGAGAAGCTATAAAACTGACCTTCCTTTGAGCAGGTTGAGTATCTGGAAAAAATTATTATTTCAAATGCAAATCATTATTTCTAACCTTGTCAATGTCTTGACTATATTTTCTATTCATTTTACAACTCGTGGTGGTAAATAAGTGTGACTTTTCATGGAAAACACAAAATAATTGTCTGGGTGACCCCAAACTTTTGAACGGTAGTGTAAATATTTTCTTTTTTTTATTCCCCCTTCTCTCTATTTCTCTTTCGTTCCTGCATGTCTGAAGTGAGTTTCGATCTAAAAACATGTTTTCACCAGCATTTCAGTCATTTGTCAAAGGAGCTTAACTTCGGCTGACTTAGGTAAACTCTGCATAACTAAGCCCAGTGCTAAGGAACTTTTACAAACCGAGCACAACTTTCACCAGCGTTCATTTCCAAATGTCGGTAAATTTTCGTCTGAAAATTTCCAAAGAACACAACTTTTGCTAGCGTTTGCCAACAAACATCAACTTTTATCAACTTTTGCCAGCAGAGCCAGACGTTTGCCAAAATGTTGATCCAAACGTAGTGTGAATCCAACCAAAAATGCAGGTCCAGGATGGCAGGAAGCCTCCACAAACGCTGATGTCAGCTGAACTGGGCTGAGTATTCTTAGCTTAAGTTAACCTAAACTGGCAATTGCTACACATACACTAGCCTAAGTTGGCAAAAGTTTGACAACACTGAATGCAACACTGGGAAATGCTAGCAAAAGTTCGTAAAAGTTGGTGTTAGTTATTTCACCAATGTTTGGACTGATTTCTCTGATTTTTCAAAATGTCAGTAAAAATCAGTCCAAATGTTACACTGTGAACCCAGCTTAAACAAATAAGAATTTAAAATTGGAAGCACATGATGAAAATCTAACTAACGGGGGCCAGTTAACAATGGTCTATTTAACTGTGTGATGTCAGAAGTGCAAACATCATTTATGGGCTTTTTCGCATCCATTTTCAATTCAATTCCATTCAATTCAACTTTATTTATATAGCACCATTTCAAAACAACGGTCATCTCATAGCACTTTCAAACTGTAGGAGAAAACCCAACAGTTACCACTGCACGGTGGCGCAGTGGTTAGCACTGTGGCAGCACAGTTTACCCTCGGCCGGGGGATCGCGGGGACCGTGAGATCGTGGGTTCGATCCCTGCCCCCGGCCAACAGTGATCTGTGGGGAGTTTGCATGCTCTCCCCATGTTTGCGTGGGTTTACTCCGGGATTTCTCCGGTTTCCTCCCGCATGTCAAAAACATGCAGGTTAGGGAGTTAAGGGGCGCTTGCGCACACAGCGACCGGCAGCTGGTGGCTTGTCACCAGACTGCAAAACAAATCTACCTACGGGTACAAAATAAGTAAAAAAACAAAAACAAACAAAAAAAAAACTAAAAAAGTTACAGAAAGACCCCAGCAATCAGGTGATCCACTGTGAGCAGCACTTGGTTATGGTGGAGAGTCATCAGGAGACACAGCATTTCTTTTCACAGTTACAGTGCATCCGCAAAGTATTCACAGCGCTTCTCTTTTTCCACATTTTGTTATGTTACAGCCTTATTCCAAAAGGGATTAAAATAATTTTTTTCCTCAAAATTCTATACACAATACCCCATAATGACGACGTGAAAAAAGTTTTTTTTTTTTTTTGAGATTTTTGCAAATGTATTGAAAATAACCCAAACCAAGAGGATTGATCCAACTAAAGGCTATGGATGGTGAAACGCTTTTGCAGGAGAAAGACAAGATCCTGGACAGATTTGCAGACCACTTTGACCAACTACTAAACAACCCTGGAGATCTCACTGAAGATGCTAAAGAAGCTCTAGTGCAGCGATGAGCTGTATCAAGTCTGGATGAACCACCAAATTTTGATGAACTAATGGAAGCTATCAGGACAACACAGGATGGTAAAGCTCCAGGAAGGGATGGAATTCCAGCAGAAGTGTGGAAATTTGGTGGTGTTCAGCTGACCAACTGTCTGCACAAGCTCATCCAAGAGATATGGGATGCCCAGAAAGTACCTCAAGACTGGAAGGATGCAAGTATTGTGCCTTTGTTCAAGAAAGGTGATAGGAAAAATTGTGGAAATTACCAAGGTATATCACTGCTAGCCACTGTTGGTAAGTCTCTCTCACGTGTACTACTTAACAGACTCAGTGAACACATCTCGCAGAATGTACTACCGGAAACCCAGTGCGGCTTTAGAAGTGGAAGAAGTACAATGGACATGGTTTTCTGTTTGAAACAGGTTCAAGAAAAGTGTATCGAACAGAACATGCCGCTTTATGTAGTCTTCATAGACTTCAGTAAAGCCTTCGATACTGTTTCTCGACAAGGACTTTGGCAGGTACTCAAGAAATACGGTTGCACAGAGAAGTTTGTCAGCCTGATCGAGGCACTCCATACAGGTATGCAAGCAAACGTGGCAATGAGTGGTTTAGTATCTAAAGACTTTTCAGTAAGCAACGGGGTGAAACAAGGGTGTGTGCTGGCACCTACACTCTTCTCGCTATATCTGGCAGCCATGCTTGAGGTGGTCTTCAAAGACACTTCAGAAGGAGTATACATTCAAACAAGGAAAGAAGCAGACTTGTTCAATGTGGCACAGTTTAAAGCCAAGAGTAAGATATCGATAAAGGTAGTAAGAGAAATGCTCTTTGCCGACGACAGTGCTCTAGCTGCACACAGCGTGGAAGATATGCAATCTTTAGTGGAGAAGTTTGCAAGAGCAGCTAGCCAATTCAGCCTCCAAATCAACATCAAGAAGACAGAGTGCCTTTATCAACCACCAAAATTCCAGTTATCAACATCACTACCAGAAGAGATCAGCACTGGTACAGAGCCACTAGTCAAGTGCAAGACTTTCAAGTATCTAGGGAGTACTATTTCAGTTAAGATAAGATAAGATAAGATAAGATAAGATAAGATAAGATAAGATAAGCCTTTATTAGTCCCACAATGGGGAAATTCTAGGATTGCAACAGCACAGGGATAGCAACACTCAGAGCAACAATCAGAAGGCAAGAAAAAACAAGAACAGCTAGTAAACATATGTACATATTACTATAAATATATACAGTATATATATAGACACACAGTGCGGAGCATTATGGTTGGTGAATGTGCAGCAGAAAGTCTAAGCTCTCTCTCCGCGGATGTGGCGGGCCAGCTGGAAGTCTTTGGGCATGATGGTGACCCTCTTAGTGAAGAAGAGACCCACCAGGTAGGCCTCGCTGGCCTCCTGCAGAGCCATGACGGCGAAGCTCAGGAAGCGCAGGTCGGTCTTGAAGTGCTGAGCGATCTCCCTCACCAGGCGCTGGATGGGCAGCTTACGGATGAGCAGCTCCGTGGATTTCTGGTAGCGATGGATCTCTCTCAGAGCCACGGTACCGGGCCTGTGACGGTGAGGCTTCTTCACTCCGCCGGTGGCCGAGGCACTTTTCCGAGCAGCCTTGGTGGCTAGCTGCTTCCTGGGTGGCTTTTTCCTCCAGTAGAATGCTAGGCTGGAGGATGAACTATCTCTCAGAATGGGAAGAGCGAGTGCTGTGTTTGGAAACATGAGGGAGAGACTGTGGAACAATCGTCATGTGTCTATCCGTGTGAAATGCAAAGTGTACAGAGCGACAGTACTAGCTACTCTATTGTACGGTGCTGAAACTTGGACTGGCTACAGAGTGCAGGTGAAGAAACTCCATGCGTACATGATTAGACACCTTCAAGCCATAATGAACATCTCATGGAAAGACAAGATAACCAACATAGAAGTGTTGAATCGAGCTGGTCTACCATCAATGGAGGACATGCTAATATAGATGAACCTGAGATGGCTCGGACATGTTGAGAGGATGGACCACCAGCGTCTCCCTTGGCAGTTACTCTACTCACAGTTATGTGAGGGCAAACGCAATCAGGGTAGACCAAGGCTCAGATTTAAAGACACTGTAAAAAGAAACTTGAAGAAGTTGAACATAGACAGGAGTTCCTGGCAGCGGAAGGCTAAGGACAGAGCTGTGTGGAGGAATCTGATCAGACCTAAATGAAACAGTCATTGTCGCCCATGACAGACTGCTATGATGATGATGATTAATAGCTCTGTGAGGAACCTTGGAATTATTTTTGATCAGGATCTGTCCTTCAGTTCACATATTAAATTTGTTTCTAAGACTGCCTTCTATCATTTGCGTAATATTGCCAAGATTAGGAGCATCTTGTCTCAGAGTGATGCTGAGAAACTGATCCACGCTTTTGTTAGCTCGAGATTAGATTATTGTAATTCTTTATTATCAGGCTGTCCTAAAACATCTTTAAAAAGTCTTCAGCTGAGCCAAAATGCTGCAGCAAGAGTTTTAACAGGTACTAGAAAGAGAGATCATATCTCTCCGGTTCTGGCCTCCCTTCATTGGCTTCCCATAGAGTTTAGAATTAAGTTTAAAATCCTTCTTCTTACTTACAAAGCTCTAAACAATCAGGCTCCTTTTTATTTAAAAGATCTGATACTACCGTATTATCATAACAGAGCACTACGCTCCCAAAATGCAGGATTACTTGTAATACCTAGAATCTCCAAAAGTACAATGGGAGGCAGAGCCTTCAGTTATCAAGCTCCTCTCCTGTGGAACCAGCTGCCAATCTGGATTCGGGAGTCAGACTCGATCTCTGTTTTTAAGAATAGGGCTAAAACCTACCTTTTTGATATAGCCTACAATTAGGGAGGGATCATGTGTTTCTGAACCCTCCCTTAGTTATGCTGCTAATAGGTTTAGTCAGCCGGGGGACCTCCAGTAATGCACTGGGCCTCACTCCTTTCCTCACTCTCAATGAAATATTTTTTTTGCTGGTCATTAACATTTGTTTGTTCTCTCCCATAGACTGAGTCCCCATCGTGCTGTTTGCTCTCTACATGTCTGTTCTTTTCTTCTTCTCTATCCCCTCACCCCCCAGCCAGTCGCAGCAGATGACTGCCCCTCCCTGAGCCTGGTTCTGCTGGAGGTTTCTTCCTGTTAAAAGGGAGTTTTTCCTCTCCACCGTCGCCAAGTGCTTGCTCACAGGGGATCGCCTGATTGCTGGGGTCTTTCTGCAACTGTGGGGGTTCCCCCTACAGTTGATAGTGCTACGAGATGACTGTTGTTGTGAAATGGCGCTATATAAATAAAGTTGAATTGAATGATGATGATGATGATGATTGAAAATAAAAAAACTAAGAAATCAAATGTACATCAGTATTCACAGCCTTTGCTCAATACTTTGTTGATGCACCTTTGGCAGCAACTCCAGCCTCAAGTCTTTCTGAATATGATCCCATAAGCTTGGCACACCTATCTTTGGGCAGTTTGGCCCATTCCTCTTTGCAGCACCTCTCAAGCTCCATCAGGTGGATGGGAAGCGTCGGTGCACAGCCATTTTCAGATCTCTCCAGAGATGTTCAATTGGATTCAAGTCTGGGCTCTGGCTGGGCCACTCAAGGACATTCACAGAGTTGTCCTGAAGCCAATCCTTTGATATCTTGGCTGTATGCTTAGGGTCGTTGTCCTGCTGAAAAATGAACCATCGCCTCATTTTGAGGTCAAGAGCACTCTGGAGCAGGTTTTCCTCCAGGATGTCTCTGTACATTGCTGCATTCATCTTTCCCTCTATCCTGACTAGTCTCCCAGTTCCTGCTGCTGAAAAACATCCCCACAGCATGATGCTGCCACCACCATTGGCATGGTTATGAGCGGTGCCTGGGTTCATCTAAACATGACGCCTGGCCTTCACTCAAAAGAGTTCAATCTTTGTCTCATCAGAACAAAGAATTTTGTTTCTCATGATCTGAAAGTCCTTCAGGTGCCTTTTCACAAACTCCAGGTGGGCTGCCATGTGCCTTTTATGAAAGAGTGGCTTCCGTCTGGCCACTCTACCATACAGGCCTGATTGGTGGATTGCTGCAGAGATGGCTGTCCTTCTGGAAGGTTCTCCTCTCTCCACAGAGGAACAGTGGAGCTCTGACAGAGTGACCATCGGGTTCTTGGTTACCTCCCTGACTAAGGCCAGTCTCCCCTGATCACTCAGTTTAGATGGCCAGCCAGCTCTAGGAAGAGTCCTGGTGGTTCCAAACTTCTTCCATTTATGAATGATGGAGGCCACTGTGCCCATTGGGACCTTCAAAGCTGCAGAAATTTGTTTATTACCCTTCCCCAGATTTGTGCCTCGAGATAATCTTGTCTCGGAGGTCTATGGACAATTCCTTTGACTTCATGCTTAGTTTGTGCTCTGACATGCACTGTCACTGTGGGACCTTATATAGACAGATGTGTGCCTTTCCAAATCATGTCCAATCAACTTAATTTATCACAGGTGGACTCCACTGAAGCTGTAGAAACATCTCAAGGATGATCAGTGGAAACAGGATGAACCTGAGCTCAGTTTTGAGCTTCATGGCAAAGGCTGTGAATACTTGTGTACATGTGATTTCTTAGTTTTTTATTTTTAATAAATTTGCAAAAATCTAAAAAAAAAAATCACATTGTCATTATGGGGTATTGTGTGTAGAATTTTGAGGGGAAAAAATGAATTTAATCCCTTTTGGAATAAGTCTGTAACATAACAAAATGTGGAAAAAGTGAAGCGCTGTGAAGACTTTCTGGATGCACTGTATGCTGGCGACACGCAGCTGTATGTTGCTGTATCCCCAGATGATACAGGGCCAATTGATTCTCTTTTTAATTGTATTTTAGATATTAATGACTGAATGTCACAGAATTTTTTTTATAGCTGAACCCGGATAAAACTGAAATTTCCATCATAGGTCCTGAAACCCAGCGAGAGAGACTATCCACAAAATTAATTTCCCTTGGTTTGACTCCAACCCAACAAGCAAAAAACCTTGGAGTCATTTTTGACACAGACCTTAGTTTTAAAACCCATGTTAGGTCTGTGTCGAAATCTGCTTTTTTATCATCTTAAAAGCATCACTTTCTCCTGTCTGGTCTACCAAAACGCTCTGTCAATCCACTTCAGCTGATCCAGAATTCTGCAGCCCGGGTACAAACTAAAACTAGAAGGAGAGAACATATCACTCCAGTTCTAAAGTCCCTACGTTGGTTGCCTATCAGTTTTCATATTGATTTTAAAATTCAGGGTTTCTTCTGGTAACATTTCTCTGTGGCGGCCCGCCTCGCCAGAAAACGTACTGCCATGCCAAGCTGATATGATTTTATAAATAAAAATATATGAAACAATGACTTTCCGCAAGCGCATACACGAACAACCCGTGTGACCGTCATCCGCGCGGAGTTTAGAAGCGTCCTGCTCACATGAGTTTTCCAGTCAGTCAGCAGTGTCTCACTAAGCGTGACTGTCCGACAGAAACATGAGTTTATTAAAGTACTTTAAACGTGGAAAAAATCACAAGAGGTATGTAAGCACTGGTGTTTATCATGGTTTTAACCCACTAGAAATGGGAGCCATAATGGAAGAGTCATTTAGCGAAGAGATGTGGTTAGAATTCAAATGCAGCCGGCTTCATATGAAGGGAAAGGCAAGGGGGACTGATGAATTGCTGAGGATATATTTCACCAGCCACTACAATATTAAGTTATGAGACTGGCAATTTCTCTCTTTTCTCGCACGAGCAGGCGTGCCGTTTTTATTCTCCAGCGGCAGTGACAAAGCAACAGCTAAAAATGCTAGCTCTAAACTGAGGTCCTTCAGCGGCTGCCTAGAGAGGTGCCTGATGAGAAAGCTTGAGCACACAACTATAATGGCCGTTGCTAAATGACCAGGAGCCAGCCATTTATGTCTGCACTACGTGGCTAGGAGCCACTTAGTGAATGAAAAACCCACGTGCAGGAGTAGTTTTGTGCGCTTTATTGAACAAAACCCCAAAACGTGTTAATGGGAATGAATAAAGTGTGGATGTGTACAGTATGTGTGTGAAACACCTGAGCTGCCGAGTGCCCGAGCTGTCGGACCCAAAGGGCTCCCTGACGCGCCTGACGGAAAATAAATAAATATGTGAATTTTTTTTTACCTAATAGCCAAATTAGGAGGTATTTACTTGTATTATTAGCATATTTGTAATTTGTGTGTATTGTGTGTATTTTCTACTCTTGAATAAAAAAAAGAATCGAATTGTAGTTGCTTCCTGGCCAGATATTGTGATACTAGGAGACCGGCCATGTAGTCACTTCGCAACTATAACTACCTAAACAGATCATTCTGTACATGAACACATATTGTTCATAAGGGAGGAAGGTGTAACAGTGAAGATGGAAGGAGTACAGATAATGAAAGTAGATGAGTTTAAATATCTCGGGTCAACCATCCAAAGCAATGGAAAATGCACAAGAGAGGTGAAGAAGAGAGTACAGGCAGGGTGGAGTGGGTGGAGTAGAGTGTCAGGGGTGATTTGTGACAGAAAGGTAGCAGCAAAAGTGAAAGGGAAGATTTACAAGATGGTAATGAGACCTGCTATGATGTATGGTTTGGAGACAGTGGCGCTAACAAAAAGACAGGAGATGAAGAGGAAGACCACAGAGAAGATTCATGGATGTTGAGAAGGAGGACATGGAGAGGGTTGATGTGACAGAGGAAGATGAAGGGAGAGGATGAGATGGAGGCAGATGATCCACTGTGGAGACCCCTAAAGGGAGCAGCCGAAAGAAGAAGAAGAAGAAGAAGAAGAAGAAGAAGAAGAAGAAGAAGAAGAAGAAGAAGAAGAAGAAAATTACTGTAATCTGGCTTCATTGTCACATATAATTGTGCAACATCTGTATAACAATAAAAATGTATGCAGTGTTTTTTAATAATATTGTCTAACGGGAGCACATACAGTTAGGCCCAGAAATATTTGGACAGTGACACAAGTTTTGTTATTTTAGCTGTTTACAAAAACATATTCAGGATACAATTATATAATCAATATGGGCTTAAAGTGCAGACTCTCAGCTGTAATTTGAGAGTATTCACATCCAAATTAGAGCAAGGGTTTAGGAATTACAGCTCTTTAATACATAGCCGCCTCTTTTTCAAGGGACCAAAAGTAATTGGACAATTGACTCAGAAGGCTGCAAAAAAAAAAAAAAAAATAACAAGGCTGCATGGGCTCTTCCCTCGTTAACCTGTCATCAATTAAGCAGTTAAAAAGTCTGGAGTTGATTCCAGGTGTGGCATTTGCATTTGGAAGCTGTTGCTGTGAACACACAACATGCAGTCAAAGGAGCTCTCAATGGAGGTGAAACAGACCATCCTGAGGCTGAAAAAAAAGAAGAAATCCATCAGAGAGATAGCAGAAATGTTAGGAGTGGCCAAATCAACAGTTTGGTACATTCTGAGAAAAAAAGAGTGCACTGGTGAGCCTGGGAACTCAAAAAGGCCTGGACGTCCACGGAAGACAACAGTGGTGGATGATCACAGAATCCTTTCCTGTAAAGAACAACCCCTTCACAACATCCACTCAAGTGAAGAACACTCTCCAGGAAGTAGGTGTATCAGTATCTAAGTCTACCATAAAGAGAAGACTTCATGAGAGTAAATACAAAGGATTCACCACAAGGTGCAAACCATGAATCAGCCTCAAAAATAGAAAGGCCAGAATTGACTTTGCCAAAAAACACCTGAAGAAGCCAGCCCAGTTCTGGAACAGCATTCTTTGGACAGATGAAACTAAGATCAACCTGTACCAGAATGATGGGAAGAAGAAAGTTTGGAGAAGAATTGGAACAGCTCATGATCCAAAGCACTACATCTTCTGTAAAACATGGTGGAAGCAGTGTGATGGCATGGGCATGCATGGCTTCCAATGGCACTGGGTCACTTGTGTTTATTGATGATGTGACAAAAGACAGAAGCAGCCGGATGAATTCTGAAGTGTATAGGGATATACTTTCTGCTCAGATTCAGCCAAATGCAGCAAAGTTGATTGGACGGTGCTTCACCAGTGATCCAAAACATACTGCAAAAGCAACCCAGGAGTTTTTTAAAGCAACGAAGTGGAATATTCTGCAATGGCCGAGTCAATCACCAGATCTCAACCCAATCGAGCATGCATTTCACTTGCTCAAGACAAAACTTAAGGCAGAAAGACCCACAAACAAGCAACAACTGAAGACAGCTGCAGTAAAGGCCTGGCAAAGCATCGCAAAGGAGGAAACCCAGCGTTTGGTGATGTCCATGGGTTCCAGACTTCAGGCAGTCATTGCCTGCAAAGGATTCTCAACAAAATATTGAAAAGTAACATTTTACTTAGGGTTATGTTTATTTGTCCAATTACTTTTGAGCCCCTGAAATGAGGAGTGTTTGTGTAAAAATAGCTACAATTCCTACATGTTTAATCATATGTTTTTGTTCAACCCCTTGAATTAAACCTTAAAGTCTGCACTTCAATTCCGTTGTAGTTGTTTCATTTCAAATCCAATGTGGTGGCATGCAGAGCCCAAATCATGAAGATTGTGTCACTGTCCAAATATTTCTGGGCCTAACTGTATAAACTAAAAAGAATAGGGCCTAGTACAGATCCCTGTGGAACTCTGTGGTCGATCTTTGAGTTAGAAGAAAACTTATTACTGACATGAACAAACTGGAAAATATCGGATAAATAAGATTTTAACCACTCCAACAAAGTTCCAGTAAGTCCAACAAGGTGTTCTAGTCTATCAAGTAAAATATTATGATCAATAGTATCAAAAGCTGCACTAAGGTCTAAAAGGACAAGTACAAAAACAAGTCCATTATCAGATGCGATAAGGAGGTCATTAGTGACCTTCACTAAAGCTGTTTCAGTACGATGATGGATTCTAAACCCAGATTGAAATTCTTCAAATAAACCATTTTCCTGCAAGTGGTCAAAATAATTGTTTAGCAACAACTCTAAGATTTTTGAAATGAAAGGCAGATTAGAGATTGGTCTATAGTTAGCTAAAACTCCTGGATCCAGCGTTGGCTTTTTGAGTAAACGTTTAATTACAGCAGTTTTAAAAGCCTGCGGTACATGGCCTAAAGTTAATGAAGAATTGATTATCTGAAGAATAGAGCTACCAATAAATGGGAAGACTTCTTTAAATAACCTGGTAGGAATAGGGTCTAAGAGACAAGTTGAAGGCTTGGATGAGGAAATTATTTTATCTAACTCTAAAAGGTCAATTGGAGTAAACTCATCCAAACAGATATCAGTTGAAGGAGTTGTAGTAGTTACTGTATTTAAGTTAACGGTGGGACGAACCTGACCGATTTTATCTCTGATAGGTGAAATTTTATTATTGAAGAAGTTCATAAAGTCCTGACTAGTAAGCTCTAAGGGAATGCTAGGATTGGCAGAGTCCTGACTCTTTGTCAGCCTGGCTACAGTGCTGAAAAGAAACCTGGGATTATTCTTGTTCTCTTCTATTAATGCGGAAAAATAACTTGTTCTCGCTTCCCTAAGAGATTTTTTTTATAAATTAGAAGATGATTTCTCCAAGCTAAATAGATTTCACCTAATTTAGTGGAGCGCCATTTTCTTTCTAATTGACGAGTCTAGGTCACCACTCCAGTGGTGGCCTAGTTGATTGAGCATCAACCCCACAACCTGGAGGTTGGGGGTTCAAGTCCCAGCAGGGTCATACCAAAGACCATATAAAAATTGTACTTCCCACCTTCTAGCTTTGTGATCAGGATGATAGAATGGGGGAAGGAAAAAGCTGTGTGGTGGTGCCTTGCATGGCAGTGCCCCCTTTTGATTCTTGATGTGATTAACGTTGTAGATAAGAGACATGTAATTTCATTCTACTGTACATGATTGGCTGCATGGACTGAATGACAATAAAGTTGACTTCTTCTTAAGCTATGAGTTTCTGCGTTGAACCAAGGAGTCAGAAATCTCTGATTAGACTTTTTCTTTTTAACAGGGTCCACCATGTCTGGAGTCTGATGCAGAGAAGCTGTAACACTATCTACCATGCTATCAACTACAGAAGGAGCAAGCTCTCCATAGCTTATGTCCATTGTGTTGACACATGGCACAGAGGAAACAATCTGCATAAATTTGGTAACAGCATCATCTGAGAGGCATCTGCTGTAGTAATATTTTTCTTTAGGAGCCAAATAGAAATAGTAAAATCAAAAGTTAACAGATAATGGTCTGACAGTACAGGGTTATGAGGAGACACTACCAGATTTTCTAAAACTGGTAGTGTGGATGTGCCAGAATTTTCTTCAGTTAAACAAAGACAAAACTGAAATAATAGTTTTGGAGCCA
Organism: Pholidichthys leucotaenia; assembly: GCA_020510985.1. Taxonomy (NCBI): domain Eukaryota; kingdom Metazoa; phylum Chordata; class Actinopteri; order Cichliformes; family Pholidichthyidae; genus Pholidichthys; species Pholidichthys leucotaenia. The sequence continues at coordinate 250,737,518 of CM035844.1, read as the reverse complement.
AAGAAGAAAGACTCAGAGTTAGTACTCAACTTCAATCAATGATGTTAAAAACCAACAGCCAAGCCAGAAACCTGGGTGTAGTTCTGGACTCAGACCTGAATTTTAACAACCACATTAAGACAGTAGTGAAGTCAGCCTTTTATAACTTAAAGAACATAGTGAGGATTAAAGGTCTGATGTCTCAGCAGGATCTAGAAAAACTTGTCCATGCATTTATCGTCAGGAAACTGGACTACTGTAATGCTGTTCTCACAGGTCTTCTAAAAAGTCCATTGGACAGCTGCAGCTGGTTCAGAACGCTGCAGCTCGAGTCCTCACTAAGACCAAGAACGTGGATCATATAACCCCAGTCCTCAGATCTTTACACTGGCTTCCTGTCTGTCAAAGAATAGATTTCAAAATACTGCTGTTGGTTTATAAAGCTCTGAATGGTTTAGGGCCAAAATACATTTCAGATCTGTTAGTCCATGATGAACCACCCAGAGCCCTCAGGTCATCTTCTATCTTCTGGTCGTCGTTACAGATCACTGAAGGTCAAAACCACCCGTCACAGGAACAGTTTCTTTCCTCAAGCCATCACTGATGAACTCTTAACATTCACCTAGTCCTACCTGTTGCTGTACTCATGACTTTTCATCCATTATTATATTGCACATAACTCTCACACTGCTTTTTACTTCTTTTACATTATATCACTGAATCTGAGTTCACATTGAAATACTGTGTGACTGTATATTTTTTCATATATTTCTGCAAAGTGTGGTTAGTCTGAGTAAATAACTGCATATATTCCTATATATATTTGCATCCTTTTATAGAAACGTGGACAGACTGTAATTTACTGTACATACTCTGTTGTCATTGAATCCTTATTTAAATCCTCCACCTGAACAACGAGAGCAAGTTTTTAGCCAAAGTCAAATTCCTTGTATGTGTTGTGCATACTTGGCCAATAAAGCTGATTCTGCTTCTGCTTCTGCTTCTGATTCTGATCAGGGTCAGACCTACTATCTGTGCCCAGAGGTAGAACCAAACATGGTGTGGAAGCGTTTAGTTTTTATGCCCCTCACATATGGAACAAACTCCCAGAAAGCATCAGGACTGCTGAAGCTCTCAGCTGCTTTAAATCCAGATTAAAAACTCTCCGCGGCCTTTCTGTAGGACAATTGTTAATATCCTACAGTGCACTGGAACTTTTATTTCTGTCTTATTCTATTTTAATTTGTTTTTGTTTCTCTTTAATTTACTTTTTAGTTTGCTTTTACATTCTTATGTATTCCTTTTGCACCTTCCTGTAATGCTTTAATGTGTTTATGTAAAGCACTTTGAATTGTCTTGTACATGAAATGTGCTGTACAAATGAACATGCCTTGTCTTTCTATTTCTATGGCATGTTAGTACAAGGTCACCACATGTGGTGGAGATAACGGTGGTGGAGATAATGGGTAGAAATTCCTACATTCTGAGAAAACCCTATCAAGTCTCATGTTGAATTAAATGCCATATTAAGGCAATCACTATCTACATCTGCATGTACACTGAGGTCCCCTTTCACTGTTATGATAGTGGGAAAAAGTAAGTAAATGTAGAAATGTTCCAAGTCTCTTAATTATCCAGAGGTGTGCTTTACCTGTAACATCAATAAACCAATCAGAATGGCTTGTTAACAGGTAGGTGTTGATTTATTATGGACTGCTCTTATGATAACATGTTTACATGTAGGAAAGATTTTTTTCTGCTGAGGAAATGGATGTAAAATGTGCGAGAACATCATTTACAGGAGCAGCACCATTCCACCTAAACCTTTGTAGGTGAAGCAGGTGTGGGAGGAAACAACAGTCAGTATCTTCTTCTTTTCTGGCCCCAACATGGTTTTAAAATATGCCCCTTAGGCGTGTTTTTTCTTGGCCCAAACTGCAATTCTGTTTTGCTGCTGTAAAGTAGCACCATGCTGACTTTGCACCCAGCCACTCCCCTTTTAACAGATACCACTGCTAGGATGGTAATGGAGCCCCTGGATGTTTATTAAACATTATTGGAAGAGCTAAAAGTTCAGAATCACTTCAGACTGAAGCGAGTGGAAACCGCTGCTGTGTGTTAATGATGACACTGAGGTTTATTTGACAATTTGCCATCCTGACACAAAAACAGGGCTCCTGAAGAGAATGGTGGTTTGATCCCTCCATGGTGCACAACTCTAAAAGGTCCAGAGACATTCATGCTTCTGTCCCTTGTTCCCTTGATAACTGTGACATGTACGACACAGCTGCTTTCGTGGATGATTCCTTTAACCTGGTTGATGACAACTGACACTTTTTCAGTGCAACTATTACAAATGGGCAATAAAAAAGTGAACACGTTGGATGGGAAGACAGTAACTGCAGCAGGACTTTTGCTGTTCATGAATCTCTCCTGTAGACTGTGATTGTCTTACTGTTTGTCCTCTTCTTCTCTGTCCCCACCAACCCTCACCCCCATGATCCAGTTCTGGTTCTGATGAAGGCTTTTTCAACCCCATGTCTCCCATGTGAAGCCCAGGGTCTCATGATTTCAAGTATTGTGACAGCCCCGATGTAACCTGCAGCTAAACCCCACCCTTCCTTCTGTTCTGAGTTCACACGTTAGCATTCTGCTGCCGTCCACGCTCCCTTCACTGCAGCTCACTGCTAACGCTGCAAGGAATCGTGGGTGCTCTGTCAGGCAGGAGGGCTGAGAACGTAGGAGATTACCCCCCAACACACACACACTCCCCTCACCCACAGGAGACGGGGTTGGCTGCTGCAATGTGACTGACAGGTGTCCAGGGACTCAGTCAGCCAATCAGCACCTGGTGTCGTTAACCAGCAGAAATGAGCTCCAATAAAAGCTGATTAAAGTGTGTGTGTGTGTGTGTCCTGGATGTCCATCAGGGGACATCGTGGTGTTTTAGCTTGTTTAGCGCTGCTGTTTAACAGCTCTCTGGACACCCATTCAGTCACAGTCATTAGCTTAGCGTTAGCTGAGTGTGTCTTTTCAGAGTGTGTGTGCATGTGTGTGTGTGTACTTTAGAGCCTCGTCTTCTCATTGGACGACAGGTGTCAGGGACGGACCACCATCTGTGAGCCATTACACTTCTGTGCAGAATCCATTAGCCTAGTGCTAAAAACAGCTTAAGTTTTTTTACTATGAATACTGAAAACATTTCAAAATAAATGTCAAGATATCAACTTCCTTCTTCCTTCTTCTGCTTCTTAAACCAAAACACTGAAAACTGGAATGACTTTTTAAATTGAATCATTTGTTGTTTTTATTTAACATTATAATCCTATTAAACAACCCTGTCAGAGACGTTATTACGTACACAAAGCCATACGTAACGTACATGCCAGTCAAGAGCATGAGGAGCAGAGGCTGTGGTGATGGAACGTTGTTCTGGGACAGATGTTTGAGGAGTAAGAGAGGAAAACCTGAAGTCCACGTGTCCTTCTGACAGGTCACACTGAGGGTGATCTAGCATAACGTTTGGTAGATGTTGTTACCTGTGATTTAGTGTGTTGTTGTGCTTCATATGAGACTGAAGAACACCAACACAGTCTCTGTTCATCACATCACTGAACAAATGAATAAAGCTGTAGCCTCCATGATGTGATCATCAACTGTTTGGCATCATTATGGCAGAATTCTAAATGTCTGTCACAATGACGGCGAATCAGAAAGTCCAGCATGGCTGTGTCAAATATGACCCTTGGACATTCAAACACCCTGCACACTAGAATACCATTTTTCGTTTTAACTAATCCATTCATGCCTTCTCTTAAAATATGATTTTATTGTTAAAAGCCTAAAATAACAAAGATATTCATGTCTTCAAAATAAAAGCCTTTCTCACCTTTAGTGGCCACTCGTACACAGTCAATCTTTGTTTCCTGTTGGAGAGAAAAACGCTCGTTAGGTCACCATCAACACACATACACACACACTGTAAACAGAGCGGACAGACGGCAAACGGCCGTGGATCAGTGCCTGTGCTGGCATTTAACAACCAACACACACACACCAAGTTGGGGGCGTTGGGTAAACTGCGACAGATCGACCATCTTGTGTTTCTGGTTTTAACAAACAGCCGACAAATTAACCAGAGAGCTCATGAATATTCACACACACATGCGCGCGCACACACACACACACACACACACACACACACATGCAGTGACAGTAAAAGTCTGCTGCTGCATTATTCAACACATACACCAATTAAACCTCAAAGCATCAATAATTAACACACGCATTATTGGCTGTTTTCATGTGTGTTATTGTATGTGTGTTCAATGTGTGCGCGCACGTGTGTCAGTTCCAGCCGTCAGCTTGCTCTGACACTGATAACGGCGCCGTGAGGAGAACTGACAGAACGGAACAGAATAATGTGGAACACTTGTTAAATTGGGGACGTGCTTTTGTGCCATGCGGCAAGCTCGGCTGCACTCTGATTGGACGTCCTGACACCTGCCACTTCCTGTTGAGAGCGTCAGTCACAGAACAGTCTGATAAACACGGAGGGTTTCCCCGGAGACTGATGACACGCCTTTGTGGAAACTGGTCTGACAACGGTCCCAGAGGCCTCAACATGGGTAGAACCTGCATGATCCCAAGAACAGCACAGCAAGAAGGTTGTGGGTTCAATCCCACATGTAGCCACGTGTCACCTTTCTGTGTGGAGTCACCAAGTTCTCCCTGTGTCTGCGTGGGTTCTCATCAGGTACTCAGGTTTCCTCCCATAGTCCAATAACATGCTCATTAGGTTAAGTGGCATCAAGTGGGGATAAACTGTTCTGAGGTATGCATGTGAGAATGAATGGTTGTGTGTCTGTGATGGTGGCCCCACCTCTGCCCCAGAGATCCTGGCGAACCAAATCATGTAACCTGTGAGCAGGTGAACTTACCCCGTTAGCGGTGCTCACAGCCTGGTAGTAGATCCCGTAGCTCTTATGAGGTAGTAGAGGAGCATTCCAGTAACCGTTGTAGGTCCTGTTGTCACCTATTAGACATATAACTCAGGTTAACACGTTAACAGGTAAAATATCCTGCCAACCAAAGAACTAAATGGTTGAAATTCAATCTAACTCACTAACTGTTTAACTAAGTTTCACACTTAGCGACCTTTTCAATTTAACCAATGAACTAATCAACAAAATAACCAACTAAACGACAACAGTCCCTAACTAACTAACTAACTAACTAACTAACTAAACGACCACAGTCAGTCACTAAGTAACTAAATGACAACACAAACTAACTACTGTAAATGACAACAGTCACTAACGAACTAAATAAATAACCAACTAAATGACAACAGTCACTAACTAGCTAACTAAATGGCAACAGTCACTAACTAACTAACCAACAAAATAAGCAATTAAACAATAACAGTCACTAACTAGCTAACTAAATGGCAACAGTCACTAACTAACAAACAAAATAACCAACTAAACGACAACAGTCACTAACTAACTAACTAACTAACTAACTAAATTATCAACTAAACAAGCCACTAATTACCTAAATACAATAGTCAGTCACTAAATAACTAACTAAACTAAATGAAAACTAAACTAAATTAAAAGTCACTAACAAACTAAAAAATAACCAACTAAATGACAACAGTAAGTCACTAAGTAACTAAGTAACTAACTAACAAAACAATCAACTAAACGACAACAGTCCCTAACTAACTAACTAAATGACAACAGTCACTAACTAACTAGCAAAATAACAAACTAAATGGCAACAGTCGCTAACTAACTAACCAACAAAATAAGCAATTAAACAACAACAGTCACTAACTAGCTAACTAAATGGCAACAGTCACTAACTAACTAACAAACAAAATAACCAACTAAACAACACAGTCACTAACTAACTAACTAACTAAATTATCAACTAAACAAGCCACTAATTAACTAAATACAATAGTCAGTCACTAAATAACTAACTAAACTAAATGAAAACTAAACTAAATTAAAAGTCACTATTGTGGCGGTTCGTTTTAACCCCACAACAGACTAAGGACACTCAGCCCTCTTTTCTCTGTTTTTCTGCTGCATTACTGAGAAGCAATGTGCCATTCATGTATTTGTGATGCAAACATGCATGTGTTGTGATGTAATGCGCCATTCTGTATAGTGTGCATATGGCTTGTCCTTACTGTGCTTTTTCTGAGCATCTTAGATGTGTTTTGGTGTATTAATGTCTACAGGTAGACGAGTTTCTTCTGTCTCACCTATGTGATGTTAATCGATGCCTTTCATCCTTTGTACTCATGCGTCCTGTCCTTACTGTGACCTAGAGACTCAGATCAATATGTAGATGTGCTTGTTAGCCTCTTTGTCTTGCACTTAGAGCGAGGTCTAGCTAATCTGCCCATTGTGATGTATGGCTTACAAATGCAAATACCTCCTGCCTGTTCTGTTGTCCCTTTGATCATTCTAGACTGTGGGGTATGTCTTTTTGATGTATTGTTATGATCAAGTATTTAAGGTGCAACTCTGTAACGCAATCTCTCTCTTTCACTCTCACTCTGATCCTGCAACAGGTGGACACACTGTGTCCGCCTCTCCTTCTCTGAGAGCTTAGGGATCCCGCTCTGGGCTGCTCCACTATGCACCGGAGAGGGGATCCCGTGAAGGCGACATGATTAATAAAACCTGCTTAAAACCACAGCACTGCTGCTTATTTTATCATGCCGCCTCACTGGTGACCCCTCGAACACGCACACGTTTTGTGCGAAAGCAACCTTCCGAGCTGGACAGCCACACAGCTGCGTTGGTGGCCCCTTGAAGACGCACACGCTTTGTGCAACGCAGCCTTGTTTTGGATGGCCACGCTGGCGAACCGACGCTGAAAAAAACGAGCGGCCAGCGAACGCAACACCCGGGCATGAATGCTCCGTCGCAGCGGCCTACTGGTTCCCCCTCCCTGCGGCTTCAGGGAGACTTCGACGCGGAGCCAACACAGGCGAGCCGTTCTCCGGACATCACCCACGACCGGGTAAACTGCAGAAAACGTCATGGCGCGACCCTCGCCTGAGATCTGCACCACCACGCACGGGACGCATACGGCTCTACAGACCCCCATCATCCTTCGCGCTACACACAGAGCCTTCAGGGCTGCTCTCACACCTGGAGGCACGCACGCAGCATGCTCAAAGGATTTGTTAATGGTCTCAGCCATGGCACACATAGGGAATTCAGCGGTTTTGTGGTTCCCGAGGCTTTAGGGTTACGCCTGAACCTAAAGTCAACACGCCAGTCCCTCTGCCCTCATCACAGCCGCCATTCAGCCTCGTCTTTTCTTCATGGCCGCACGAGCGACAACGATCGTCTCCTCCCTCTCACCGCTCCAACGCAGCTGCACGAGCCCGGGGCACAAAGATCGTCTATTGCCTCGCACCGCTCCAACGCGCCTCCACGAGCCCGAGGGACGGAGATCGTCTACTTCCTCACACCGCTCCAATGCAGCTGCATGAGCCTGAGGAACATAGGATCGTCTATTCCCTCCCGCCGCTCCAACGCATCTGCACGGGCCTGAGGGACTAAAGATCGTCTATTTCCTCTCACCGCTCCAACGCACCATGGCCAATCTACAGCAACAGCTCAACCCGGATTATATCGGCGCCGTCTGCGCTGATCTCCGCCAAGTTTCTGCACCCTGACTCGCCACTCCAGCGGCCCCTCCCAAGCACGAACCCCCGCGCACGCATCGGGGAGTTACAAGGACGGTGCATCACGCATGGGACAAGTAATGGCTCCACAGACTGCCTTCCTCCTTCGCCGCTGCCTTTCAGGGCTGCTCACTCACCTGAGGCACGCATGCAGCATACTGGAAGGATTTGTTAACAGTCTCAGCCACGCCACAGACCGCCATCGTCCTCCGCCGCTGCCCACAGAACCTTCAGGGCTGCTCGTTCACCTGAAGCAAGCACGCAGCTCGCCACTGGATTTTTTTAATGGTCTTAGCCACGGCACAACGGGATTTCAGCCGTCAGCTGTTCCCGGGAGCTTTGGGGTTGCTTCAGCACCCAAAGCCAACAGTCCCTATGTTTTGTTTACTTTTTTTTCTTACAGCCGCCCCTGCTTTTCTTCATGGCCACGAGAGGAGTCAGAGACTAGTTTTTCTTCTTGTGATCTCCGCACGTGCAACGGGACAACCCCTCGACGTCACGGAGCAGCAAGCAATTTTTGCGCGGCTCAGGACGATTTCACAGCTCCTGCCGGCACTTACCACCCCTCCCCTCCCTCCCCCTCCGCCTGCAGCGAGCTTCTCCCACAGCTCGCTCACACAGATGGATTATCGAGGTCGCGGCCCCCTGCCGCGTCCTCTGGGGGGGAGCGTGTGGCGGTTCGTTTTAACCCCACAACAGACTAAGGACACTCAGCCCTCTTTTCTCTGTTTTTCTGCTGCATTACTGAGAAGCAATGTGCCATTCATGTATTTGTGATGCAAACATGCATGTGTTGTGATGTAATGCGCCATTCTGTATAGTGTGCATATGGCTTGTCCTTACTGTGCTTTTTCTGAGCATCTTAGATGTGCTTTGGTGTATTAATGTCTACAGGTAGACGAGTTTCTTCTGTCTCACCTATGTGATGTTAATCGATGCCTTTCATCCTTTGTACTCATGCGTCCTGTCCTTACTGTGACCTAGAGACTCAGATCAATATGTAGATGTGCTTGTTAGCCTCTTTGTCTTGCACTTAGAGCGAGGTCTAGCTAATCTGCCCATTGTGATGTATGGCTTACAAATGCAAATACCTCCTGCCTGTTCTGTTGTCCCTTTGATCATTCTAGACTGTGGGGTATGTCTTTTTGATGTATTGTTATGATCAAGTATTTAAGGTGCAACTCTGTAACGCAATCTCTCTCTTTCACTCTCACTCTGATCCTGCAACAGGTGGACACACTGTGTCCGCCTCTCCTTCTCTGAGAGCTTAGGGATCCCGCTCCGGGCTGCTCCACTATGCACCGGAGAGGGGATCCCGTGAAGGCGACATGATTAATAAAACCTGCTTAAAACCACAGCACTGCTGCTTATTTTATCATGCCGCCTCACTATCTAACTAAAAAATAACCAACTAAATGACAACAGTAAGTCACTAAGTAACTAAGTAACAAAACAATCAACTAAACGACAACAGTCACTAACTAACTAACTAACTAACTAACTAACTAACTAACTAACTAACTAACTAACTAACTAACTAACTAAATGACAACAGTCACTAACTAGCAAAATAACAATCTAAATGACCACAGCAACTAACTAACTAACTAACTAACTAACTAACTAACTAACTAACTAACTAACTAACTAACTACATAAATGACAACACTAACTAGCTAACTAACAAACTAAATAAATGACAACAGTCACTAAGTAAATAACCAACTAAATGACAAGTCACTAACTAGCTAACAAAATTATCAACTAAACAAGTCACTAAATAACAAATTAACTACAACAGTCAGTCAGTCAGTCACTAACTAACTAAACTAAATGAAAACAGTCACTAACAAAATAACCAACTAAATGATCCCAGTAAGTCACTAACAAAACAACCAACTAAACAACAATAGCCCCTAACTAACTAACTAAATGAAACCATCACTAACTAATTAACTAACAACTAAATGACAACAGTCACTAACAAAATAAACTAAACCACCACAGTCACTAAGTAAGTAACTAAATGACAACAGTCACTAATTACATAAATAAATAAATACTCAACTAAACAACAACTGTCACTAAGTAACTAACTAAAAAATTATCAACTAAACAACAACAGTCACTAACTACAACAGTCAGTCACTAACTAACTAAACTAAATGAAAGCAGTCACTAACAAACTAAAAAAATAACCAACTAAACTACAAGTAACTAACTAACTAAATGACAGCAGTCACTAGCTAACTAAACAACAACAGTCAGTAACTAACTAACTAAATGGCAACAGTCACTAACTAATAAACAAAATAACCAACTAAATAACAACAGTCACTACCTAACTAACAAAATTACCAACTAAACAACCACAGTCACTAACTAACTAACTAAATGAAAACAGTCACTAACAAAATAACCAACTAAATGACAACTGTAAGTCACTGACTAACTAAATGACAACAGTCATGAATTAACTAACCAACAAAATAACCAACTAAATGGCAAAAGTCAGTAACTAACTAACTAACTAACTGACAATGTTCACTAACTATCTATCTAAACAACAACAGTCACTAACTAACCAACAAAATAACCAACTAAACAACAAGTCAATCACTAACTAACAAACTGAATGGCAACAGTCACTAACAAACTAACTAAATGACAACAGTCAGCCACTAACTAGATGACAACAGACACGAATTAACTAACCAACAAAATAACCAACTAAATGAAAAAGTCAGTAACTAACTGACAACAGTCACAGACTAACTAAACGACAACAGTCACTAACTAACCAACAGAACAGCCAACTAAACAACAAGAGTCAGTCACTAACTAACTAACTGAATGGCAATAGTCACTAACTAACTAACCAACAAAACAACCAACTAAATGACAACAATCACTAACTAACTAAATGACAACAGTCACTAACTAACCAACAAAATAACCAACTAAACTACAACAGTCTAACTAACTAACTAACTAAACGACAACAGTCTCTAACTGGCTAACAAAATTATCAACTAAACAAATCACTAATTAACAAATTAACTACAACAGTCAGTCACTAACTAACTAAACTAAATGAAAACTAAACTAAATGAAAACAGTCACTAACAAAATAACCAACTAAATGATCCCAGTAAGTCACTAACTAACAAAGCACCCAACTAAACGACAACAGTCCCTAACTAACTAAATGAAAACTGTCACTAACTAATTAACTAACAACTAAATGACAACAGTCACTAACAAAATAAACTAAATGACCACAGTCACTAACTAACTAACTACTAAACTAAACAACAACAGTCACTAAGTAACTAAGTAACTAAATTATCAACTAAACAACAGTCACTAACTAACTACAATAGTCAGTCACTAACTAAACTAAATAAAAACTAAACTAAATGAAAACAGTCACTAACAAAATAACCAACTAAACAACAGTCAGTCACTAACTAACTAACTAACTAAAATCAGTCACTAACTAAATAAATAAATAATCAACTAAACTACAACAGTCACTAACTAACTACAACAGTCAGTCACTAACTACTGTAACTAAACTAAATGAAAACTAAACTAAATGACAACAGTCACTAACAAAATAAACTAAACGACCACAGTCACTAAGTAAGTAACTAAATGACAACAGTCACTAATTACATAAATAAATAAATAATCAACTAAACAACAACAGTCACTAAGTAACTAACAAAATTAACAACTAAACAGCAACGGTCACTAACTACAACAGTCAGTCACTAACTAACTAAACTAAATGAAAGCAGTCACTAACAAACTAACTAAAAAAATAACCAACTAAACTACAAGTCACTAACTAACTAAATGACAGCAGTCACTAGCTAACTAAACAACAGTCAGTAACTAACAAACTAACTAAATGGCAACAGTCACTAACTAATCAACAAAATAACCAACTAAACGACAACAGTCACTACCTAACTAACAAAATTACCAACTAAACAACCACAGTCACTAACTAACTAACTAAATGAAAACAGTCACTAACAAAATAACCAACTAAATGACAACAGTAAGTCACTGACTACCTAAATGACAACAGTCTGTCACTAACTAAATGACAACAGTCATGAATTAACTAACCAACAAAATAACCAACTAAATGGCAAAAGTCAGTAACTAACTAACTAACTAACTGACAATGTTCACTAACTATCTAAACAACAACAGTCACTAACTAACCAACAAAATAACCAACTAAACAACAAGTCAGTCACTAACTAACAAACTGAATGGCAACAGTCACTAACAAACTAACTAAATGACAACAGTCAGTCACTAACTAACTAGATGACAACAGTCACGAATTAACTAACCAACAAAATAACCAACTAAATGAAAAAGTCAGTAACTAACTGACAAACAGTCACGAACTAACTAAACGACAACAGTCACTAACTAACCAACAGAACAGCCAACTAAACAACAAGAGTCAGTCACTAACTAACTAACTGAATGGCAATAGTCACTAACTAACTAACCAACAAAACAACCAACTAAATGACAACAATCACTAACTAACTAAATGACAACAGTCACTAACTAACCAACAAAATAACCAACTAAACTACAACAGTCAGTCAGTCACTAACTAATTAAATAAATAAATAAATAACCAACTAAACGACAACAGTCACTAACTAGCTAACAAAATTATCAACTAAACAAATCACTAATTAACAAATTAACTAAAACAGTCACTAACTAACTAAACTAAATGAAAACTAAACTAAATGAAAACAGTCACTAACTAACAAAATAACCAACTAAATGATCCCAGTAAGTCACTAACAAAGCACCCAACAGTCCCTAACTAACTAAATGAAAACTGTCACTAACTAATCAACTAACAACTAAATGACAACAGTCACTAACAAAATAAACTAAATGACCACAGTCATTAACTAACTAACTAACTAACTAACTAACTAACTAACTAACTAAACAACAACATTCACTAAGTAACTAAATTATCAACTAAACAACAGTCACTAACTAATTACAACAGTCAGTCACTAACTAACTAAACTAAATAAAAACTAAACTAAATGAAAACAGTCACTAACAAAATAACCAACTAAACAACAGTCAGTCAGTCAGTCACTAACTAACTAACTAACTAACTAACTAACTAACTAACTAACTAACTAACTAACTAACTAACTAATAACAGTCACTAACTAAATAAATAAATAATCAACTAAACAACAACAGTCACTAACTACAACAGTCAGTCACTAACTACTGTAACTAAACTAAATGAAAACAGTCACTAACTAACTAACTAACTAACTAACTAACTAACTAACTAACTAACTAACTAAGTGACTCACCTACACAGAAGGCCCTGGGTGCTCTCAGGTCATTCATAGGCAGCTCGGCACTGAAGTAGTAGTGGGAGTTGAGCAGCGTGGCATTCTGGAAGTGGATGGGGACGGGGAAACAGCGCAGGATCTCTGCAGTACCTCTACGCTGCCTACGGGGGCGCTCCTCCTCCACCACCACCTGGTACTTACTACACAGAAACACAGAAGTATTCACATCAGTACTGTGATGCATCATGGGAAGCGTAGTGGTTCAGACTTTCAGTGGATCAGCTGAAGAAGAATTGTTATTGGTTCAAAGGAACGTGTTCTCCGTGGTTCATCAGGAGTTCTGCTAGGATCGGGCTCACTGTGGTCTCACAGGTGCCTTTCTCAAAGGAACCAAGAGAACCTTCACCGTTCCTACCGGCACAGTGAGGGGACTGTGGTGCTGGTTTGAGCTCTTCTTGGTTATTTTCTGGATGTTCTTTCCTCAGCCATCTGTTGATTCATTATTAAGCTCCTCAGAAAGGTCAGCGCTGCCTCTCCTCCGCTCTCCTCTCTCCTTCACTTTTATTAACTGTCTCTCTGCTGTAACTTTACAGCTCTGACATTAAACGGATAATTCATTTCATCCTGTCAGCGCTCACATTAAATCCTACATCAGGTAAAGGACGAGCAGACAGAAAACAGACGGAAACACCCTTAATTATAAATCACACATCTGCCTTTTATAGGGCTGTCAGCTGATTCTAATTGAAAATAAATTCCTGTTCAGTGCTCCGCTGTAGAATGAAGGAATTATGTCTGTCACGGACAAGCAAACAGCAGCTATTTATCTGTGGGGGGAGAGTTATCTTCTAATCAGAGGCTCACTTTCATTTCACAAACTGTAAAAAGTGCAATAAACTGCATACTGCATTTATATATTTATGTGTACGTATGTATATCCACTGCTCTCATTTATATTTTTCGTATCTTCTTAATTATTGCTCTGAGTGTTGCTATCCCTGTGCTGCTGCAATCCTAGAATTTCCCCATTGTGGGACTAATAAAGGCTTATCTTATACAAATTTAAGGTTCACACACAGGAAGTCCATTGCATATGTGGAGACCAGAATATCTAGAAGAACCAAAACCTTTCATGGTTATAGAAGGTTCTTCAGACACTCAGACAACTCTATGTTTCTACGGGCTGAAGGAAGAATCACAATGTGTGACTATCACACACTGTTCAGTTACAGTCATGTGAAAAAATTAGGACACCCTGTATAAGCCCGTGTGTGTGTGTTTTTTTTAACATATTTGGACATATGGATGTTTAATATCAATGTTAAAAAATACTGGGAAATTCATGTAATACAACTAAACAATTAAAAATGAATTAAAGACTTTTTTCAATTTTTCTGTAAAATGTAATTCTCATCAAATAGTGAGGAATAAATTAGGACACCCCCACATTCATTCCCACTTGGCTCCCCAAATGGCTAAAATAAATGTTAAAAAATGCAAAACAAAAACAAGGTTAGGCATACATATGTGAACATTTCTCAATAAAGAACTGAATATTTAAAGGGGTGTCCAATTTTTTTCAAATGACTGTAATTTCAGTAAATTGCACAATGCATGACTGATGTCGTGCATTGCTGTCCCAGTCCATGATGTGATTATTCCAAGAATCATGTTCCAACACAAGAATCATTGGATCGGAGGGTAATAAACACAAACGCTGGATTACGGAAGCCACAGACATCAGAAAACTGCAAAGGACACCATGAACCGGGATGAAGGAGTATTCATGCTATCCCACACCTGGGACTCCATCCTCTACAGACCACCTGGCGATGGGAGGTGTGGACTGCATGGTGAATCTCTCAGGCCCATCAGGCTGGCCACATCTAAGGAAAACAGCTGATAAACGACATGTCACAGCGATCAGCTGACACTTCTGAAGATGACTGCAGGTGTCAGTCGAAACATGTCAAGGTAAAAAACAAACATCTTCTACCTTTTTGCCTGACAAAAAAAAAAAGAAACAGTAAATTAATTACGAAAGTCTGTAGATTTGCTGCAGACTGTACCAGACTGATGTTTGATTTTTTTTTTTTTTATTTTGTATACTTTATTGATCCTCGGGGGGAAATTGAAGGCATCCACCTGGATGGATGAAGCAGCCACGGTACAGCGCTATCCCTTTACCATTCATACCATTCACACACACATTCACACCTAGGGCCACTTTAGAGTCTCCAATTAACCTAACCTGCATGTTCATACTAACACTGATTCCAGACATATTTCTGTCTGATTCTCTGAACTACAGCAGTGATACGGTACAATACGGACCAAAACTCGCACAGTCTGAATGTTGTAGGATCAATTTGGTGTGTGTACAGTACACATTATTAATTCTTAGAAACAGAAATGTACAGGTTGTAAACTGATGAATCTCCTGGTAACTGACTACTAAAACCTCTTCAGAACTTACAGTTCTATAACAGCTTCTGTTTGCCCACCAACTTCACTCAAACAGAATCAGAAGCTGTTGGATCATTTTGTACATGTTGTCGTATGAGGAGAAATGCTCCTGATCAGTGAAAGGAAGAACCTCAACAGAAACAGTCAGGAATGATGCTGTGATGTTCTGTAGAAACTGTGTGGATTCTGGACACAAACTTTAGAAGTTTTAGAGAAACTTTGTCAGCCTAAGTGTGGACGGACCACAGTGTTCCTGTGGCAATTCTGTCCAGCAGGAGGCGCTCTTCGCTCTGACACTCTGGGTTAGTTCTCAGCACTGCTTGTTTTCCTGAGGGATGCTGAGAACAATCAGTGGTGTTTTTAAGGGGAAATGGTCTCGGACAGGACTCATACATCACCACACACTTCAGGGCATGTTGAGGGAAACTGCAGCATTGTCACATTTCCTGCTGGACAGGAAACTAATGGTGGACAGGAAAAAGGCAGGAAACAGATTGGACCATTTTCTTCTCTCCGCTCCCCCTCACTAACGTCGCTTTATCTCCTTTCTTCTCCTCTCTGTCTCCCAACCACCGGCTCCAATCACATTTCTCCACGCTCGCTCGTCCTGTCGATGTGACAGTAATCTGATTACAGCTGCAGGTCGCCGGCGGCACCACCTTTTGTCCCGCGATGCGAGGCCGCATTGTGTGAGCGTGTGTTGGCGTGTTGGCCCGAAGGCTGACACACAGCGAGACAAAAGGCGAAGTTAAATATAAACGTGTAAAGCTTAAACGGTATCGGAGAGCAGCATCTGTTCAGGAGAAAGATGTGACACCAGTGATCATGTCGATTATCACAGTGCACATCACAGCTCACGGGTCAGGGGAACAATCAGAAGCCGTTCATCTGGAGGAGGTTCTGTGTTGTTCTCAGCGTTCTGAATAAATGATCGCAAACATCAGAGCCACTCTTCAGAAGCAGAGATCTATTCATTTGTCTTCATGGACATAAATACCAGTCAACCAGGAGGCTCAAACCTGCGGCTCCACAACCAAGGGACACCTTTTTGCTTACATCAGCATCAAAGCTCAATCACATGACAAAAGCTAGAAGAGAACTCATCGGCAGACACATCTATCACCACATTTTTCAAAATGTATATTTTACAACCTCTACAGCTGTGGCTACAAATTATTTGCTGGTCTTGGTTCCCAGAAATCACTGGGTTGGTTCCATTTATGGGGCAGCGCGGTGGTGGAGTGGGTAGCACTGTGGCAGATGATGAGATACGAGTTACGAATCTGTGATCATGGTCATCTAACCACACATGTTATGGATCTGTGTTCATAGTTGTCTAACCAGATGTGATAGGGATCTGTGTTTATGGTCATCTAACCAGATGGGCTACAGATCTGTGTCCATGGTCATCTAACCACACATATTATGGATCTGTGTTCTTGGGCGTCTATAAAGACGTGTTATGGATCACTGTTCATGGTTGTCTAATCACATGTGTTAGGGATCTGTGGTCATGGTCATCTAACCAGACATGTTAGGGATCTGTGTTCATGTTCGCCTGATGGACGTGCTACGGATCTGTGTTCATGGCCGTCTAACCGGACATGTTAGGGATCTGTGGTCATGGTCATCGAACCAGAAAAGTTAGGGATCTGTGATCATGGTCGTATAACAAGACGAGATACGGATCTGTGATCATGGTAATCTAACAAGACGTGTTAGGGATCTGCGTTCATGGGTGTCTAACCAGATGTGTTAGGGATCTGTGTTCATGGTCGTCAAACCAGACATGTTACAGATCTGTGGTCATGGTCGTCTAACCAGAAGTGTTACGGATCTGTGTTCATGGCTGCCGAACAAGACATGTTAGGGATCTGTGATCATGGTTGTCAAACCAGACCCATGACAGATCTGTGTTAATGGTAATCTAATCAGACCTGGTATGGATCTGTGTTCATGGTCGTCTAATCAGACCTGTTACTGATATGTGTTCATGGTCGTCTAACCAGACGTGTTAGGGATCTGTGGTCATGGTTGTCTAACCCCACGAGTTACGGATCTGTTTTCATGGTCGTCTAACAAGACGAGATATGGATCTGTGTTCATGGTTTTCTAACCAGACATGTTAGGGATCTGTGTTCATGGTCTTCTAACCAGACATGTTAGGGATCTGTGTTCATGGTCGTCAAACCCCACGAGTTACGGATCTGTGTTCATTGTCGTAAAACGAGATATGGAGCTAGCTCAAGTAGGTTCATTTCGTCTTTTTTAAATTATTTATCTTTTGTTCTTATTAAAGACAAGAATAGAAAGGAGATGTATTTACCTTCTTAACATGTTTCGACTGTGCACTGCAGCCTTTGTCAGAAGAGTCAGCTGATTGCTGCCAGGTGACATTTATCAGCTGATTTTCGTAGGCGGGGCCAGCTCAGCAGATTTGTCAGATCCACCGAGCCGGCCCCACCTTTTGCCGTCAGATGGTCTCTTGAGAATGTGATCCCAGGTGTGGGAAAGCATAAAGAAGAAAACGGCGGAAGGCGGGGCCGGCTCGGTGGATCTGACAGATCTGCTGAGCTGGCCCCGCCTACGAAAATCAGCTGATATCACCTGGCAGCAATCAGCTGACTCTTCTGACGAAGGCTGCAGTGCACAGTCGAAACATGTTAAGAAGGTAAATACATGTTCTTTCTATTCTTGTCTTTAATAAGAACAAAAGATAAATAATTAAAAGAAGACAAAATGAACCTACTTGAGCTATTACATGGAAGTTATGGACAAAATTGCATCAAAGACTTCCACCGGCTGGAGAAATTGGAAAAAACACGGGCACGCTTCAGAAACCACCTGAGATTAAACCTCTGTTGCAGAGATGAGGACCAGCAAGCCTCAACATAAGAAATCCAATCCCGACCAAAAACGCAGAGAAAATTATCAATAAAGCATGGAAAGACCTGATCAAAGAATGGATAAGAATGACGGCAAACAACGTGCACAGAATTAAAAACCAGATCAAGGACAAAATGGACATTTTCAAGAAACACTACCCGACCGACCAGGAAACGCAGGAGCAGATAGAAGCGCAATTAAAACACGCACACAAACAAGAATTCATTAACACGAAAAACTGCCAATTAAAAAAACTAAAAAACTTACAGAAAGGAAGAACGTACGAAGACAAACAAACACGGAAACGAACGCCAAGTGGGTCAAAAACTTGTCAAAATGCACACTCACGGACACGGAGAAAACAGTGCTGAGCAGAGGACTGAACTTCGCCATCACACCAGCTAGAACACCTCATGATGAATACATCCTAGCAACAGAACTCGCATATGAAAAAATCCAGGACCAAGGGGAAAAAGCATCACTCCGGAACGCAGTAGCAGGAATCCTCAAAACGGCCAAATTACCACAAAGCAACGTTTCAAAGAAGAAGAAAAATCATTAAACTCACTCAAGACAGATAGAACAATCACAATCCTGCCATCAGATAAAGGCAGAACGACAGTAATATTGGACATGGAAGCATATGAAAAACAGACGGAAACCATGTTGGCAGATGACAGCACATATGAAATCATAAAAACAAATCCCACAGAAGAAAAGAAAAAAATGCTAAAAGCCTGTCTCAAACCCCTATTAGAAAGTTAAAAAATCACAAAGGACGCATATGATCACCTGATACCCACAGTCAGCATCACCCCCCGGATCTATGGAACCCCAAAAATACACAAAAAGGATATCTCACTGCGACCAATAATAGACAGTATTGGATCAGTCACGTACAATTTATCAAAAGTCCTGGTTGAAATCATCAAAACCCTCCTTGGACTATCAGATTTCCACTGCAAAAACTCAAAAGAGCTGGCACAAGAACTCAAAAATATGAAAATAGAATCAGACGAGATCCTCATTTCACATGATGTCATTTCATTATTCACAAAGACACCTGTTGATGTCACACTACATATAGTGCAAGAACGCCTCAATAATCAGAATCAGAAACAGAATCAGATTTATTGCCATTGTTCATGTAGTACACAAACTAGGAATTTGTCTCGGTGCAATGCTGCAACATTAAACATGATAAAATAAAAGAAATAAACTATACATGCAATAAAGTGTAGAATAAGAGTAAGTGATACTGGTCAGCAGTTAAAATATATTAGCGAGCAGCAGATACTGTGGAGAACCATATAGTGCAGTCGGTAATGCAGGAAGAAAACAGTGATGATTGACATGAGTCTGGTTGAGCTGTTGTACATAGTGCACGAGAGTCAATAAGTCAATAATGACAGTACCCTAAAAAGACGCACCAATCTCACAGTTCAAGACATATCTGAATTATTACAATTTGTTGCAAAATCCACATATTTTCAATACAGAGGAAAAATTTACAGACAAAAAGAAGGGTTTTCAATGGGAGACGCACTATCAGCCATTATGAGCAGCTTTTTCATGGAGGATCTGGAAAACAAAGCCATCAACACAGCACCTACACAATGTAAACCCACCCTTTGGAAGAGATACGTGGATGACATTCTGGAAAAAATAAGGAAAGGACACACACAAGAACTCACTGACCATCTGAACAGCACGGAAAGCACTGGAAATATAAAATTCACACACGAAGAGGAGGAAAATGGCACCATAGCCTTTCTGGACATGAAAATCCACCACAACGATGACGGCAGCATAAAAATCACAGTCTACAGGAAACCAACCCACACAGATCAATACCTACTATGGACATCAGAACACCCCACAGCACACAAGCTATCAGTTGTCAGGACGTTATATGAACGGGCCACCATCATCACAGACCAAGAAGACAGACAGGAGGAGGAAAACCACATAAAACATGCACTTATATGCTGCCAATATCCAGTATGGGCCATAAACAAAGGGAAACAGCAAGTCAAAAACAAAGAAAAAAAAAACAGGAAATAAGACACAGAACAAAAGCCGAAATCAAAAACAAGGACACCATAACCATACCATGCATACGAGGGATCACGGAACCAATTCAAAGGATCATGAAAAAATACAAAATAAACACAGCAGTCAAACCACACAAAAAAATTAAGACAGTTCTTAGTACACCCCAAGGACAGAATAGAACAAGACAAAAAATGCAATGTAATACATGAAATATCATGCAGATCATGCAACAAAACCTACATTGGAGAAACTGGAAGATCATTCACCACAAGAAAAAAAGAACACCAGAAGGAAAGTGAGAAGGAAACACAAGAACGACTCACAAGATCACAAAAAGAAAAGGCAGAACAAGAAACATTAAAATCAGCAATATCAGATCACTGCAAAAGAAATAATCACATCATGGACTGGGACAACGCAAAAGTTATTGGATCAGAGAGCAACAGACACAAACGCTGGATCAAGGAGGCCATAGAAATCAGGAAGCAGGAAAAAGACACCGTGAACCGAGATGAGGGTGCCTTTATGCTTTCCCACACCTGGGATCACATTCTCCAGAGACCATCTGACGGCGGAAGGTGGGGCCGGCTCGGTGGAACTGACAGATCTGCTGAGCTGGCCCGGCCTACGAAAATCAGCTTATAAATGTCACCTGGCAGCAATGAGCTGACTCTTCTGACGAAGGCTGCAGTGTACAATCGAAACATGTTAAGAAGGTAAATACATCTCCTTTCTATTCTTATCTTTAACAAGAACAAAAGATAAATAAAGAGATATGGAGCTGTGTTGATGGTTGTCTACCAAGATGTGTTAGGGATCTGTGTTCCTGGTAATCTAACAAGACATGTTAGGGATCTGTGTTCATGGTCGTCGAACCAGACGTGGTAGGGATCTGTGATCATGGTCATCTAACCAGACATGTAAGGGATTTGTGTTCATGGTCGTCTAAAAAGACGAGTTACGAAACTGTGTTCATGGTCATCTAACAAGATGTGTTAGGGATATGCGCTCATGGTTGTCTAATCAGATGTGTTAGGGATCTGTGTTCATGGTAATCTAACAAGAAATGTTAGGGATCTGTGTTCATGGTCGTCTAACCAGACGTGGTAGAGATCTGTATTCATGGTCGTCAAACCACACGTTACAGATCTGTGTTCTTGGTCGTCTAAACAGACGTGTTATGGATCTCTGTTCATGGGTGTCTAACCAGAAATGATAGGGATCTGTGTTCACGGTCATCTAACCAGACATGTTATGGATCTGTGGTCATGGTCGTCTAACCAGACGTGTTAGAGATCTGTATTCATGGTCGTCTAACCCCACGAGTTAAGGATCTGTGTTCATGGTCATCTAACAAGACGAGATATGGATCTCTGTTCATGGTCGTCTAACCAGACGTGCTAGGGATCTGTGTTCATGGTCGTCGAATCAGACCTGTTACGGATCTGCGTTCATGGCTGTGTAATCAGATGTGATAGGGATCTGTGTTCATGTCATCCAACCAGACATGTTAGGGATCTGTGTTCATGGGCGTCTAACCAGAAATGGAAGGGATCTGTGTTCATGGTCTTCTAACAAGGCATGTTACAGATCTGTGTTCATGGTCCCCTAACAAGAAATGTTATGGATCTGTGATCATGGTTGTCTATCCAGACATGTTAGGGATCTGTGTTGATGGTTGTCTAACCAGATGTGTTAGAGATATGTGTCCATGGTCGTCTAACCAGACGTGTTACGGATCTGTGTTCGTGGCCGCCGAACAAGACATGTTATGGATCTGTCATCATGGTCATTAAACCAGACCCATTACAGATCTATGTTCATGGTTGTCTAACAAGACGTGTTAGGGATCTGTGTTCATGGTCATCTAATCAGACCTGTTATGAATATGTGTTCATGGTTGTCTAACTAGACGTGTTAGGGACCTGTGTTCATGGTCGTCTAACCAGACGAGATATGGATCTGTGTTGATGGTTGTCTAACCAGATGTGTTAGGGATCTGTGTTCATGGTCGTCGAACCAGACATGTTAGGGATCTGTGTTCATGGTCGTCCAACCAGACGTGTTAGGCATCTGTGATCATGGTCGTCTAACCAGACGTGTTAGGGATCTGTGTTCATGGTTGTCGAACCAGACGAGTTAAGGATCTGTGTTCATGGTCGTCTAACCAGACGTGCTAGGGATCTGTGTTCATGGTCATCTAATCAGACCTGTTACGGATCTGTGTTCATGGTCGTCATACCCCACGAGTTATGGATCTGTGTTCATAGTCGTCTAACAAGATGAGATATGGATCTGTGTTGATGGTTGTCTAACCAGATGTGTTAGGGATCTGTGACCATGGTCGTCGAACTAGACGTGTGATTGATCTGTGTTCATGGTCGTCTAACCACATAAGTTACGGATCTGTGTTCATGGTCGTCTAGTAAAACATGTTATGGATCTCTGTTCATGGTCGTCTAACCAGACGAGTTACGGATCTGTGTTCATGGTCATCTAACAAAACGTGTTAGGGATCTGCGTTCATGGCTGTGTAATCAGATGTGATAGGGATCTGTGTTCATGTCATCCAACCAGACACGTTAGGGATCTGTGTTCATGGTCTTCTAACCAGACATGTTACAGATCTGCGTTCATGGCCCCCTAACAAAACATATTATGGATCTGTGATCTTGGTTGTCTATCCAGACATGTTAGGGATCTGTGTTGATGGTTGTCTTACCAAATGTGTTAGGGATCTGTGTCCATGGTATTCTAACCAGACTTGTTACGGATCTGTGTTCATGGCCGCCAAACAAGACATGTTATGGATCTGTGATCATGGTCATTAAACCAGACCCATTAATGATCTATGTTCATGGTTGTCTAACAAGACGTGTTAGGGATCTCTGTTCATGGTCGTCTAACCAGACGAGTTACGGATCTGTGTTCATGGTCATCTAACAAAACGTGTTAGGGATCTGCGTTCATGGCTGTGTAATCAGATGTGATAGGGATCTGTGTTCATGTCATCCAACCAGACACGTTAGGGATCTGTGTTCATGGTCTTCTAACCAGACATGTTACAGATCTGCGTTCATGGCCCCCTAACAAAACATATTATGGATCTGTGATCTTGGTTGTCTATCCAGACATGTTAGGGATCTGTGTTGATGGTTGTCTTACCAAATGTGTTAGGGATCTGTGTCCATGGTATTCTAACCAGACTTGTTACGGATCTGTGTTCATGGCCGCCAAACAAGACATGTTATGGATCTGTGATCATGGTCATTAAACCAGACCCATTAATGATCTATGTTCATGGTTGTCTAACAAGACGTGTTAGGGATCTCTGTTCATGGTCGTCTAACCAGACGAGTTACGGATCTGTGTTCATGGTCATCTAACAAAACGTGTTAGGGATCTGCGTTCATGGCTGTGTAATCAGATGTGATAGGGATCTGTGTTCATGTCATCCAACCAGACATGTTACGGATCTGTGTTCATGGTTGTCTAACCAGACGTGTTAGGGATCTGTGTTCATGGTCGTCTAACCACACGAGTTACGGATCTGTGTTCATGGTCTTCTAACCAGACATGTTACAGATCTGCGTTCATGGCCCCCTAATAAAACATATTATGGATCTGTGATCTTGGTTGTCTATCCAGACATGTTAGGGATCTGTGTTGATGGTTGTCTAACCAAATGTGTTAGGGATCTGTGTCCATGGTATTCTAACCAGACTTGTTACGGATCTGTGTTCATGGCCGCCAAACAAGACATGTTATGGATCTGTGATCATGGTCATTAAACCAGACCCATTAATGATCTATGTTCATGGTTGTCTAACAAGACGTGTTAGGGATCTCTGTTCATGGTCGTCTAACCAGACGAGTTACGGATCTGTGTTCATGGTCATCTAACAAAACGTGTTAGGGATCTGCGTTCATGGCTGTGTAATCAGATGTGATAGGGATCTGTGTTCATGTCATCCAACCAGACACGTTACGGATCTGTGTTCATGGTTGTCTAACCAGACGTGTTAGGGATCTGTGTTCATGGTCGTCTAACCACACGAGTTACGGATCTGTGTTCATGGTCGTCGAACCAGACAAGATATGGATCTGTGTTGATGGTTGTCTAACCAGATGTGTTAGGGATCTGTGTTCACGGTCATCTAGCCAGACATGTTAGTTATCTCTGTTCATGGTCGTCGAACCAGACATGTTAGGGATCTGTGTTCATGGTTGACTAACCAGACATGGTAGGGATCTGTGACCATGGTCGTCGAACTAGACGTGTGATTGATCTGTGTTCATGGTCGTCTAACCACATATACACACAATGGTCCCCGGTATACAACGAGGAAAATACCGGACGCTATGGAGGGTGAGAATATGTATGGGTACATAATCATACCATGTAGGATAACTAAGTAGACGGTTATGCTGTTTCATTCCATCTAGCGACAATGCTCTGCACTGTGTGTGTTTATATACTGTATTTATATATTTATTCCATCTAGCTACAATGCTCCGCACTGTGTGTCTATATATATAAATATATATATTTATATTTATATGTACATATGTATACTCGCTGCTCTTGTTTTTATCTTGCCTTCTGATTGTTGCTCTGAGCGTTGCTATCCCTGTGCTGTTGCAATCCTGGAATTTCCCCATTGTAGGACTAATAAAGGCTTATCTTATCTTATCTTATCTTATATGTTACGGATCTGTGTTCATGGTCATCTAGTAAAACATGTTATGGATCTCTGTTCATGGTTGTCTAACCAGATGTGTTAGGGATCTGTGTTCATGGTCGTCTAACCAGACATGTTAGGGATCTGTGTTCATGGTCGCATAACCGGACATGTTAGGGATCTGTGGTCATGGTCGTCTAACCAGATGCGTTACGGATCTGTGTTCATGGTTGTCTAAAAAGACGTGTTGGAGATCTGCGTTTATGGCTGTTTAATCAGATGTGTTAGGGATCTGTGTTCATGTCATCCAACCAGACAAGTTAGGGATCTGTGGTCATGGCCATCTAACCAGAAATGGAAGGGATCTGTGTTCATGGTCTTCTAACCAGACATGTTACAGATCTGTGTTCATGGTCCCCTAACAAAACATGTTATTGATGTGTGATCAAAAAATCTGCGCAAGATGGCGCCCACAGTGGTCGCCATGGTGCTTCGCTGCGCCCTTTGTTTGTTTTTGTTTGTCAATTGTGTGTCTGCAAGCTCTTATACCCGTGAAGAGCTTCTAAATATCAGGACTTTCACTCCCACGGACCTACTCCCAGTTTTTTTAGCTCCTGCCGCCGATCTGGTTCATTGCTTGGCTCGAAAAGTGAGACGGCGAAAGAGAGGAAGACGAGCGGGCGCTCTCGTCTGGCTTCGCAGGAGAGGCACGCGCACGGCTTTGCCTGGCATATTTCTGTCCAATACCAATTCTCTCTCTAACAAGGTAGATGAACTGAGACTCCTGATGCATTTTAAGGACCTCTCTTCCTTGGCTGCCCTCTGTTTTTTTTTTTCCACAATATCTTTATTGAACCTTTTTTTGAACAAACATGATACAAACAATCAAACACTAACACTAAAGTACTACAAAAAAAAAAATGCACTAAAAAACACCAACAACCACCAACAAAATCAAATCTTCAACAATGCTCCTCTGTTTAGTCTAGACAATCCAATACATAAGTATACATATTATGTTCACCAGTTTGGAATTTACAAGGTCCACACACATCATTCACCTTCTTCTTCAAGAGCTATGTTTAAATTTTTTACATAATCAATAAAAGGTCTCCATATATTCTCAAACACAATTTCCTTTGATTTCAGTATATATGTTATTCTTTCTAATGGAAGGTTTGTTAACATCTGTCTTAACCACTGAGTCACATCTGGTCTATGCGTCTTTTTCCATAATAGTGCAATACATTTTTTGGCATTAAGCAAACTGAGGTCTATGAATGTTCTTTCACTTTTATTAAAATTATGCTTTTCTGGGTACAGACCCAACAAAAACAGTTTAGGATTCAATATGATTTGTTTTGAGATTATTTTTTCAATTGTTACCCTCACCTCTTCCCAAAACATTCTTATTAATCTACATTCCCAAACACAATGAAATAGGGTTCCTTTACTTTCCATGCATTTTGTGCATGTATCTGGTATATTTATGTTATATTTATTTAACTCCTCCGGTGTAACATACATCCGCATTAACCATTTAAAATGTATCAATTTAAGGCGTACATTTATTGATTTGGTTTGAGCTTCTGTACAAGCCAATTCCCATCGTTCCTCTGAAATTTCAGTTTGCAGATCTTCTTTCCAGTAGTTTAATCTTTTCAGTGAATTTTCACTTGAAGATAGTGTCAATGAGTTATAAAACTCTGAAATAATACCCTTTCTTTTACTATCTTTCATCATCATTTTTTCCAAGGATGAATAAATGGGTCGAGTGAGAGCTTTATTTTGATTTGATCGAATAAAGTTTCTAAGTTGAAGATATTTAAAAAAAATGTGTTCTATTGAGATTAAATTTGATCCTCAGCTCTTCAAAAGACATTATGTTATCTGCACATGGCAAATATAAATCCTGAATCTTTTGTATCCCTTTTAAATTCCATACTTCAAATACAGCGTCCGCTCTCCCTGGTTTAAAATATTGATTACCCCATATTGGACTAAATTGTGACAATAACTGTGGTTCTTTTAAATAGTTTTTAGCTTCACACCATATTTTGATCATATGCTTTACAAATGGATTTTTAACTTGTTTTTGTAATTTTTTTGCCGAATCTGAGTATATGAATATGGGAAGAGGTAAAGGTAAATTGTATGATTCCATTTCAGTCCAGTGAGGGAGATCATTTGATGAAAAATAATATGTCATAGACCTCAGTTGTGCCGACCAATAATACAACATAAAATTTGGACATTTCAGACCTCCACGATCAAATGGTAAATATAATAAAGACAGACGTAATCTTGCCCTCCTGTTGTTCCATATAAATTCCACTAACTTTTTTTTTATTCTTGAGAATAAATCTAAAGGTGGTGATAAGGGAATGTATTGAAATAAATAAAGTATTTTAGGTAAAATATTACTTTTAAGTATATTGATTCTCCCGATCATCGACATTGGTAGTGACATCCATCTCTGAGTTAACTCATTGATATCTGACATTAAGGCTTCATAGTTGACACTGGCGACTGATTCTAGCTTAGGCACAATTTGGATTCCTAAATATTTAAACTGATTTACAACATTGAATTGATTTACTTCAGGGGCTGGGTAATTTCTCTGGGTCTCATTTAGCATTAATATTGAAGATTTAGTTTTATTTATTTTATATCCTGATATTTCCCCAAAATTCTTTATTAAATTCAACAAGGTTGGAATTGATTTTTTTAGATTCGACATAAACAAAATTATGTCATCGGCGTACAGGGAGATTTTATGTTCTGTTGGTCCAACTTTAATTCCATATATTTGTGAATGTAAACGTATCGCTATCGCTAAAGGTTCAATTGCCATAGTAAACAGTAAAGGTGAAAGTGGACAGCCTTGTCGACATCCTCTATTGATTTTTATTGGTTTTGAAATATTGTTATTTGTTAGGATTTCTGCTGTAGCATTATTGTATATTATTTGAACCCATTTTATGAAATTATTTCCAAGTCCAAACCTTTGTAGGACTTCAAAAAGAAAGGGCCATTCAACTCTATCAAAGGCCTTTTCGGCGTCCAGTGATAGGAGAGCTGTATCCGGTGCTTCTTTATTAAAATAAATAATATTAAATAGTCTTCTTACATTACGGAAGCCTTGTCTACCCTTTATAAAGCCATTCTGATCTCGATTAATAATATTTGGTAAAATTTCTTGTATTCGTCTTGCTAAAATTTTACAGATTATCTTAAGGTCGGCGTTTAATAGGCTTATTGGTCTCATATTTTCACATTTATTAGAGGGCTTACCTGGTTTTGGCAGCAGTATAATTAAGGCATTATTTATGTATGATGGTAAATTATTATTTTGAAATGCTTCTAAAACCATTTCCAAAAAAGGTTTTATTAATTTATTCTTAAATTTTTTATAAAGGTCAACTGGAAGACCATCTGGTCCTGCACTTTTTCCTGATTTCATATTATCAATGGCTAGCCCAACTTCTTCTTGACTAATTTTAGACTCCAATATCTCCCTGTTTTCATTTGGAATACACGGTATAGATAGTTCGTTCAAAAACCCATTTAGTTTTGTTAAATCAAATTCATTTTTGGTATCATATAATTTTTCATAGTAATCTCTAAAGGCTCTGTTAATTTCTAAAGGATCTATAACTACCTGTCTGTTACTTATAATACTGGTAATTGGTGTTTTAATTTCTAATTGTTTAATCTGCCATGCCAATAATTTTCCTGATTTTTCACCTTGTTCATAAAAAGATTGTTTCAATCTTAGAAGACTCGAGGCAGCTCTATTCGCTGATTTTTTTGTCGTATTCAGCTCTCAAAATCAGTAATTCAATCTCCAACCTTGGGTCACTTCCTGCATACACTTTTTCCTGAAGACTTTTTATTTTATGTTCCAATTTAGCTCTCTCCTCTCGAGTCTTCTTAGATTTTGATCCTGTATAACTAATAATATGTCCCCTAATAAAAGCTTTGAAAGCCTCCCACTTTACACATGCTGATGTTTGTGTAGTATTGATGTCAAAGAACTCGTCTATCTGTTTTTCTATATACTTGACAAATTCCTCATCCTGAAGCCATTTATGCTGAAATTGCCATCTACCTGATTCCTTTGTCAATTTTTTATCTACATATATTAGACAACAGGGTGCATGATCAGAGATCACGATGTTATCATAAAAGCAGTTTTGAATCTTGGACCTTAATTCTGTGGAAATCAAAAAATAATCAATGCGTGAGAATGTCTTGTAGGTACTGGAATAACAAGAATAGGCTTTAACTTGTGGTTTCATTTCTCTCCATATATCTAACAATCTCAATTCTTTCATAAAATGATTAATAGTCATCCTACATCCATTGTGCGTACAATCCAGTCCTGTTGATCTATCTATACCTGGATTCAATGTACAATTAAAATCCCCTGCTATTATATGTTGCCCTGTAAGTGATGATAAGATAAGAAATAAATTAGCAAAGAACTTTTGATCATCTATATTGGGACCATATAAGTTCACAAGATTTATATTTTCTAATAGCAAAGAACCTTGAATGATTACATATCTTCCAAATTTGTCTCCAATTACATTTTTCACTTGAAAAGGAACTGATTTATGTATGAGAGTCATAACTCCCCTGGCCCGGGATGAGAATGATGAGGTGAAGACACTTCCTTGCCATCTACTCCTAATTCTTTTTATATCCTCCTCTATTAAATGAGTTTCTTGTAAAAACACAATTTTTGAACCCATGTCTTTTATTTTATTCATAACTTGTTTAAGTTTTTTTAAATTTTGTAGACCTCTGCAATTCCATGAAGTTAAATTAAGATTAACACTTTGGTTTATGATCAATAGAGAGTTTGGGATTACCTTGCAGTGTAAACATGCTCATACAGAGAAGCAAAAACATGAGTGGTTGAACATTCATCCTGCAAACTACACACAAACAAATTTCCCCTTCCCACACTTGTGGCAAACCCCCCAAAATCAAAAGAAAAATTCCGTCTCCCGATATGGCCATCGACCGCTCCACACCCACGGGGAACAGCCTAAGCCACTCCTTCTTCATCCTCCCAATCACCCTAACTCTACTGCTTTTAATAACGTAACATTAACTCTCCTCTGTAGTTTTCCAACTTAACTCCAAAATTTTTAACAACTTTGTACATCATAGTTTTTTTTTTTGTTTTGTTTTTGTTTTTTTTTTAAATATATAATACAATCTATATTTTGTAAACTTACTATTTACTTCAAGTCAGTCAGATGCCTGTGCAAATGCTTAATTATTCTACCTGATATTTTGTTCATGCTTAGCTCCCACCAGTCTCTTCTTCTTCTTTGATCTTCTTGATGAACTCCTGCGCCTCCTCTGGGGTCTTGAAGATGTGGGTTCTGCCCTCATACGTGGTCAGCAGTCTCGCAGGATAGATTACACCATGACGAATCCCAAGGTTGCGCAGCTCCTTACGTATGGGATCAAACTGCTTCCTCAATTGTTGGATTCCTGTGGCCAAATCTGGGTAGAACCGCACCTGCTGATCCTGGTGTTTAATCTCTCCTTTAGCTCGTGCAGCGTTGAAGATCTTCATCCTGTCTCTGTTGCTAAGAAACTTCATAATTAAGGTCCTCGGCGGTCCCTTATCTCTCCGTGGGCCAATACGATGTGCATTTTCCAGAACCACTGCTGATTGCAACTCCTCGCTGCCCAGCACCTCCGGAATCCACTTTTCCAGAAAGGAACATACGTCCCGACCTTCTGATTCTTCTGGAAGACCCACCAGCCTCAAGTTATTCTGTCTCGACCAAGATTCCAAATCCAAAATATTATCTTCCAGACATTTATTTTTTTTTCCAAAGTGCGCACCTTTAATTGAAGACGGGTGACGTCATCTTCAGCACTAGCGAGACGGAGCTCCATCTGCGCCGTTCGTTCTACACAGTCACTCAATTCCTTTCTCATTCCTTCCAACGCTGTCATAATCCCATCAAATCTAGAGGAAAAGTCCGCTCTCATTGAACTCATGGCAGCCATCAGCGCATCTGCGCCGCTCCCCGCAGACATCGCACCGTTGCCAGCCTCCTCCGCCATATATGGAGTTTTATTTACTGCGTCACAGACCTGAAAGTCCGTTAATTTGGACTGTTTCGGCGGCTCGCTTTTTCCTCTACCTGGTTTTCCAGCCTTAGGCTTCGCCGACATATCCTCGCCCAAACGCTGGGATATGTTCTGTCCCAAATGAGAGAGTTATTTGCCAATTTTTTTTCTCCAGGAGCAGAGCAGAGTGAGACACGTCCGTCTTATGTGGCAGCCATAACCGGAAGTCCTGCCCTCTGTTTTACCGAGACCTGGCTCAGGGAAAACACACCGGACAGCGCGCTGCGCCTCGAGGGATTTCAGCTGTTTCGTGCTGATCGTGACACAGAGCTCTCCGGTAAAACCTCAGGAGGCGGAGTCTGCTTCTACATCAACAGCAGCTGGTGCTCTGATGTAACGGTAATTTCCAAACACTGTTCTCCCGCCCTGGAATTTCTTTTTATTAACTGCAAGCCATTTTATTCCCCGCGGGAGTTCGCCTCATTCATCCTCGCCGCTGTGTACGTCCCTCCCGACGCGGACACGCGCGAAGCTCAGCGCGTGCTCGCGGATCACATCCAACACACGGAGTAGATTTTTCAGACTCTCTGGTTATTGTGGTTGGCGACTTTAACCAGAGCAATCTGAGCCACGATCTCCCCCGCTACAAACAGTTTATTAAATGCCCCACCAGAGGAATAAACACGCTGGATCACTGTTACACCACAGTGAAAGACGCATATCGCGCTGTTCCCCGCGCTGCGCTCGGATTATCTGATCACGTGATGGTCCACCTCATTCCCACATACAGACAGAGATTGAAGCTCACTAAACCTGTTGTGAGCACTACGAAGAAATGGACCAGTGAAGCTGAGGAGAAGCTGGAAACGTGCATGGAAATAACTGATTGGGGCATGTTTAAAGGAGCCACGCATGATCTGAATGAATACACGGACACTGTGAACTCATATATCCACTTCTGTGAGGAGAGCATTCTTCCATCGCGCACCAGGGTGAGGTACTTTAATGACAAGCCCTGGTTCACAGCTAAGCTCAGACAGATCAGGAAGGAGAAGGAAGCAGCGTTGAAAAGTGCAGACAGGGCTGCTACAGGGAGGTTAAATATCGGTTTAACAGAGAGCTGAGGAGAGCTAAATCTGTGTATTCTGAGAGACTCCAGCAGCAGTTCACTGCTAATGACTCGGCTTCTGTGTGGAGAGGACTGAGGCAAATCACCAATTATCGGCCTCAGGCTCCTAAAGGTCAGGATGACAAAGCCCTTTGTCAAAGACTGTCCCAACACTATGCCCGTTTTGACACCTCGTCATCTGTGTCCAACTCCCCCCCTCTCTCCAGCTCCACAGCCTCCACGATCCCTACTTCATCAAAGGCGCCCCCCCTCCTCCCCCCCTGCCCTTGTCATCAGTGAGCAGGACGTGCTCAAACAGTTCTCCAGACTGAACCCGCGCAAGGCCCCCGGTCCGGACGGCGTGTCTCCCTCCACCCTGAGACACTGTGCGAAAGAGCTGGCTCCTGTCTTCACAGACATTTTTAACACCTCCCTTAAGCTATGCCACGTGCCGTCCTGCCTCAAATCCTCCACCATCATCCCTGTCCCCAAGAAGCCACGGATCACTGGACTTAATGACTACAGACCTGTAGCGCTCACCTCTGTAGTCATGAAGTCCTTTGAGCGCCTGGTCCTGCCCCACCTCAAGTCCATCACCACCCCTCTCCTGGACCCGCTGCAGTTTGCCTACCGAGCCAACAGGTCTGTAGACGACGCAGTCAACCTGGCCCTCCACTCCATCCTGCAGCACCTGGACTCCCCGGGAACCTACGCCAGGATCCTGTTTGTGGACTTCAGCTCCGCATTCAACACCATCCGCCCCGCTCTGCTCCGGGACAAGCTGTCCCTGCTCAACGTGCCTGACTCCCTCTGCAGGTGGATCATCGACTTCCTGACGGACCGGAGGTAGCATGTGCGGCTGGGAAAGACTGTCTCAGACTCTGGTAGCATCAGCACCAGATCACCCCAGGGCTGTGTACTTTCCCCCCTACTCTTCTCCCTTTATACCAACTCCTGCACCTCCAGCCACCAGTCTGTCAAGTTGATCAAGTTTGCGGACGACACCACCCTCATCGGGCTCATCTCCAACGGCGACGAGTCCGCCTACAGGAGAGAGGTGGCCCAGCTGGCGTCCTGGTGCAACAACAACAACCTGCAGCTGAACGCTCTGAAGACAGTGGAGATGATTGTGGACTTCAGGAAAGTCACAACCCCTCTGCCCCCCCTCACCCTCACAGGCTCTCCCATCACCACTGCTGATTCCTTCCGCTTCCTAGGCACCACCATCACCAGGGACCTCAAGTGGGAGCCGACCATCAGCTCCCTCATCAAAAAGGCCCAGCAGAGGATGTTCTTCCTGCGGCAGCTGAGGAAGCTCAAGCTACCCACCAAGATGTTAGTGCAGTTCTACACAGCCATCATCGAGTCCATCCTCACCACCTCCATAACCGTGTGGTACGCAGGAGCCACTGTCAGGGACAGACTAAGGCTGCAGCGCGTCGTGCGCACTGCTGAGAAGGTGATCGGCTGCAAGCTCCCATGTCTCCAGGATCTGTACATCTCCAGGACCCGGAGGCGTGCTGGCCGGATCATAGCCGATCCCTCACACCCTGGTCACGTACTGTTTGCCCCCCTCCCCTCAGGTAGAAGACTTCGGTCCATCCAGACTAAAACCTCCCGTCACATGAACAGCTTCTTCCCCTCTGCCATCAGACTGCTGAACACTAAGTGACTTATTGACTCGTGCACTATGTACAGCAGCTCAACCAGACTCATGTCAATCATCACTGTTTTCTTCCTGCATTACCGACTGCACTATATGGTTCTCCACATTATCTGCTGCTCGCTAATATATTTTAACTGCTGACCAGTATTACTCACTCTTATTCTACACTTTATTGCATGTATAGTTTATTTTTTTTATTTTATCATGTTTAATCTTGCAGCATTGCACCGAGACAAATTCCTAGTTTGTGTACTACATGAACAATGGCAATAAATCTGATTCTGATTCTGATTCTGATCATGGTTGTTTAACCAGACATGTTAGGGATCTGTGACCATGGTCATCGAACTAGACGTGTGATTGATCCGTGTTCATGGTCATCTAACCAGACATGTTAGGGATCTGTGTTCATGGTCGTCTAACCAGACGAGTTACGGATCTGTGTTCATGGTCGTCTAACCAGACGTGTTATGGATCTCTGTTCATGGTTTTTTAACCAGTTGTGTTAGATATCTGTGTCCACGGTCACCTAACCAGACATGTTAGGGATCTGTGTTCATGGTTGCATAACCAGACATGGTAGGGATCTGTGACCATGGCCGTCAAACTAGACGTGTGATTGATCTGTGTTCATGGTCGTTTAACCACATATGTTAGGGATCTGTGTTCATGGTCGTCTAACCAGACGAGTTAGGGATCTGTGGTCATGGCCATCTAACCAGAAATGGAAGGGATCTGTGTTCATGGTCTTCTAACCAGACATGTTACAGATCTGTGTTCATGGTCCCCTAACAAAACATGTTATTGATGTGTGATCATGGTTGTTTAACCAGACATGTTAGGGATCTGTGACCATGGTCATCGAACTAGACGTGTGATTGATCCGTGTTCATGGTCATCTAACCAG
The DNA here is from genome assembly GCA_020510985.1 of Pholidichthys leucotaenia. NCBI lineage: Eukaryota > Metazoa > Chordata > Actinopteri > Cichliformes > Pholidichthyidae > Pholidichthys > Pholidichthys leucotaenia. The sequence continues at coordinate 250,702,578 of CM035844.1, read as the reverse complement.
ACATGTTAGGGATCTGTGTTCATGGTCGTCTAACCAGACGAGTTACGGATCTGTGTTCATGGTCATCTAACAAGCCAGGTAAGGGATCTGCGTTCATGGCTGTGTAATCAGATGTGATAGGGATCTGTGTTCATGTAATCCAACCAAACATGTTAGGGATCTGTGTTCATGGGCGTCTAACCAGAAATGGAAGGGATCTCTGTTCATGGTCTTCTAACCAGACATGTTAGGGATCTGTGTTCATGGCCGCCGAACAAGACATGTTATGGATCTGTGATCATGGTCATTAAACCAGACCCATTACAGATCTATGTTCATGGTTGTCTAACAAGATGTGTTAGGGATCTGTGATCATGGTCATCTAATCAGACCTGTTACGGATATGTGTTCATGGTCGTCTAACCAGACGAGATATGGATCTGTGTTGATGGTGGTCTAACCAGATGTGTTAGGGATCTGAGTTCATGGTTGTCAAACCAGACATGCTAGGGATCTGTGTTCATGGTCGTCGAACCAGACGAGTTACGGATCTGTGTTCATGGTCGTCTAACCAGACATGTTAGGGATCTGCGTTCATAATCGTCTAATCAGATGTGTTATGGATCTGTGTTCATGGTTGTCTAACCAGATGTGTTAGGGATCTGTGTTCATGGTCGTCTAACCAGACGTGTTATGGATCTCTGTTCATGGTTGTTTAACCGGTTGTGTTAGGGATCTGTGTCCATGGTCATCTAACCAGACATGTTAGGGATCTGTGTTCATGGTTGACTAACCAGACATGGTAGGGATCTGTGACCATGGTCGTCGAACTAGACGTGTGATTGATCTGTGTTCATGGTCGTCTAACCACATATACACACAATGGTCCCCGGTATACAACAAGGAAAATACCGGACGCTATGGAGGGTGAGAATATGTATGGGTACATAATCATACCATGTAGGATAACTAAGTAGACGGTTATGCTGTTTCATTCCATCTAGTGACAATGCTCTGCACTGTGTGTGTTTATATATTTATATATTTATTCCATCTAGCTACAATGCTCCGCACTGTGTGTCTATATATATAAATATATATATTTATATTTATATGTACATATGTATACTCGCTGCTCTTGTTTTTATCTTGCCTTCTGATTGTTGCTCTGAGTGTTGCTATCCCTGTGCTGTTGCAATCCTGGAATTTCCCCATTGTAGGACTAATAAAGGCTTATCTTATCTTATCTTATCTTATATGTTACGGATCTGTGTTCATGGTCATCTAGTAAAACATGTTATGGATCTCTGTTCATGGTTGTCTAACCAGATGTGTTAGGGATCTGTGTTCATGGTCGTCTAACCAGACATGTTAGGGATCTGTGTTCATGGTCGCATAATCGGACATGTTAGGGATCTGTGGTCATGGTCGTCTAACCAGATGCGTTACGGCTCTGTGTTCATGGTTGTCTAAAAAGACGTGTTGGAGATCTGCGTTTATGGCTGTTTAATCAGATGTGTTAGGGATCTGTGTTCATGTCATCCAACCAGACAAGTTAGGGATCTGTGGTCATGGCCATCTAACCAGAAATGGAAGGGATCTGTGTTCATGGTCTTCTAACCAGACATGTTACAGATCTGTGTTCATGGTCCCCTAACAAAACATGTTATTGATGTGTGATCATGGTTGTTTAACCAGACATGTTAGGAATCTGTGTTCATGGTTGTCTGACTGGGCCTGCTACGGATAAGTGTTCATGGCCGTCTAACCGGACATGTTAGGGATCTGTGTTCATGGTCGTCTAACAAGACGTTTTAGGGATCTGCGTTCATGGTTGTCTAACCAGATGTGTTAGGGATCTGTGATCATGGTCGTCTAACCAGACCTGTTAGGGATCTGTGTTCATAATCGTCTAATCAGATGTGTTATGGATCTGTTTTTATGGTTGTCTAACCAGATGTGTTAGGGATCTGTGATCATGGTCGTGTAACCAGACCTGCTAGGGATCTGTGTTCATGGTCGTCTAACCAGACGTGTTATGGATCTCTGTTCATGGGTGTTTAACCGGTTGTGTTAAGGATCTGTGTCTATGGTCATCTAACCAGACATGTTAGGGATCTGTGTTCATGGTTGACTAACCAGACATGTTAGGGATCTGTGACCATGGTCATCAAACTTGACGTGTGATTGATCTGTGTTCATGGTCGTCTAGTAAAATGTGTTATGGATCTCTGTTCATGGTTGTCTAACCAGATGTGTTCGGGATCTGTGTCCATGGTCATCTAACCAGATGAGTTACGGATCTGTGTTCATGGTCGTCTAACAAGACGTGTTGGGGATCTGCGTTCATGGCTATTTAATCAGATGTGTTAGGGATCTGTGTTCATGTCATCCAACCAGACATGTTAGGGATCTGTGGTCATGGCCATCTAACCAGAAATGGAAGGGATCTGTGTTCATGTCATCCAACCAGACATGTTATGGATCTGTGGTCATGGCCCCCTAACAAGACATGTTACGGATCTGTGATCATCGTTGTCTAACCAGACATGTTAGGGATCTGTGTTCATGGTCATCTAATCAGACCTGTTACGGATCTGTGTTCATGGTTGTCTAATCAGTCATGTTAGGGATCTGTGTCCATGGTCATCTAACCAGACAAGTTAGTGATCTGTGTTCATGGTCGTCTAACCAGACATGTTAGTGATCTGTGTTCATGGTTGTCTAACCAGATATGTTAGTGATCTGTGTTCATGGTCGCATGACCGGACATGTTAGTGATCTGTGTTCATGGTCGCATGACCGGACATGTTAGGGATCTGTGTTGTCTAACCAGAAAAGTTTGGGATCTGTGTTCATGGTCGTCTATCCAGATGCGTTACGGATCTGTGGTCATGATCGTCTAACCAGACGAGTTACAGATCTGTGTTCATGGTTGTCTAACAAGACGTGTTAGGGATCTGCATTCATGGCTATGCAATCAGATGTGATAGGGATCTGTGTTCATGTCATCCAACCAGACATGTTAAGGGATCTGTGTTCATGGGCGTCTAACCAGAAATGGAAGGGATCTGCGTTCATGGTCTTCTAACCAGACATGTTACAGATCTGTGTTCATGGCCCCCTAACAAGACATGTTATGGATCTGTGATCATGGTTGTCTAACAAGACATGTTAGAGATCTGTGACCATGGTCGTCGAACTAGACGTGTGATTGATCTGTGCTCATGGTCATCTAACCAGACATGTTAGGGATCTGTGATCATGGTCGTCTAACCAGACATGTTAGGAATCTGTGTTCATGGTTGTCTGACTGGGCAGGCTACGGATAAGTGTTCATGGCCGTCTAACCAGACATGTTAGGGATCTGTGTTCATGGTCGTCTAACCGGACGAGTTACGGATCTGTGTTCATGGTCGACTAACAAGATGTTTTAGGGATCTGCGTTCATGGTTGTCTCACCAGATGTGTTAGGGATCTGTGATCATGGTCGTCTAACCAGACCTGTTATGGATGTGTGTTCATGGTCATCTAACCAGACGTGTTAGGGATCTGTGTTCATGGCCGTCTAACCGGACATGTTAGGGATCTGTGTTCATGGCCGTCTAACCGGACATGTTAGGGATCTGTGTTCATGGCCGTCTAACCGGACATGTTAGGGATCTGTGTTCATGGTCGTCTAACCGGACATGTTAGGGATCTGTGTTCATGGTCGTCTAACCAGACGAGTTACGGATCTGTGGTTATGGTCCTCTAACCAGACGAGTTACGGATCTGTGTTCATGGTCGACTAACAAGACGTTTTAGGGATCTGCGTTCATGGTTGTCTCACCAGATGTGTTAGGGATCTGTGATCATGGGCGTCTAACCAGACCTGTTATGGATCTGTGTTCATGGTCGTCTAACAAGACGTGTTAGGGATTTGTGTTCATGGTCGTCAAACCCCACGAGTTATGGATCTGTGTTCATGGTCGTCTAACCAGACGTGTTAGGGATCTGCTTTCATGGTTGTCTAACCAGACATGCTAGGGATCTCTGTTCATGGTTTATGTTCATCTTCGATCCAAGATGGCGCCCACAGCGGTCGACATGGTGCTTCGCTGCGCTCTTTGTTTGTTTTTGTTTGTCAATTGTGTGTCTGCTTGCACTTATACCCGTGAAGAACTTTTAAATATCAGGACTTTCACCCCCACGGACCTCCTCCCAGTTTTTCTAGCCCCTGCCGCCGATCTGGTTTATTGTTTGGCTCGGAAAGTGAGACAGCGGAAGAGAGGAAGACGAGCGGGCGCTCTCGTGCGACTTCGCAGGAGAGGCTCGCGAACGGCGCTGCCTGGCATATTTCTGTCCAATACCAACTCTCTCTCTAACAAGGTGGATGAACTGAGACTGCTGATGCGTTTTAAGGACCTCGCCTCCTCAGCTGTCCTCTGCTTTACTGAGACCTGGCTCCGGGAAAATATACCGGACAGCGCGCTGCGCCTCGACGGCTTTCAGCTCTTCCGTGCTGATCGTGACACAGAGCTTTCCGGCAAGACCACAGGAGGCGGTGTCTGCTTCTACATCAACTGCAGCTGGTGCTCTGATGTAACGGAAATTTCCAAACACTGTTCTCCTGCCTTGGAATTTCTTGTTATCAATTGCAAGCCCTTCTATTCCCCGCGGGAGTTTGCTTCTTTCATAATGATCGCTGTGTACGCCCCTCCCGACGCGGACACGCGCGAAGCTCAGCGCGTGCTCGCGGATCACATTCAACACACAGAGCGGAGTTTTCCAGACTCGCTGATTATTGTGGCTGGCGACTTTAATCAGTGCAATCTGAGCCACGATCTCCCCCGCTACAAACAGTTTATTAAATGCCCCACCAGAGGATTAAACACACTGGATCACTGTTACACCACAGTGAAAGACGCATATCGCGCTGTCCCTCGAGCTGCGCTGGGATTATCTGATCACGTGATGGTTCACCTCATTCCCACATACAGACAGAGATTGAAGCTCACTAAACCTGTTGTGAGCACTACGAAGATACGGACCAGTGATGCTGAGGAGAAGCTGGAAACGTGCATGGAAATATCTGACTGGGGCATGCTTAAAGGAGCCACGCATGATCTGGATGAGTACACGGACACTGTGAACTCATATATCCACTTTTGTGAAGAGAACATTCTTCCATCACGCACCAGGGTGAGTTACTCTAATGACAAGCCCTGGTTCACAGCTAAGCTCAGACAGATCAGGAAGGAGAAGGAAGCAGCGCTGAAAAGTGGAGACAGGGACTGCTACAGGGAGGTTAAATACCGGTTTAACAGAGAGCTGAAGAGGGCTAAATCTGTGTACTCAGAGAGACTCCAGCAGCAGTTCACTGCTAATGATTCGGCTTCCGTGTGGAGAGGACTGAGGCAAATCACCAACTATCGACCTAAGGCTCCTAAAGGTCAGGATGACAAAGCCCTTTGTCAGAGACTGTCCCAACACTATGCCCGTTTTGACACCTCGTCATCTGTGTCCAACTCCCCCCCTCCCTCCAGCTCCACAGCCTCCACATTCCCTACTTCATTTAAGGCACCCCCCCTCCTCCCCCCCTCCCCTTATCATCAGTGAGCAGGATGTGCTCAAACAGTTCTCCAGACTGAACCCGCGCAAGGCCCCCGGCCCAGACGGCGTGTCTCCCTCCACCCTGAGACTCTGTGCGAAACAGCTGGCTCCTGTATTCACAGACATTTTTAACACCTCCCTTAAGTTATGCCACGTGCCATCCTGCCTCAAATCCTCCACCATCATCCCTGTCCCCAAGAAGCCACGGATCACTGGACTTAATGACTACAGACCTGTAGCGCTCACCTCTGTAGTCATGAAGTCCTTTGAGCGCCTGGTCCTGTCCCACCTCAAGTCCATCACCACCCCTCTCCTGGACCCGCTGCAGTTTGCCTACCGAGCCAACAGGTCTGTAGACGATGCAGTCAACCTGGCCCTCCACTCCATCCTGCAGCACCTGGACTCCCCGGGAACCTACGCCAGGATCCTGTTTGTGGACTTCAGCTCCGCATTCAACACCATCCGCCCCGCTCTGCTCCGGGACAAGCTGTCCCTGCTCAACGTGCCTGACTCCCTCTGCAGGTGGATCATCGACTTCCTGACGGACCGGAGGCAGCATGTGCGGCTGGGAAAGACTGTCTCAGACTATACTAGCATCAGCACCGGATCACCCCAGGGCTGTGTACTTTCCCCCCTACTCTTCTCCCTTTACACCAACTCCTGCACCTCCAGCCACCAGTCTGTCAAGTTGATCAAGTTTGCGGACGACACCACCCTCATCGGGCTCATCTCCAACGGCGACGAGTCCGCCTACAGGAGAGAGGTGGCCCAGCTGGCGTCCTGGTGCAGCAATAACAACCTGCAGCTGAACGCTCTGAAGACAGTGGAGATGATTGTAGACTTCAGGAAAGTCACTACTCCTCTGCCCCCCCTCACCCTCTCAGGCTCTCCCATCACCACTGCTGATTCCTTCCGCTTCCTAGGCACTACCATCACCAGGGACCTCAAATGGGAGCTGACCATCAGCTCACTCATCAAAAAAGCCCAGCAGAGGATGTTCTCCCTGCGGCAGCTGAGGAAGCTCAAGCTACCCACCAAGATGTTAGTGCAGTTCTACACAGCCATCATCGAGTCCATCCTCACCACCTCCATAACCGTGTGGTACGCAGGAGCCACTGCCAGGGACAGACTAAGGCTGCAGCGCGTCGTGCGCACTGCTGAGAAGGTGATCGGCTGCAAGCTCCCATCTCTCCAGGATCTGTACATCTCCAGGACCCGGAGGCGTGCTGGCCGGATCATAGCCGATCCCCCACACCCTGGTCACGTACTGTTTGCCCCCCTCCCCTCTGGTAGAAGACTTCGGTCCATCCAGACTAAAACCTCCCGTCACATGAACAGCTTCTTCCCCTCTGCCATTAGACTGCTGAACACTAAGTGACTCTCGTGCACCATGTACAGCAGCTCAACCAGACTCATGTCAATCATCACTGTTTTCTTCCTGCGTTACCGACTGCACTATATAGTTCTCCACAGTATCTGCTGCTGGCTAATATATATTTTAACTGTTGACCAGTATCACTTAATCTTATCCTACACTTTATTACATGTATAGTTTATTTCTCTTATCTTATCATGTTTAATGTTGCAGCATTGTACCGAGACAAATTCCTAGTTCGTGTACTACATGAACAATGGCAATAAACCTGATTCTGATTCTGATTCTGGTTGTCAAACCCCACGAGTTTTGGATCTGTGTTCATGGTCGTCCATTGATGTATGTGGTTATTGTGTATATTTTTTATCTTGATTCTTTTTTCTAAAGCCCATCCAGGGACAAGAGTTGCAAATTAGCTAATAGCTATACACTCTATGTGCAACACATCAGATTGATTGTCTTTGATTAATTGTCTATGTTTATTGCACTGTCCCTGTCAAATAAACTAATCTACTACTACTACTAAATAGAAGAGATATGGATCTGCATTGATGGTTGTCTAACCAGAAGTGTTCGGGATCTGTGTCCATGGTTGTCTAACCAGACGTGTTACGAATCTGTTGATGTCGTCTGACTGAAGGTGTTACGGATCTGTATTCATGGCCGTCTAACTGGGCATGTTAGGGATCTGCGCTCATGGTCGTCTAATCCGAAATGTTAGGGATCTGTGTTCATGGTCATCTAACTGGACATTTTAGGGATCTGTATTCGTGGTCGTCTAAACAGACATGTTAGGGATCTGTGATCATGGCCATCTAACCAGACGTGTTATGGATCCGTGTTTATGGTCGTCTCACCAGACGTGTTAGGAATTTCTGCTGTCTTTTTGATGATTTTAATGACTTCAGACTTCGGCACATTAAACTTGTTAGACTTTGGTTTAATGAAGAGTCCAGGTTTGATCCCGCCCTGTCTCTGATGAGTGAATCCCGCCGCCTCACCACAGTGTGGCTTCAGTGTGTTTGTGTGTATGTGTGTGTGTGATTGACACATTAGCTGTTTATCCCCGGCTAATCCCTGGTGTTAGTGGCGGCTCTGATTAGCCCCGCCTGCTGTTTGTTAATTAACCAAATCCCTTGTTACAACCCGACGACAATGGCCCGTCAGCTGTTGACATGACGACTGTTGCCGTGGATACTGCCTCCCTCTGGGCTGCACGTGTGTTTATTCCTGATTTCCAGTTTGCCGCCTCACTTCCTGCTACACGGGGCCGTCTGAATGTTTAACAGCGGCGCCATGAAAAGTTGATGCTGCTTAATATTTGAACAGGTGAGACTCACCTGACCGGAGCTCCACGACTTTGGGCTGGCTTCAGCAGGACTGTCACTGTGGAGACGGTCTGATTCAGGGGGGACTCCTGATCGTAGGCCGGCATCAGAGGCGCTGAAGAGGAGGAAGAGGAGGAGGTCACATCAAACTTGCATGTTTATAAGAAAGAAGTAGAAAAATCGGTAACACTTTCTTTGGAAAGTCCACCTACAGATAGTCAACAAAATGTTTAGAACATTCCAACATGTCGTTAGTTGAAATTCTACAACACCACTGTTTCACATTTTCTGTTGTTGATAACAGATTGTCTGTAGAGCATACATGATGTTCAACGTCTCTACAACATATTCTATAGACAGTGTAGCTGAGCTTGAACTAACCACTCAACTTGTTACAGAAATGCTCAACAGACTACAGATGTTCAACAAGCAGGTGGAAAACTATATCATCAATCTCTATTTAACATTTTGATATTTAACTAATGTTCAACTGAAAATGTTCAAAAATTTGTAAGTGTTCAAAAATGCAGTCATAAACGTTCAATAGTGTCTATATAGATGTACAGGAATGTATATATAAATATTCAACATTGCATATATATGGATGTTCAACATCATATATATAGAAATGTTCAACAATTTATATATAGTAAATAATACATTTACATAGATGTTCAACAATAAACAAAACAATTTATGTATGTATATTTTAAACAATGTATAAAGTTGTATACCAAAAATTGGGCTCCCATTAACAAACTGCATATTTTTATAAACTATAATTAATTTATTTAAATGTGTAGGGTGCCCAAACTTTTCAATATTTATCTATTTATTCACATGTTTCAATATTATTTTGTTCAATTTATGAATTAAAAACTCTGCAATGGACTTCCGGTTATGGCTGCCACGTAGGACGGACGTGTCTCGCTCTGCTCTGCTCCTGGAGAAAAAAAAATCGGCAAATAACTCTCTCATTTGGGACAGAACGTATCCCAGCATTTGGGCGAGGATATGTCGGCGAAGCCTAAGGCTGGAAAACCAGGAAAAGGAAAAAGCGAGCCGCCGAAACAGTCCAAATTAACGGACTTTCAGGTCTGTGACGCAGCAAACAAAACTCCATATATGGCGGAGGAGGCTGGCAGCGGTGCGATAAATGCGGGGAATGGCGCAGATGCGCTGATGGCTGCCATGAGTTCAATGAGAGCGGACTTTTCCTCTAGATTTGATGGGATTATGACAGCGTTGGAAGGAATAAGAAAGGAATTGGGTGACTGTGTAGAACGAACGGCGCAGATGGAGCTCCGTCTCGCTAGTGCTGAAGATGACGTCACCCGTCTTCAATTAAAGGTGCGCACTTTGGAAAAAAAAATAAATCTCTGGAAGATAATATTTTGGATTTGGAATCTCGGTCGAGACAGAATAATTTGAGGCTGGTGGGTCTTCCAGAGGAATCAGAAGGTCGGGACGTATGTTCCTTTCTGGAAAAGTGGATTCCGGAGGTGCTGGGCAGCGAGGAGTTGCAATCAGCAGTGGTTCTGGAAAAAGCACATCGTATTGGCCCACGGAGAGATAAGGGACCGCCGAGGACCTTAATTATGAAGTTTCTTAGCAACAGAGACAGGATGAAGATCTTCAACGCTGCACGTGCTAAAGGAGAGATTAAACACCAGGACCAGCAGGTGCGGTTCTACCCAGATTTGGCCACAGGAATCCAGCAATTGAGGAAGCAGTTTGATCCCGTACGTAAGGAGCTGCGCAACCTTGGGATTCGTCATGGTGTAATCTATCCTGCGAGACTGCTGACCACGTATGAGGGCAGAACCCACATCTTCAAGACCCCAGAGGAGGCGCAGGAGTTCATCAAGAAGATCAAAGAAGAAGAAGAGACTGGTGGGAGCTAAGCATGAACAAAATATAAGGTAGAATAATTAAGCATTTGCACAGGCATCTGACTGACTTGAAGTAAATAGTAAGTTTACAAAATATAGATTGTATTATATATTAAAAAAACAAAACAAAAACAAAACAAACAAAAAAAAAACTATGATGTACAAAGTTGTTAAAAATTTTGGAGTTAAGTTGGAAAACTACAGAGGAGAGTTAATGTTACGTCATTAAAAGCAGTAGAGTTAGGGTGATTGGGAGGATGAAGAAGGAGTGGCTTAGGCTGTTCCCCGTGGGTGTGGAACGGTCGATGGCTATATCGGGAGACAGAATTTTTCTTTTGATTTTGGGGGGTTTGCCACAAGTGTGGGAAGGGGAAATTTGTTTGTGTGTAGTTTGTAGGATGAATGTTCAACCACTCATGTTTTTGCTTCTCTGTATGAGCATGTTTACAATGCAAGGTAATCCCAAACTCTCTATTGATCATGGACCAAAGTGTTAATCTTAATTTAACTTCATGGAATTGCAGAGGTCTACAAAATTTAAAAAAAACTTAAACAAGTTATGAATAAAATAAAGGACATGGGTTTAAGAATTGTGTTTTTACAAGAAACTCATCTGATAGAGGAGGATGTTAAAAGAATTAGGAGTAGATGGCAGGGAAGTGTATTCACCTCTTCATTTTCATCCCGAGCCAGGGGAGTTATGACTCTCATACATAAATCAGTTCCTTTTCAAGTGAAAAATGTAATTGGAGACAAATTTGGAAGATATGTAATCATTCAAGGTTCTTTGCTATTAGAAAATATAAATCTTGTGAACTTATATGGTCCCAATATAGATGATCAGAAGTTCTTTGCTAATTTATTTCTCATCTTATCATCACTTACAGGGCAACATATAATAGCAGGGGATTTTAATTGTACATTGAATCCAGGTGTGGATAGATCAACAGGACTGGATTGTACGCACATTGGATGTAGGATGACTATTAATCATTTTATGAAAGAATTGAGATTGTTAGATATATGGAGAGAAATGAAACCACAAGTTAAAGCCTATTCTTGTTATTCCAGTACCTACAAGACATTCTCACGTATTGATTATTTTTTGATTTCCACAGAATTAAGGTCCAAGATTCAAAACTGCTTTTATGATAACATCGTGATCTCTGATCATGCACCCTGTTGTCTAATATATGTAGATAAAAAATTGACAAAGGAATCAGGTAGATGGCAATTTCAGCATAAATGGCTTCAGGATGAGGAATTTGTCAAGTATATAGAAAAACAGATAGACGAGTTCTTTGACATCAATACTACACAAACATCAGCATGTGTAAAGTGGGAGGCTTTCAAAGCTTTTATTAGGGGACATATTATTAGTTATACAGGATCAAAATCTAAGAAGACTCGAGAGGAGAGAGCTAAATTGGAACATAAAATAAAAAGTCTTCAGGAAAAAGTGTATGCAGGAAGTGACCCAAGGTTGGAGAATGAATTACTGATTTTGAGAGCTGAATACGACAAAAAATCAGCGAATAGAGCTGCCTCGAGTCTTCTAAGATTGAAACAATCTTTTTATGAACAAGGTGAAAAATCAGGAAAATTATTAGCATGGCAGATTAAACAATTGGAAATTAAAACACCAATTACCAGTATTATAAGTAATGGACAGGTAGTTATAGATCCTTTAGAAATTAATAGAGCCTTTAGAGATTACTATGAAAAATTATATGATACCAAAAATGAACCTGATTTAACAAAACTAAATGGGTTTTTGAACGAACTATCTATACCGTGTATACCAAATGAAAACAGGGAGATATTGGAGTCTAAAATTAGTCAAGAAGAAGTTGGGCTAGCCATTGATAATATGAAATCAGGAAAAAGTGCAGGACCAGATGGTCTTCCAGTTGACCTTTATAAAAAATTTAAGAATAAATTAATAAAACCTTTTTTGGAAATGGTTTTAGAAGCATTTCAAAATAATAATTTACCATCATACATAAATAATGCCTTAATTATACTACTGCCAAAACCAGGTAAGCCCTCTAATAAATGTGAAAATATGAGACCAATAAGCCTATTAAACGCCGACCTTAAGATAATCTGTAAAATTTTAGCAAGACGAATACAAGAAATTTTACCAAATATTATTAATCGAGATCAGAATGGCTTTATAAAGGGTAGACAAGGCTTCCATAATGTAAGAAGACTATTTAATATTATTTATTTTAATAAAGAAGCACCGGATACAGCTCTCCTATCATTGGACGCCGAAAAGGCCTTTGATAGAGTTGAATGGCCCTTTCTTTTTGAAGTCCTACAAAGGTTTGGACTTGGAAATAATTTCATAAAATGGGTTCAAATAATATACAATAATGCTACAGCAGAAATCCTAACAAATAACAATATTTCAAAACCAATAAAAATCAATAGAGGATGTCGACAAGGCTGTCCACTTTCACCTTTACTGTTTACTATGGCAATTGAACCTTTAGCGATAGCGATACGTTTACATTCACAAATATATGGAATTAAAGTTGGACCAACAGAACATAAAATCTCCCTGTACGCCGATGATATAATTTTGTTTATGTCGAATCTAAAAAAATCAATTCCAACCTTGTTGAATTTAATAAAGAATTTTGGGGAAATATCAGGATATAAAATAAATAAAACTAAATCTTCAATATTAATGCTAAATGAGACCCAGAGAAATTACCCAGCCCCTGAGGTAAATCAATTCAATGTTGTAAATCAGTTTAAATATTTAGGAATCCAAATTATGCCTAAGCTAGAATCAGTCGCCAGTGTCAACTATGAAGCCTTAATGTCAGATATCAATGAGTTAACTCAGAGATGGATGTCACTACCAATGTCGATGATCGGGAGAATCAATATACTTAAAAGTAATATTTTACCTAAAATACTTTATTTATTTCAATACATTCCCTTATCACCACCTTTAGATCTATTCTCAAGAATAAAAAAAAAGTTAGTGGAATTTATATGGAACAACAGGAGGGCTAGATTACGTTTGTCTTTATTATATTTACCATTTGATCGTGGAGGTCTGAAATGTCCAAATTTTATGTTGTATTATTGGTCGGCACAACTGAGGTCTATGACATATTATTTTTCATCAAATGATCTCCCTCACTGGACTGAAATGGAATCATACAATTTACCTTTACCTCTTCCCATATTCATATACTCAGATTCGGCAAAAAAATTACAAAAACAAGTTAAAAATCCATTTGTAAAGCATATGATCAAAATATGGTGTGAAGCTAAAAACTATTTAAAAGAACCACAGTTATTGTCACAATTTAGTCCAATATGGGGTAATCAATATTTTAAACCAGGGAGAGCGGACGCTGTATTTAAAGTATGGAATTTAAAAGGGATACAAAAGATTCAGGATTTATATTTGCCATGTGCAGACAACATAATGTCTTTTGAAGAGCTGAGGATCAAATTTAATCTCAATAGAACACATTTTTTTAAATATCTTCAACTTAGAAACTTTATTCGATCAAATCAAAATAAAGCTCTCACTCGACCTATTTATTCATCCTTGGAAAAAATGATGATGAAAGATAGTAAAAGAAAGGGTATTATTTCAGAGTTTTATAACTCATTGACACTATCTTCAAGTGAAAATTCACTGAAAAGATTAAACTACTGGAAAGAAGATCTGCAAATTGAAATTTCAGAGGAACAATGGGAATTGGCTTGTACAGAAGCTCAAACCAAATCAATAAATGCACGCCTTAAATTGATACATTTCAAATGGTTAATGCGGATGTATGTTACACCGGAGGAGTTAAATAGATATAACAAAAATATACCAGATACATGCACAAAATGCATGGAAAGTAAAGGAACCCTATTTCATTGTTTATGGGAATGTAGATTAATAAGAATGTTTTGGGAAGAGGTGAGGGTAACAATTGAAAAAATAATCTCAAAACAAATCATATTGAATCCTAAACTGTTTTTGTTGGGTCTGTACCCAGAAAAGCATAATTTTAATAAAAGTGAAAGAACATTCATAGACCTCAGTTTGCTTAATGCCAAAAAATGTATTGCACTATTATGGAAAAAGACTCATAGACCAGATGTGACTCAGTGGTTAAGACAGATGTTAACAAACCTTCCATTAGAAAGAATAACATATATACTGAAATCAAAGGAAATTGTGTTTGAGAATATATGGAGACCTTTTATTGATTATGTAAAAAATTTAAACATAACTCTTGAAGAAGAAGGTGAATGATGTGTGTGGACCTTGTAAATTCCAAACTGGTGAACATAATATGTATACTTATGTATTGGATTGTCTAGACTAAACAGAGGAGCATTGTTGAAGACTTGATTTTGTTGGTGGTTGTTGGTGTTTTTAGTGCATTTTTTTTTTTTTTGTAGTACTTTAGTGTTAGTGTTTGATTGTTTGTATCATGTTTGTTAAAAAAAAAAAAAGGGTTCAATAAAGATATTGTGGAAAAAAAAAAACTCTGCAATGGACTTCCGGTTATGGCGGCCACGTAGGAAGACGTGTTTCACACTGCTCTGCTCTTGAAAATAAAAAAAAAAATTACTAAAACTCTCTTAATTGGAACAAAAACCCACCCTAGCATTTTGGCGCGGATATGGTAAAGACTAAGGCTGGAAAATTAGGTGGAGGAAAAGGTAACTCGACAAAACAACCCAAGCTAACAGACTTCCACGCTCGAGAAAATTCCAGAGGCGATGGCGGAGGAGGGAGCCAGCGGCGGAGCGGGAACAGTTGGAGAGGGGACAAACGCAGTGCTCACTGCCATCAATTCCATGAGAACAGAGTTTTCGTCTAAATTTGACGGGATTATAGCAGCGATAGAAGGAATGAGAAAAGAAATAAACGAATGTTTGGAGCGAGTGTCGCAGGCGGAGCTCCGAATTTCAAGCGCTGAAGATGGCGTCACCAGCCTACAAACTAATCTGCAAACACTGGAATTAAAATGTAAATGTCTGGAAGATAACGTCCTAGACTTGGAATCCCACTCGCGACGGAATAATTTGAGGCTGGTGGGTCTCCCGGAGGGAGCGGAGGGATGGGACTCATGTTCCTTTTTGTAAAAGTGGATTCCAGAAGCGCTGAACAACGTGGATCTGCAGTCATCGGTCGTTTTAGAGAGCGCTCACCGAATCGGCCCACCAAGAGATAATAAGACACCACCGAGGATGCTGATTGTGAAGTTCCTCAACTACAGAGACAAGATGACAGTCACCAATGTGGCGCGAGCTAAAGGGAAAATTAAATACCAGGACCAAAAGGTGCGGTTCTATCCGGATTTGGCTGCAGGAATACAACAATTAAGGAGGCAGTTCGACCCCGCCCGCAAAGAGCTGCGCAACCTAGGGATTCGTCACGGAGTGATTCATCCGGCAAGACTGCTGGTCACATATAAGGGGAGAACCCACACCTTCAAGACCCCTCAAGAGGCGCAGGAGCTCATCAAGCAAATCCAAAAGGAGACTGGTGGGAGCTAAGCATGAACATGACAAAGGTAGAACATTTAAGCATATGTACAGACATCTGATTGATCTGAAACATAAACATGTCTACAAAATACAGACTGGATTAAAAAAAAAGTTATGATGTACAACGTTGCATAAAACTTTGAAGTTATGTTGAAAAAACTACAGAAGAGAGTTAATGTTATAAGAACAGTAGTAGAGTCAGGGTGATTGAGAGGAGAAAGACAGAGTTGTTTGACTGATCCTCGCAGGCGTGGAACAGTCACTAGCTATAATGGGAGACAGAATTTTTTGATTTTGGGGGGATTTCCACGAATGTGGGGAAAGGGAATTTGTTTTTGTTTAGTTTGTAGGGTGAATGTTCAATCATCCATGTTTTTGCTTCTCTGTATGAGCATGTTCATATTGCAAGGTAATCTCAAACTCCTTATTGATCATAGATCAAAGCGTTAAGCTTAATTTAACTTCATGGAATTGCAGAGGTCTACAAAATCTAAACAAACTGAAACAAGTTATGAATAAAATAAAAGACATAGATTCAAAAATTGTATTTTTACAAGAAACTCATCTATTAGAGGAGGATGTAAAAAGAATTAGGAGAAGATGGCAAGGTAACGTGTTCACCTCATCATTTTCATCCCGAGCTAGGGGAGTTAAGATTCTCATATATAAAACAGTCCCATTTCAAACGAAAGATGTAATTAGAGACAAATTTGGAAGAT
This sequence comes from Pholidichthys leucotaenia, assembly GCA_020510985.1. Classification (NCBI taxonomy): domain Eukaryota; kingdom Metazoa; phylum Chordata; class Actinopteri; order Cichliformes; family Pholidichthyidae; genus Pholidichthys; species Pholidichthys leucotaenia. Next base: position 250,686,167 of record CM035844.1, on the reverse strand, counting down.
ATCTAATTATCCAAGGATCTTTGTTATTAGAAAATATAAATCTGGTGAACTTATACAGCCCCAATATTGATTATCAAAACTTCTTTGTTAATTTATTCCTCACTTTATCATCACTTACAGGGCAACATATAATAGCAGGGGATTTTAATTGTACATTGAATCCAAGTATAGACAGATCAACAGGACTGGACTGTACGCACAATGGATGTAGGATGACTATTAATCATTTTATGAAAGAATTGAGACTGCTAGATATATGGAGAGAAATGAAACCACAAGTCAAAGCCTATTCTTGCTATTCTAATACCTATAAGACATTCTCACGTACTGACTACTTTTTGATCTCTACAGAATTAAGGTCCAAAATTCAAAATTGTTTCTATGATAACATTGTGATCTCCGATCATGCACCCTGCTGTCTAGTATATGTAGATAAGAAATTGACAAAGAGCCCAGTTAGGTAGCATTTTCAACATAAATGGCTTCAGGATGAGGAATTTGTTAAGTACATAGAAAAACAGATAGATGAGTTCTTTGATATCAATACTACACAAACAACGGCATGTATAAAGTGGGAGGCTTTCAAAGCAGCGGCGGTGTGCGGCGGGACTCGGTGGAGGAGCTGCTGGTACCCCGGCTGGACAGGAGCTCGGTTACGGCGGCGGTAAGCAGCGGGACTAGCAGCGGAGGGGGCTAGCTGAGGCCCAGCTGGATTCAAGGTCGGTCGGATCGGATATCGGCGTCACCAGCAGAGATTGTACGTTTACATCCACAAATATATGGAATTAAAATAGGACCAACAGAACATAAAATCTCCCTGTATGCTGATGACATAATTTTGTTTATGTCGAATTTTAAAAAATCAATTCCGACCTTGTTAAATTTAATAAAGAACTTTCGGGATATATCAGGAAATAAAATAAACAAAACAAAATCTTCAATATTAATGCTAAATGAGACCCAGAGAAATCACCCAGCTACTGAGGTAAACCAATTCAATGTTGTAAATCAGTTTAAATATTTAGGAATTCAAATTTTGCCTAAGCTAGAATCAGTCGCCAGTGCCAACTATGAAGCCTTAATGACAGATATTAATGAGTTACTTCAGAGATGGATGCCACTACCAATGTCGATGACTGGGAGAATTAATATACTTAAAAGTAATATCTTACCAAAAATACTTTATTTATTTCAATACATTCCTTTACCACCACCTTCAGATCTATTCTCAAGAATTAAAAAAAGTTAGTGGAATTTATATGGAACAATAGGAAGGCTAGATTACGTCTGTCCTTACTATATTTACCATTTGATCGTGAAGGTCTGAAATGTCCAAACTTTATGTTGTATTACTGGTCAGCACAACTGAGGTCTATGACATATTATTTTTCATCAAAGGATCTTCCTCACTGGACTGAAATGGAATCATACAATTTACCTTTACCTCTTCCCTTATTCATATACTCAGACTCGGCTAAAAAACTATAGAAACAAGTTAAAAATCCAATTGTAAAGCATATGATCAAAATATGGTGTGAAACCAAAAAATATTTTAAAGAACCACACTTATTGTCACAATTTAGCCCAATATGGGGTAATCAATATTTTACACCAGGGAGAGCGGATATTGTATTTAAAGTATGGAATTTAAAAGGGATTCAAAAGATTCAAGACTTATATTTTTCACGTTCAGATAACATAATGTGTTTTGAAGAACTGAGGATTAAATTCAATCTTAATAGAACACATTTTTTTAAAAATATCTTCAGCTTAGAAATTTTATTCGATCAAATCAAAATAATGCTCTCACCCGACCTACTTATTCAACTTTGGAAAAAAATTTGATGAAAGATAGTAAGAGAAAGGGTATTATTTCAGAGTTTTATAACTCATTGACACTATTCTCAAGTGAAAACTCACAGAAAAGACTGAATGACTGGAAAGAAGACCTGCAAATTGAAATTTCAGAGGAACAATGGGAATTGGCTTGTACAGGAGCTCAAACCAAATCAATAAATGTACGTTTTAAACTGATACATTTTAAATGGTTAATGCGGATGTATGTTACACCAGTGGAGTTAAATAGATATAACAAAAACATACCAGATACATTCACAAAATGTATGGAAAGTATAGGAACCCTATTTCACTGTTTATGGGAATGTAGAAAAATTAGAATGTTTTGGGAAGAGGTGAGGGTAACAATTGAAAAAATAATTTCAAAACAATTCACATTGAACCCTAAACTGTTTTTGTTGGGTCTGTATCCAGAAAAACATAACTTTAATAAGAGTGAAAGAGCATTCATAGACCTCAGTTTGCTTAATGCCAAAAAAATGTATTGCACTATTGTGGAAAAAGATTCATAGACCAGATGTGACTCAGTGGTTAAGACAGATGTTAACAAACCTTCCACTAGAAAGAATAACATATATACTGAAATCAAAGGAAAATGTGTTTGAGAATATATGGAGACCTTTCATTGATTATGTAAAGAAAGTAAACATAACTTCTGAAGAAGAAGGTGAATGATAAGTGTGGACCTTGCAAATTCCAAGCTGGTGAATGTATAATATGTATTCTTATGTAACAGATTACCTAGACTAAACAGAGGAGCATTGTTGTTGACTTGTGTTTGTTAATGGCTGTTGTCGTTTTTATTACACTTTTTTTTGTTATTTTGTTATTGTTCTTTTAATTTTTAAATTAGTTTTGTGTTAGTGTCTGACTGTGTGTGCTATGTTTGTAAAAAAAAAAGGTTCAATAAAAAATATTGTGGAAAAAAAAAAAAAACTCTGCAATATTTGGTGGTAATGGAATTGTTCCCATATCCTAAAGTGACATACAAACATACATTTGGTTCTTGTCTGTGGAACATTCTGATGATCAACTAATCTTCAACAGAGTATAGAGAAATTTTAATGAATTTCAGCTACATCTAGACTATCACCTGAATAACCATGAAGCATCTGCAGACTTTTATTTGGACTATCCAAGGAAAGTGAAAACTAGCTGACACTGGTGGCATCTCTATGAAAAAATACACACAAACCTAGAAGAAAAACAATGTCATCATTAACTTTTTATTTCTTCACACACGGCTCTGACATGCCCATATATCTACACCATGTTTCAAAAGAGTGTTGAGAACAAAACAGACAGCAACAAGCTTTCAGTTAGGACATAAACCTTAGTTTTTTAATGTCTTCCCAGGAGCCCTTTACTTTGCCTTCTGCCCAGCCAGTAAGTCCAACCAATAAAGCAATGAGTCTTCTTCAGCCGTTTCTGGTTGCTGATATTTCTGTCCCTCCAGGATTTTTTTATGATTGATGTGGCCCAAAAAAACAGAATTCCTGGGAGCTTTTTTAAAAAGTTGCGATAAAAGTTGTGATGTTTTGGGGTTTTTTGCACTACAAGTTGTGGGAAGAATTACAAATTTTAAAGCAGATGTTTTTGTTTTGTTTTTTTTCCCCCATAGTTTACTGCAGTGATATTCCATATAACACCACAATGTATGGATTTGTATGGAGTATGTATGGAGTGTCAGGGAGGGATAGTGTCAGGGACTGGCAACAGTCACACCTCTGGGTGGTCGATCTGCTTTGGTTCAAACTTGGCACTCAACTCTCACCTGTGGCTCCATGTACAGTAGCTGTTTGCATGCAACAGTGGCCAAACCCGGTAAACCGCTTCAACTGGCGGGCAAAACCAGGTGAGGGTAGCTGACGGACCTGGCGGACTGTGCGGAGGAAACCACCAGATTGGCTCAACAGGCAGGAAGGCAGACCCAGCAAAGCGCTGTGGAGCGCAACTAGGGCACAGTGAGACACGTAGGACACTGCTGGCCATCCACTGCATCCTAACCTATCTCCAGCCATCTTGACTACGTCTTGCCACTGGATCCAGATAGGCTGGGATAAGAGAGTGAGGCTGACGGCCCTGCGCAACTCTCCCTCACTTAAATCAAATTCCCTCCTGAATTTCCTTCTCATTCCCCCACCCCCACCCAGACATGGGACGGAGTCCTTGGGAGAAATGGAGTTGGAAAATGCAACAGTAACGGTCTTCTCCTGTTGAAGACGTGCACCTCTCATGACCTTCTGATCACTAATACCTTCTACCGCTTGTCTAAGCGCAACAAGACCTCCTGGATGCATCCACACAGCAAGCATTGACATCTGATCGATTACATCATTGTGAGAAGGAGAGACAGGCAGGACGTTAGAGTGACGAAGGCGATGTGTGGTGCAGACTGCTGGATGAATCACAGACTCATTCTCTCAAAGCTCAACATGCACATCCAGCCCAAATGGCGTCCACAGGGGAAAAAGGCAAACAAGCGACTCAATGTCAGCAAGCTGGAACAGCACTCTTTTTTTTTTTAATCACACATTGTGCTTTTTTGCTGTTGTGTTCCGTTAACATGGAAGTCAGTGTGGAGCAGTGACGCATTTGATGGGTTACGCTGAGTGTTTGAGCACCACTCAGGGACAAATTTGATTGGTGAAATTGGCGGAAGTTGACAAGAATTGGCCAAAATTGTGGGAAAGTTGCAGTGATTGGACGAAGTTGCAAGGTTGTGCAAAAGATGCAGCCAGTCAGTGATTTTGCATGAATTGATGCGGTCATATCATGAAATCCTGGAGGGACTGATATTTCCACCTTACAGGACTGCCAAGTGTAGCGGACTTGAAACTGTTATCTGCGTCTGCGTTGTGTTGTGTAGGGAAATAACTCCAACAGTGGGTTCACCGCTGGCACTTTATTCTATGAAAGACAAGCATTAATCAGTGAGATACACACTGATACCGAGACCGACCGAGTCTGTCGGTCCTCCCACGTCCCCTCGCTCTCCATATTCCACTAGCTGTCCCAGCCCTGGTAATTATCGTTCCTGTGCCTCAAGTGTTTCTAATTTGTGTGGCCAGCGGCGTTTGGATTTAAGTGGCTTGTCACTAGACAAACGCCGCTGGGTCATTGAACGAGTCACTCCTGCTCTTCACGGGGAGATCGTCACGTCAGGAAGGATTATTATTTTGTGCTCGCCGTGAGAATTGGACTTTTTGGGACTGCTCTCATTCGTTAGTAAACTGATTAGCGTTTCTTTTCGTGGTTCGCTGCTACGCTTTACCTGAAGTGTTTCCTCTCGCAGTAAATCTGCTACACTTCAGGCGGTGTTTCTCCCTGCAGCCTAACTGCTACGTTTAGGCTTAGCCCTGTTTACGTTCCCCTCGAGTAGTGCATTTCCCTGTACTCTCCCCTGCTCTCCCGAGCACTTGTGCATAATTGTATTGTTCTTATTGTGGCCATGGTACACAGTGGTCTGCCCGCTGTCCACTTGGTGTCAGCCATTTTGTGTACATCATGCCTTCTTGTAAGTCTTTATTTTTGAACTGTTTCATGTTAATAAATGTGTGCGTGGTGAACTCCTGCATTTAAATCCTCATCCTTTCTCCCCTCGCTGTGCGCATAGGAAAAGTGCACGAGAGGGTTTATGACATAAATGTTTCAGATCATCAAACAAATATTAGACAAAGATAACACAAGTAAACATAAAATGCAGTTTTTAATTGAAGGTGTTTATAATTAAGGGTAAAAAAAAAATCCAAACTTACATGGCCCTGTGTAGAAAAAGTGACTGCTCCCCCCCCCCTTTTAAAACATAAATTAACTGTGGTTTATCACATCTTTGGAAAGTTGAGTTCAATTTTCTAGCCATTTCTAAAGCTTTGGGACTCCAGCGAGCCACAGTGAGAGCCATTATCCACAAATGGCAAAAACATGGACCAATGGTGAACCTTCCCAGGAGTGGCCGGCTGACCAAAATTACCCCAAGAGTGCAGTATATACCAATATCTGCCTGCATGGCAGAGTTCCAAGACAAAAACTACTGCTGAGCAAAAAGAACATAAAAGCTCATCTCAGTTTTGCCACAAAACATCTTGATGATCCCCAAGACTTTTGGTAAAATACTCTGTGGACTAACGAGACAAAAGTTGAACTTTTTGGAAGGTGTGTGTCCCATTACATCCGGCGTAAAAGTAACACAGCATTTCAGAAAATGAACATCATACCAACAGTAAAATATGGTGGTGGTAGTGTGATGGTCTGGGGCTGTTTTGCTGCTTCAAGACCTGGAAGACTTGCTGTGGTAAATGAAACCATCAATTCTGCTGTCTACCAAAAATTCCTGAAGCAGAATGTCCGGCCATCTGTTCATAACCTCAAGCTGAATTGCAGTTGGGTTCTGCAGCAGGCCAATGATCCAAAACACACCATCAAGTCCACCTCTGAATGGCTTAAGAAAAACAAAATGAAGACTTTGGAGTGGCCTCATCAAAGTCCTGACCTGAATCTGATAGAAATGCTGTGGCACGACCTTAAAAAGGCGGTTCATGCTCAAAAATCCTCCAATGTTGCTGAATTACAACAATTCTGCAAAGATGAGTGGGCCAAAATTCCTCCACAGTGCTGTAAAAGACTCATTGCCAGTTATCGCAAACGCTTGATTGCAGTTGTTGCTGCTAAGGGTGGCCCAACCAGTTATTAGGTTTAGGGGGCAATAGAATAGAATAGACTTTATTTGTCATTATAACAAGTACAATGAAATTAAAATGCAAACCAGTCAGTGGATTAAAAGTAAAAAGAAGCTTAAAAAGATTATATGCATTACTAATTTTAAATATCACACACACTCAGTTTCACAGTTTCAAACCTCATGTTCTGCTAGAGTTCAGGGAGGTAATTGCGGTCGGATAAAAACTGTTTTTGAATCTGTTTGTCCTTGTTTTAATTGCTCTAAACCGCCTTCCTGATGGTAGTAGTTGGAAGAGAGCGTGACCGTGATGAAAGGGGTCCTTCGAGATTTTTTGTGCCTTTTTAAGGCAGCGGGCGTGGTGCAGTTCTTCAAGGCTGAGGAGAGGGCAACCAACAATTTTTTGGGCTGTGTTGATGACAGTCTGAAGAGCTTTCTTCTGAGCTACAGGTTCAGGTTCAGGTTACTTTATTTGTACCCGTAGGTAGATTTGTTTTGCAGTCTGGTGACATCCATATTTACAAGCCACTAATTACATTCAACATAGACACAAACACAGGCACACATGAAGCTGACTATAAACATGATAAAAATACTCAAGGCTCCATCAATCAGCGTATAAAAAGACAAAGAGATGAGGGAGAAACCAGAGGTAAGAGAGAAGGGTCATATTAAAAGTTAAAAGTTAAAAACTAGTCAGAGGTTAAAAAACTCAAAGGTCTAAAACCCAATAAAATATTTAGAACCCAAGTGACATCCTACAAAAATAAGTAAATATAAAATGAAGTTAATAAATAGGTACCTAAATTATGTACAATATATTTTTACAGCTTGTTCAACTCTTTGACAGCAGCAGGGAAAAAGCTGTTTTTGTAGCGCTGGGTTCTACTTTTTGGGACAGCAAACCTCCGTCTTGAGGGAAGAAGCTGAAAGTTGCAGTGCAAAGGGTGGGAGTCATCATTTAAAATGGAGGTAGCCATCCTCTGTACTTGTCTGGTGTACAGGGATGTCAGGCTCAGCTGTGGCTCACCAAGCAAAGGACTGGACCATCTAACTACCTGATCCAAGGATTTCCTCTGTTTCAGTTTTATCTGACCAAACCATGACACTAAAGAAAAGGATAAAACAGATTCAATAAAAGCCCGATAAAACACTGTCATTATGGTTCGGTCAATTTGGAAGTGTGCAAGTTTCCTCAAACAATGCAAATGTTGCTGACACTTTTTGCACACCCTTTCACAGTTCTCTTCAAAGTTTAAATTACTATCAATAATCGTCCCAAGATATTTGTACGATTGGACACATTCGGTGGTCTGGCCTTTTAGTATGGTGACTTTGTGCCTGGGATTTTTCCTCCTAAAGTCAATAATCATATCTTTCGTTTTTGTTGTATTCAGCTGCAGGTAGGAATCCTCACACCAGTGAACAAAATCATCAACTACTGGGCCGTGGCCACTCTCACCATCCTGGAGGAGACTGACAATAACTGAATCATCAGCATACTTTATAATGTGTCTGTTGTCATGTCTGCTCCGACACATGTTTGTGTACAGGATGAAGAGTAGTGGTGACAACACACACCCCTGAGGAGAGCCAGTAGAAGAGCACTTTAGGTCAGACAATGTACCATTGACCCTTACTCTCTGCGTCCTGTTGGTTAAGAAATCCAGAATCCAACCCACCAAATTATTGCTCAAATCAAATTGTTGCAGGAGCCTTTCAACTAAAATATGAGGTTGGATTGTATTAAAGGCAGAAGAAAAGTCCACAAATAAAAGCCTGGCATGTGTCCCATTAAAATCCAGATGTTTAAAAAGCATGTTAAACATAGTGACAGTGGCATCCTCCACTCCTCTGTGAGGCCTATAGGCAAACTGTAGAGGATCCAATGCATGTTCAGTCTGCCTTAGGACCTCACATCTGACCAGTTTTTCAAAAATTTTCAATAAAATTGAAGTCAAAGCAACTGGTCTAAAGTCGTTTACCGTTTTAGGGCAGCTGGATTTTGGAACGGGAACAACCACGGCTTCTTTCCAGATCTTAGGCACATGTTGTGTCTGTAAGGACTTATTGAAAATGTAATGAAATATAGGACTCAGTTCATGTGCACAGGACTTTACCAAGCGCCCACATATATTATCAGGGCCCTGACTTTTGTACACTTTTACAGTGTAGAACTCCCTTTTAATATCCTGCACCTCAATATTAAAGTGCTGATTGTCTTTGAGTTTCTGTTTCAAATCTTGGATTTCTGTGCTGAAATCAAAGGAGTCAAAACGACCATAAAAACAATTAAGAGCATTAGTCAGTTCTGTGTCTGAATTAAAACCATCTAAAAACACACGATTACTGCGCTCTGTGCTCTGAAGGCCTGCAATAGTTTTCATACTGGCCCAGGCTGAACCAAGTTTCTTTGTTGCCATCGTTGCTTTCCAACTCTGATTTATAATTCTGTTTCGCTCTTAAAATTTCGGCCTTCAGCTCCTTTGTGGCAACCTGTAGCTCAGAAACAGACCCCTGTTTAAAGGCAAGTGCTTTCCTCTTTAAGCATGTTTTAACTGATTTTGTAACCCATGGTTTGTTGTTGGGATATATTTTGACACGTTTACGTGGAACAATCTTATTTTGACAGAAAGACATGTATGAGCATGTGAGGTCAACCAGAGAGTCCAAATCGTCCCCGCAGGCCAGTTTGAACATCTCCCAGTCTGTACAGTCAAAGCATTCCTGGAGGCTGTGCTCTGAATCTTCTGTCCACACATCAATGTTTCTCGTCTCCACCTTGCCTCTTCTGAGAGCAGTTTTATATGTGGGCAGCAAATGTACACAGTTGTGATCTGAGGATCCTAAAGGAGGAAGGGGGAGTGATTTATAGGCCCTCTCTATGGATCCATAGCACAGGTCCAATGTCTTTTTTCGCCTGGTTGAGCAGGAGACATACTGATAAACGTTTTTAAGTGTCTTCTTTAAAGAAACATGGTTAAAATCCCCAAGAATGAAGTTTGGTGCCTCTGGAGAAATTGATTGCAGCTGCTGGATCACATCAAAGATGGTGCTGGAGGCGGAGTCAGCGTCTGCCCTCGGGTGAATGTACACAGTGGTGATGAAAAGTTGGGGGAACTTGCGAGGCAAATAAAAGGGGCGTAGTGACACAGACAGCAGCTCCACATCGGGTGTACAGATGTGCTCTCTGACCGTGACAGATGTGCAGTACTGCTTATTAATATATAAACATACGCCGCCCCCCTGACGTTTCCCCGTTACCTCTTCCTGCCGATCCGAGCGCAGCGGGGCTCCAAAGCCATCAATCCACAGGTTTGCATCTCGATCATGCGCAGTAAGCCAAGATTCGGTGAAGGCCATGACGCAGCAGTTCTTAAAGTCCTTCTGGTAGCGTACATTCCCTTGAATTTCATCCACCTTGTTTCTCACAGACTGTACATTCCCTAACATTATTGAAGGAAGAGGAATGTTACCAAACTGCCGTCTCCTAAGGCGCAATTTTACACCTCCACGCCTTCCGCGCTTCCTTCTGCCGCCTCTCCCGTCTCTCTTTTCACCGCTATGTTCGTCTCTCAAAATAAAGTCCGGCAGTTGCAGCTTAGGCTCAATCACAGCCGCTGCATCAGCCGTGTTTAAATGCAGCAAAATGTCCCTGGAATAATGTATTCTGCCCGCTATTCTGCCCGCCATGGAGCCGAACGCGTTTACTTCAGAGACAAAGAGCCAGAGTACAGAAAGCAGCAGTGCGAGAAAGGAGAGGAAATCCATATTGTAAATACCAGGGAGCTCTTCGCTATATATTCCAAGCTACCGTGCAGCTGCTGAACCAAATACAAGTACAATAAGTTAAAATGCTCTCAAAAGAGCAATGATAAAAAGACAACATCAGTCTCTGACAGATGTTGTTTCCTCTCAACACCCTGAGGAAATGTAGTCTCTGCTGGGCTTTTTTCAGCAGCTCAGTTGTGTTCACCCCCCATGTCATGTCCTCCTGAATATGGACCCCCAGGAAGCGGAAAACCTCGACCCTCTCCACACCCGTACCACTAATAGTCAGAGGTTGAATGTCTGTTTTATTTCTTCTGAAGTCTGTGATGACCTCCTTTGTTTTTGTGACATTTAAAAGAAGGTTGTTGTCCCTACACCACTCAGTCAACTGCTGCACCTCACCCCTAAAACCGGTCTCATCTCTTCCGGAGATGAGCCCCACCACTGTGGTGTCATCGGCAAACTTGATGATGCTGTTGCTGTGGTGTATGGGGGTGCAGTCATAGGTGTAAAGGCTGTACAGCAGGGGGCTCAGCCCACAGCCTTGTGGGGAGCCGGTACTGAGACTAATGGTGGTGGACATGTGAGGTCCCACTTTAACCCTCTGGCTGCGATCTGAGAGGAAACTTTGGATCCAAGTACAAATGGAATATGGAAGTCCTAATTCCCTGAGTTTGGACACCAGTCTGCCGGGGAGGATGGTGTTAAAGGCGGAGCTATAGTCCACAAATAGCATCTGCACATAGCTCTCTGGCTGCTCCAGGTGAAACAGGGCAGCGTGGAGGGCCGTGGCTACAGCATCCTCAGTGGAGCTGTTGGTTCTATAAGCGAACTGGTGGGGGTCCAAACACTGTGGGAGAAGTGATATGGTGTGGGCTCTGACTAGCTTCTCAAAACACTTCATCAGCACTGGAGTCAGAGCCACTGGCCGGTAATCATTAAGACTGGTAACATTGTGTTTTTTGAGAATAGGAATTATGGTGGAGGATTTAAACAGTGTGGGACAGTGGACTGTGACAGGGACCGGTTAAAAATCCTAGTAAAGATTCCAGTCAGCTGGTACGCACAGTCCTTCAGCACACGCCCGGAGACACCGTCAGGTCCAGTGGCCTTCCTCGGATTGACCGCTCCCAGAACTCTCCTCACCTCATACTCCTTGACAATGAGGCTTGGGCTACAGGGAGCTGTGGGCTCCATTGTTGTTTCTATCTCTGGAGGCTGCACCTCAAAATGAGCAAAGAAAATATTCAGGTCCTCTGCCCTCTGCGGCAATCACTTTTTCACACAGGGCCATGAAGGTTTGGATTTTTTTTCTCTTAATAATAAACACCTTCAATTAAAAACTGAATTTTGTGTTTACTTGTGTTATCTTTGTCTAGTACTTAAATTTGTTTGATCTGAAACACTGAAGTGTGACAAACACACAAAAAAAGAGAAATCAGGAAGGGGGCAAACACTTTTTCACACCACTGTATATGATTGATGAATTTTTCCCAGTGACCAGCATACCAGATGTTTTGCAGTGGTGCAGAAAACTCTTGAAGATGGTGCATGAGGGTTACAACACGGCAGACATTCAAGATGGCAGATGTGTCCTGCAATGCTGTGTCTGCCACAGCACCAATGGCTGAGCTGTCCATTGTTGAGAAAGACATCCTGTCCAGGTTGGCAGAAGATGAAGGCACCATAAGCCAACTTGCAAATAGATGTGATGCAGAAATAGCTGGAGATCTTCAACAGAAGATAGTGGTGATTAAGAAAACAAACGAGCTGTTGCCATTTTGCTCCCAATAAAGTGAGACTTCACAGGTTTTTTTTTTTTTTTTTTTTAGTTTATTTTGGATTTGGATTGCTGTTATTTTGTTCAACTTCAAAATTATGTTAACCGTCATAAAAGGGAACTATCAGCAACCAGAAACGGCTGAAGAAGACTCATTGCTTTATTGGTTGGACTTACTGGCTGGGCAGAAGGCAAAGTAAAGGGCTCCTGGGAAGACATTAAAAAACTAAGGTTTATGTCCTAACTGAAAGCTTGTTGCTGTCTGTTTTGTTCTCAACACTCTTTTGAAACATGGTGTAGATATATGGACATGTCAGAGCCGTGTGTGAAGAAATAAAAAGTTAATGATGACATTGTTTTTCTTCTAGGTTTGTGTGTATTTTTTCATTTCATTGAATGTTCCACAGACAAGAACCAAATGTATGTTTGCATGTCACTTTAGGATATGGGAACAATTCCATTACCACCAAATATTGCAGAGTTTTTAATTCATAAATTGAACAAAATAATATTGAAACATTAAATTAATTAAATAAATTATGGTTTATAAAATATGCACTTTCTTAATGGGAGCCCAATTTTTGGTATACAACTATATACATTGTTTAAAATATACATACATAAATTGTTTTGTTTATTGTTGAACATCTATGTAAATGTATTATTTACTATATATAAATTGTTGAACATTTCTATATATATGATGTTGAACATCCATATACATGCAATATTGAATATTTATATATACATTCCTGTACATCTATATAGACACTGTTGAACGTTTATGACTGCATTTTTGAACACTTACAAATTTTTGAACATTTTTCAGTTGAACATTAGTTAAATATCAAAATGTTAAATAGAGATTGATGATATAGTTTTCCACCTGCTTGTTGAACATCTGTAGTCTGTTGAGCATTTCTGTAACAAGTTGAGTGGTTAGTTCAAGCTCAGCTACACTGTCTATAGAATATGTTGTAGAGACGTTGAACATCATGTATGCTCTACAGACAATCTGTTATCAACAACAGAAAATGTGAAACAGTGGTGTTGTAGAATTTCAACTAACGACATGTTGGAATGTTCTAAACATTTTGTTGACTATCTGTAGGTGGACTTTCCAAAGTGTTATGGAAAAATCACCTAAAAAAAGTCAGATTATTGAGAGCAGACCTGAAACTTTATCAGCTTAAAAATGAATTTTCAGTTACTGTACATGAAATTAAACCAAATCTGTTAATCCTGACCCAGGGTTATTCCATGTGAATTCAGACACGCATTTCCCTCTACTCTTTCACACTTTGGTCATATTTTATTTATGTGTTGTTTGGCATCAATTATTTTTAATGCTTTTAGAAAAGAACATCTAATCTTAAAAGTTTATTTTGACACTGGAATAAATCCAGGATTATTAATCCCACAGTCATCAGATTTGGTGAGTAACTCCCAGCATATATCCAGATTATCTTACTATAATCTTATTACAACTTTTGGTAATGAGTCAGTTGTCATATTGTACAGTTCATATTGTACAGGCCTCTCGGCGCCACACCAGTAGGCTGCCTTTTGCAACAGCGGCTCGATTCCGAGTTTTTTTTCCCTTCCTCTCTCTTTTGATCACTTTTTTTTTTTCACCCCACGTATATCACGGACACACAGATCGTCCCAAATGTCTCCTGAGCCGGTGGACGGAGCCACTGTTTATAGCAGGATACGATACAACAGGGAAGAGCTGCTAGCATTTAACCGCCACCCGGTCCCACTGGAAAAACTCGACATACCGAGAGAATTGAGGCGAAAGCGTTGCGGCTGCCGGGCTGGAGTAAGGCGGAGGACAAAAAATATAAGGTACAGACCCTCCCTTCCATCTGTTGTCATGGGAAATGTACGGTCGATACTGGGAAAGTTAGATGAGCTAGCGGCTATCTCCCGTTATGATAGCACTTACCGGGAGTGCTCTCTCCTTTTGTTTACTGAGACGTGGCTAACTGAACTAGCAGCAGATGCTAACATTGAGCTGGAGGGTTTTCACATGATACGAGCTGACCGAACACCAGAGAGTGGCAAAACTAGGGGCGGTGGAGTGATAATGTATGTTAACAACAACTGGTGCAGACCGGGACATATCACTGTTAAACAACGACACTGCAGCAAAGACATTGAGTTGCTAGCTGTTAGCATGAGGCCTACATATCTCCCGAGAGAACACTCACATGTGATCTGCATTGTTGTTTATGCAAATCCGACGGCGAACGCTGGGACAGCGCGTGACGTCATCCATTCAGTAACCAGCAGGCTGCAGACAGAACACCCAGATGCTCTTCTCCTCATCTCAGGCGATTTCAACCACGTTTCACTGTCTCCCATTCTGCCCACTTTCACCCAGTATGTCACATGCCACACTAGAGACAATAAAACACTGGATTTGTTCTACGCAAACACTAAGGAGGCGTACACCTCATCACGACTCCCCCCACTTGGGAGATCAGATCACAACTTGGTTCATCTCCGACCGGTGTACAAACCCCTAGTGCACAGACAACCTCCGGCCATGCACACTGTGGAGTTATGGTCTGAGGAGACAATGGACACTCTAAAGGACTGTTTTGAAGCCACTGCCTGGAAGCAGCTCTGCGATCCACATGGTGAGGACATCGATGGCCTCATTCACACCTTCACGGGCTACCTCAGCTTCTGTGTGGACAAATCCGTTCCTACCAAGACCATACGGCGTCACTCAAACAACAAACCCTGGATCAACCCTGAGATAAAAACACTTCTGAGAGAGAAGAAGAGGATCTTCAGGTCGGGGAACAGGGAGATGCTGAAGTCCGTACAGAGGGAGCTGAGGAGAAAGATCAGAGAAGGCAAGGACAGCTTCAGGAAGAAGATGGAGGACAAGCTGCAACAGAGCGACATCAGCGGGGTCTGGAGAAACCTCAAAACCATCTCGGGGCTCCAGAATACCTCCCCCCAGGCCACGGGGGGCAGGGAGTGGGCGAACAACCTGAATCTGTTTTTCAATAGATTTGACCAACCGCCCTCCCCCCTGTCTGCACAACAACCACTGCTGCCTCTAGAAATCAAGTCCTGCTGCCCACTCCCCACTCCACCGACACCCCCCCCCCCACTCCCAACACACAGCCCCCCATCCTGACCCTGACCAAGACCCAGGTGAGGACGGAGCTGAGGAAGATCAAGGCGAGGAAGGCGTCGGGACCGGACGGCATCAGCGCAAAGCTCCTCAAGTCCTGTGCAGACCAGCTGTGTGGGATTGTGACGTATATCTTCAACATGAGCCTGAAACTGGGGAGGGTACCACAGCTGTGGAAAACATCTTGTGTGGTACCTGTACCAAAAACTTCCCACCCCAAAGACCTGAACAGCTACAGACCGGTGGCCTTGACGTCCCACTTGATGAAGACCCTGGAGAGACTGCTCCTTGCTCATCTCCGCCCCCTGGTGGAACCAGCGATGGATCCACTCCAGTTCGCCTACCAGCATGGCATTGGGGTGGAGGATGCGGTGATCTTCCTCCTTCACCGTTCTCTGTCCCACCTGGAGAAGCCCGGGAATATGGTGAGGATCATGTTCTTTGACTTCTCCAGTGCTTTCAACACCATCCAACCGATGATCCTGAAGGACAAGCTGCTGCGCGCAGGGGTGGACCAGCACCTGTCATCATGGATCCTGGACTACCTCACGAACCGGCCTCAGTTTGTGAGAACCCGGGACTGTGTTTCCGACACGATCATCAGTAGCACGGGGGCCCCCCAGGGAACGGTGCTGGCTCCCTTCCTGTTCACTCTTTATACTGCGGACTTCTCACACAACACAACACATTGCCATCTACAGAAGTTCTCTGATGACTCTGCGATCGCTGGTCTCATCTCCAACGGAGATGAAGCTGAGTACAGAGGGCTTATCCAGGACTTTGTGGACTGGTGCCATCGGAACTGCCTCCAGATCAACGCGAGGAAAACTAAGGAGCTGGTGGTGGACTGCCGCAGGCATGGGCAGCCCCTCACAGCACCAGTAAATATACAGGGAACAGACATCGAGATGGTGACATCCTATAAGTACCTGGGTATTCATCTGAACAATAAACTAGACTGGTCACACAATACTGACGCACTCTACAAGAAGGGACAGCGCAGGCTGTTCCTGCTGAGGAGACTCAGGTCTTTTGGTGTACAAGGGGCGCTGCTGAAGTCATTCTATGACACGGTGGTGGCATCAGCCATCACTTTTGGAGTGGTCTGCTGGGGCAGTGGCATTACTGCAGCCGATAGGAAGAGACTGAACAAACTGATTAAGAAAGCTAGCTCTGTCCTGGGGCAGCGCCTTGATCCGATGGAGGAGATAGGAGAGAGAAGGACGGTGGCTAAACTGTCATCTCTGCTGGAGTCCGAGTTCCACCCTATGCAGGACATACTGGATGCACTGAGGAGCTCATTTAGCAGCAGACTACATCATCCCAGGTGCACAACCGAGAGGTTTCGTAGGTCCATCCTACCAACGGCTGTCAGACTGTACAACCTAAGCAGGGTTGCTCGCAGAGATAGCAAAAAGACGTAACAAACTAATAGTTTTTGAATGCAAAAGATGCAATAGACTTACACTATGGTCCTCTCTGGCATACAACTAGGAACATACCGGTCGCTATGGAGGGTGAGAATATGTATGGGCACATAATCATACCATGTAGGATAACTAAATAGACGGTTATGCTGTTTCATCCCACCTAGCAACAATGCTCTGCACTGTGTGTGTTTATATATTTACATATTTATTCCATCTAGCTACAATGCTCAGCACTGGGTGTGTTTATATTTATATATCTATATATTTATTCCATCTAGCTACAATGCTCCGCACTGTGTTTTTATATATCTACATATTATTCCATCTAGCTACATTGCTCCGCACTGTGTGTGTTTATATACTTGCATATTTATTCCACCTAGCTGCAATGCTCCGTACTGTGGGTGTTTATATATTTACATATTTATTCCATCTAGCTACAATGCTCTGCACTGTGTGTTCATATATTCATATATTTATTCCATCCAGCTACAATGCTCTGCACTGTGTGTCTGTGTGTGTGTGTGTATATACTGTATATATTTTATAGTAATATGTACATATGTATATTAGCTGCTCTTGCTTGCTTGTTTTTTTTCTTGCCTTCTGATTGTTGCTCTGAGTGTTGCTATCCCTGTGCTGTTGCAATCCTGGAATTTCCCCGTTGTGGGACTAATAAAGGCTTATCTTATCTTATCTTATCTTATCTTCATTGTCACAATCACTTCAAACCACAGCTTCATCCTTAAGACCAGTGATGGACAAGTCAGTAGACTCCGCGGGCTGAGAAATGGCATCCCCCAGGGCTCTGTTCCTGCACCAAACCCTCTTCAACATCTACATTAGCGAACTAACATGGATTACCTCCCTACAGTACGGCTATGCTGACGATCTTGCTTTGGTGTACTCCAATGTCAGTTGGTCCAAGATGAAGGAAATTCTCACTGAAGACACTGCTGCCATCTCAGCTTATCTAAGGATGTGGCGGCTGAAACTCAGCATGGAAAAATCTACTGCTACAGCATTCCACCTCGCTAACAGCCACCTCAATGTTACCCTGGGAGATTCAACCTTGCCATACACCCCCATTGCCAACATACCTTGGAGTCAAACATGACAGACACCTTACCTACAAGCACCATCTTGTCTCTCTGCATGCTAAAGTATTATCAAGGAATAATTTCTTGTGGCACCTTGCTGGTTCTTTGTGGGGAGCCTATACAAGCACACTCCATACTGGACCACCTAGTAGTAGATTAGTTTATTTGACAGGGACAGTGCAATAAACATAGACAATTAATCAAAGACAATCAATCTGATGTGTTGCACATAGAGTGTATAGCTATTAGCTAATTTGCAACTCTTGTCCCTGGGATATACCTGTACCTATACCTGCACTGGTATAGAGCGTAGCAGAATATGCCTCTCCAGCCTGGAGCAGGAGTGCTCACACTAAGGAGCTGGATGTCAAACTCAATGAGATCATGAGGATAATCACAGGCTACCTTTGTGCCACACCTATGGATTATGAGAGAAAAATTCCATATTATCTATACAATTATTGATATTAATAATGTATTATTATATTTGAGAAGTATCATACCTTTCATATGCCATGTTTAATGTTTATATGTGCATTCCATATAGGATAAATTTATATATTCTTGGCCTGTTTCTGTGAGCAATTTCAGAGAGTTCAGACTGAGGATCAGTACAGGATCAGTACATGCGTAAGGAATGATCTAAGCCATTTATTATAATCTCTTTGACATAATCTGTTTTAGGTCACAGGAATGCACAGGAACTCCTCAGCCTGTACAGATCAGTGGTAGATGGACATTCTGTTAGTTTTATGGATCTCATGTCTTCATGACCCATGTCTCCAGAGAGTCTGACGTCCACCTGGATAAGCTCGGTTATCAGGACTGTCCCGTTCTGTCCCTTCCCTTATCCTCATCCTCTCTCTCCTTTCTCCTACCTACGTATATATATCAGACTTAGAAGAATGGATCCTTTAGAGATTCTAGGTGTGTCTGAATGTCATGCCTTGTAACCTCTCCCCCAAGGGGGCCAATGGGGTGACTCCTTATATTTTTGTAATAAATGTACATAAATTCAACTTTCCGCCTGATTATTTGACTTTGAATAATTTAAGCTCAAAATTATTCTAACAGATTACCTGCCTGTTTTATCTGGCATCACTCCTCCTTCCCTTCGCAGAAAACACCAAACACACATGCTTGTAAAGAAGGCCACTGAAGAAAACAAGCATCTTTTACATCATCGCATCCAAGCTGCCCAAGATCTAGGCGCTCAGCGCCTATGCTCTTGCAAACCATTCAGTAGATATCCTGTCTCCCCTGAAATTTCCAACTTTAATCTTCTGGGAAGCTGGAGACTCACTTGGCAATAGACAAAAAAACCACCTCAGCTCACCGTCACTCCAAGCACAAAACCACCAGCAGGTGCCCAGCTTGGCCACAGAGATTGGATTATACTCAACCGTCTGCGAACGGGAGTTGGCCGTTTCAATGTCAGCAGAGCAGACAGCACATCATGTACTATTAGAATGCCCTGACTTTGGACCACCTGAGGTTATCCATGTGGTTCTCATAAAGAAAATAAAATAATGCGTAACACCAATGTATAGCATTTAGTCCATTCCATACAACCTGGCAGGCATACTATATGATAACAGTGGTTGTGGTGATGGGGCGGAGATGAGGGGTGTCAGGGATCTCTGCCTTCCAGGATACTATTAAACATCCTGATGGCTGTTGGAACAAAGGACCTCCTGTACCTCTCAGTCCACGAGCACAGCGAGATCAATCGCTCACTGCGGCCGCTTCTCTGTTCTACCAAGATGTGATAAAGGAGGTGGTTGGCGTTGTCCATTATAACCCGCAACTTGTCCCTTACCCACCTATGCATCACATCCCCCAGCGGGTCGAACTTCCTCCCCACCACTGAGCCAGCCTTCCTGACCAGCCTATCCAGTCGTCTGGTGTCCCTTGCTGTTATATTGCCTCCCCAACAAACGGCCCCATAAAAAATGGTACTCACTACCACAGTCTGGTAAAACATGGTCAGCATCTCCATGTAGACACTGAAAGACCTGACTCTCTGCAGGAAAAACAATCTGCTCTGTCACTTCCTGTAGAGCGCCTCCGTGTTAGCAGACCACTCCAAGTTACTGTCCAGGCACACACCCAGATATTTATAGGTGTGTACTGTCTCAGTCGGTTCACCTTGAATAGTGACAGGCTGCAGGGGAGGCCTGGACCTGCGAAAATCCACGAGCACCAACTTGGTCTTAGAAGTGTTCAAAAGCAGGCCATTCCTCTCACTCCAGACACTGAACGTGCAAAGATCAAGCAAAGAAAAGGATTTCAACAAACTGAATGTTTATTTAAGCATCAAGACAACATGGAAGAGTCTGAAATGTTTCACAGGAAATGACCTTATATCGCCGTTACTGTTGAGCCCTGACCTGCTGGGTCTGCTGTTACTGCAGTTCTATTGATGTTAGAGACCATAAATGACCGTCATGCAAAACTTGTAGGTATACACTTGGATACATTTGTGGGAGCTGCACTGCTTCTCATTTTACTATGAAAATCCTGGCCTTTGTTTGATTGTTTTAATAGTTTGAATATATGCTGGGAGACATTTCGACTACATGTTCAACAAATTTCATGGTGATGGGCTTAATATACCTGGAGTTAATGCAACCTGATCACGGATTCTCAGCTAAAACTCTGAAACTAGGAAATTTTCAAAATTTGTTCAAATTCCTGTAGACTACCTGAATCCCATCTGATCGGACACACAGTGACTCAGCTGGTAGAAATGTGATGTTTGGATCAAACATCCTGTCTCTGCTGAACATTTAAATACGGGTCTTCACGCTCTTATTGTGAAAGTCCTACCTGAGATCTTGGTGGTGAACTGGGTGATGACTGGCGGGCCAAAGCCTTTAACGGTGGAAGCTTTCATTGTGAAGGAGTATGTGGAACCTGGGTAGAGGCCGGTGAACACATGGCTCGTCTCATTGGCCGGCTTGAGCACCTTCCCGCTCTGATTGGACAGGTCAAACTCTGTGTCGAAGGAGCTCAGGGCTTTGTAGGAGATCTGAGGTGGACAAAAGAACCTCTGAGAACTGCATTACCCATCATCCCCTCCTAGACTTTGGAGGAGATCTGATGTTGCATTCACACCAAACGCAAAGTGAATTTTTCAGGTAGTGTGAGTGTAGTTGCACCGTCCTGAAAAAAATTCACTTCACGTTTGGTGTGAATGCACCTTAAGAGTGTCAGAGCTCTGAATTCTAGTGGTGTTTATCTGACAGCTAATGTGAAGCCCTCTATCAGAAAAGCCTTGTGGGAGTTGTAGTTTAGTTTACCTCATACTGGCGGATGCGGCCGTAGGTCTGCAGTGGTTCTTTCCAGTTCAGACTGATCTGCTGCTCATAGCTGCTGCCAAGGATCGAGTCCACGGGGACAGCTCCAGGAACTGAAAGAGAAGCACATCTTGGTTAGAGTCAGAAGAGGAGTGGAAGACAAATATCTAACTGATGAACATCTTACCGTCCTCATCCGTCAGCACCAGCAGCTCCTCGCTCTCCTTCCATCCCTCAGGGTTACTCAGGACGAGTCTGAGGCTAACGTTGGTGAACGGTGGAAGGTTACGGACAGTGTGCTGCGGTATGGTACTCATGGTGTCATAGACCACCTCCTCCTTCACCTCCTCCTTCACCAGCTCCCTAGAGAAGTTAGGCCAGGAACATTTTTCCTACTGCTCCAGCCCTCTTTCATAACCTGTTGGCCCCTCCCCGTTTGTACCTGTTAGCTCCTCCCCCCTCATATTTACCTGCTGGTGGTCCCTGCAGGTCGGTAGCGGTACTGCACTGTCAGGTTGTAGCTGTAGCAGCGGGTAACATTGTAACCGAATGGTTCCCAACGAACTGTCACCTGTTTGGACTGGATGTTGACGACCTCGAGGCGCCGTGGCCCATGCATCGGATCTACGAAACACAAACATGAACCTCAACCATTTCCTGTCACATGACCATTGCATTTCCATCAGCTGAATGTTTTCATACAAACTCAAACTGAAACAGATTTCAGGTGTAAACACTCCGGGTGTAGTGCATGACCAGTCCAAGACCAAGAGACTGAGTCCAGACCACAACAGAGACCAGGTTGGCCCCACCTTCAACAACCAGGTGTTTGTAATATGTGATGTTGTGATTGTTGTCTACCTGAGAGGACAGATGTGCACATGCACAAAGTGAAAATGTATGAGAACATCATTTACAGGAGTGCCACTACTCCACTTAAACCACTGGAACTGAAGCAGATGTGGAAGGAAGAGGCAGATGGTGTGTCCTCGTATTCTAGTGCCTAAATGCTTTCAAAAGGCCACACCTAAATACTGACTAATGATGTCGCCCTTACTTTAGACGTGGTTTTGATGGCCATCTGCGCCCAGCTACCCCCCTTTTAACAGACACCACTGCTACAAACACAAACTCATTTATTTGGACAACGAGGGTGAGAAGAAGTGTGATAACACACTACCAGAAATGAGCAAAACTGCTGATGGAGGCACAAAGACTTCAGATCTTCAGATCAGAGCTTAATAACTGAGGGGCTGTGCACGCGACAACATTTTTACCCCAAACTGTGGAAGTTCATCTACAGTTTAGCTGTCCTGCGTACTAGATCAGGTATTTGGAGATGTGAAAGTGTAGGGATTTGAAACCAGCCTCCAGAGTGGAGAGGTTTTCATGGCGCTGATTTTACACGTCCGTATGCACAGAAAAAAAGATCTACGGCATGATAGAGCCCAAATTTACAACAGATTTCAGCCAATCCACACACCAAGGAGCATTTATTTCTCAGAGAAATATGAGAAATATGAGAAATCTTAACGGTATCTGTAAAACTGCCTTGTATAGAAAAAATAATCCTGTCAGGTGAGCCCATCCGGGGCAGAATTCATGCCCAACTGCAGTACTCAGGTTTGCGTGATTTAATTAAAAAAAAACACAAAATAATCCACAGCTGGGAAACAAGGCAAAGGCAAAAACTTACAAAACTTGGCAGAAATACAAGACCGAAGCATGTGGTCCTCACCAGCATGTCTTAGAAGGACGTCACCCTGAATTACGGGGCAGCGTCGCTTAAATAGGACAAAATAATTAACCAAAATAATAAACAGCCATGAATAATCAAGAACTTAACGAAGTATGAAACAAACTTGGTGAAAATGGAAGTAAACAAAAGGCGCTGTCAAAATAAGAGACCAAACCAACATGACGACTACAAGACGTGACCAAGGTGATAATAATAATAATTTTCCGGTTCCGGTTCCGCCGGACCGGTGGCGCCACACGAGTTGGCTGCCCGTTGCAACAGCCTTTTTTTTATCTTCCTTCTTCTTTCTACACCTTTCACTCTATACTATATATATCACGGACACACAGATCGCCCCAAAGGTCTCCCGAGTCAGCGGACGGAGCCACTGTTTACAGCAGGAGACGATACAGCAAGGAAGAGCTAGTGCTAGCTAGCACTCAACCGCCACCCGGTGCTAACGGATTGAAACTCGACATATCGGGAACTGTAGCGAAAATGACGCGGGTGCCGGGCTGGAGTTTAGGCGGTGTGCAAGAAATATAAGACAGAATAATAAAGAGCGATGGCAAGAACCAAGCAGACCGCCCGTAAAATCTACTGGAGGAAAAAGCCCCCCAGGAAGCAGCTAGCCACCAAGGCTGCTCGGAAGAGCGCTCCGGCCACCGGCGGAGTGAAGAAGCCTCACCGTCACAGGCCCGTGGCTCTGAGAGAGATCCGTTGCTACCAGAAATCCAAAGAGCTGCTCATCCGTAAGCTGCCCTTCCAGCGCCTGGTGAGGGAGATCGCTCAGGACTTCAAGACCGACCTGCGCTTCCTGAGCTTCGCCGTCATGGCTCTGCAGGAGGCCAGCGAGTCTCTTCTTCGCTAAGAGGGTCAGCATCATGCCCAAAGACTTCCAGCTGGCCCGCCGCATCCGCGGAGAGAGAGCTTAGACTTTCTGCTGCACATTCACCAACCATAATGCTCCGCACTGTGTGTCTCTCTATATATATATTTATAGTAATATGTACATATGTTTACTAGCTGTTCTTGTTTTTTCTTGCCTTCTGATTGTTACTCTGAGTGTTGCTATCCCTGTGCTGTTGCAATCCTGGAATTTCCCCATTGTGGGACTAATAAAGGCTTATCTTATCTTATCTTATCTTATCTTAAGAGTGATAATAGCGGACTAAGGCTAAGACAGACACAAAAATAATAACAAACTAAAACCAGAAGCTGAGGACAAGGAGTGGATACACAGACAAGACCATGATAACACTAATAGTGATAATAATAATAATAATAATTAATACAGAAAACTCCCAAAGGAGAACTAAAGGCAAAGACGTGAGTTAAGACTCATGTCCCGTAACAAGAAAATACAATTTCCAACACAGGATATGGATGTAAGCTCAACCCATGCCCTGACAAATCCTCAAAATTATAACCCAGGAGGATGCCTACCTTTGTTGGATGATGAACAAATCACCGTGGAGCTGCCCATGTTTCAGATCCAGTTTGTGTTATGATCCGAGCGCCGATCTCGTCCGCGCTCGGGTCATACGTCATCCCCTGCAGGCTTGACAGCAGTGATTTCCTTCTGGCTCCCTGGGCTCTTATTGTGACAGCGCTCGGAGGAGCTTCCTGCTGTCAAAGCCTGCCAGCTGTGCTGCATTCAGGTCTCATTAGTGGCCGGCTTTTAAGCGGACGCTGAATTCAGCCCAATGCAGCAGCCTCGTCAAACAATCCCTCATCGGACGTCGAGTGAGCGTTCCTCATCTCAGACGTCCTTATTGATTTCCACGTCTACGATCTTCCCTCGTCCTTGTATCGTAAGTGAGCTTGCTCAGCCTTACAGTCTCTGTTTCCTGTGTAGTGTGTTTTTGCCCATCGAGGCTCGTTACTCTGTTACTTTGTGTCATCCCTAACCCTTAATAAACATCATTGCAAACTCATCGGTGACCTGTGGCGTCTTATGGTGGCTCGCGAGGGCCACCCCTGACAGTTTGGTGCTGCTGTTTAAATGACGAGATGTGGCTACAGCCCACGTCTCGTCATGCCACTATTTTTTCTTACTTGTAATGCTTTTTTAAAAGTTCTGACTGAAGACTCCTGATCAAATATTCAAACCGGCTGTTGGTAAATCAGATTTTTTTATTACCTGCAATTATATGGGTTATTAGGGCTGTGCAATATGATGATATATGTCAGATGACGATATAAAAATGTCTATCGTATCATAGAATACTCTATCGTTTATATTGTTATATACAGTAAAATGTACATTCTCCCGTTTGTTCAGTAAAGCTCCTCATCACGACTTGTCAGCACCCCGTCTCTCCTCTGCAGTGTGCACAGTGGAACAGGTGTGGTGGGTGGCTAGGTTTCAGTCCGGTGGATGCTAATGCTAACTCCAAACTACCAAGTCAGATAGCTGCTACTTCTGTTTGTCAGGGATGTGGGGCTGTTTTCCATCGTGCTGCGTCAGACAGGATAGTTCGCTAACCTCGTTTTAATAGGAGGTAAGTAATGTTAACTCCATGTCTAATTATAAAATGTTAAATGACGATGCTAAGTTGTGCTAACTGGAAACATGTAGCATCATCGTTTAAAAACATCGTTTAAACCATTGTTTCTTTGATTTAAATTACTGCTGAATTTCTTAGTTTTGTCTGAAAAAAAATTATTAAAGCTGCAAAAGTGTATGATGGTGGCACATACATGCAAAATAAATAAATACATTAAAACGGGCTGGAGGAGCAACTTGGCTCTTAATTTATTTGATTTCTAATCATTTTAATTAGCCAAGTAGTGATAATGAATAAAGTTAAAGTCATCAGATGTATTTTATTACATTCCCTTTGTGTCTTTGACTTTCAGATCATGACCAATCTGAAATATTTTTACTAAGAAGCAGACAGGTTAAATCAGGCCAGAATAGCAGCTTCAGGCTGTGGATCTACACTGAAATTTTCACTGATGTAAACTAACAGCTGATTTATATTTGTAGATGGCAGCCATGGGTCATTTTCTCATTTTCAGACTTTTTTTTTTAATGTTAGATGCTTTTTTTTTTTTTTTTTGCTATTCTCCTCTGGCTCAGGAAATATTTAACTTATTAATGTTTACTTTTTATTCATTTTTGATTTAGAAGAAAAACCTGAAATTTAAAACTATTATTATGAAAACTATTATTAAATTTGTTATGGCCCGCCGCACCCGCGGAGGGAGAGAGAGCTTGGACTTTCTGCTGCATATTCACCAACCATAATGCTCTGCACTGTGTGTCTATATAGATATATATATGTATTTATAGTAATATGTACATGTGTATACTAGCTGTTCTTCTTTTTTTCTTGCCTTCTGATTGTTGCTCTGAGTGTTGCTATTCCTGTGCTGTTGCAATCCTGGAATTTCCCCATTGTGGGACTAATAAAGGCTTATCTTATCTTATCTTATCTTATCTTTATGAGAATCAAGTCTCAAATGCACAATAAAAAAACTATAACAACACTGCAAAATTACAAGGGAAAACAGTACATGTAAAAAAAAGGTTAATAGAAGAGAGAGATGGTGCTTTTTATGTGATTATCTAAACTGTAGAATTTACAGAAAATGTACATTGTGATATATATTGTTATTGTGATATAAGATGACTTTGATTGTGATATGATTTTTTTTCATATCACACAGCCCTGTGGGTTATTTATTTAATTCAACTTTATTTGTATAGCGCCTCATCACAACAAATGTTATCTCAATGTGCTATTTATTTATTTATTTCTCCCTCATTCTTTCATTTTAAAGAGAATGAATCTAAATATTTACTGCAAATGAAATATGGCGTTTATAGTAATAATCCAAAGACCTCAGTAAAACTTCTATTTCTCATCTGTTAGTTCCAATAACAGTTTTCACACATTCGGCGGATGCGTGCACGTGTGGTTGCTTTTGTGAGGTGTGGTGCGCACGCAGATGATGATCTGAATGAAAACGTTGTCGTGTGCACCAGGACTGAGTCCCTCAGCTGATGATGCACTCAAAGAACTCCGCCCCTTCTGTGTCACTTTACAGATTACCTTCACTGTCATCCCCACATCCACATTTAGACCTGCTGAATGTGAATGAATAAATGGATGAATTATTTCATTAATTAATTCATTGATGAATGAATGTGTGAATGAATGAATGGATGGATGAATGAATTAGTGAATGAATAAATGACTGACTGAATGAACAAATGAATGGATGAATTAATTAATTAATGGATGAATTAGTGAATGAATGAATGGACGAATGAATGAACCTGTGGGGCCTGAGAAGGTTCTGCTGGTGGAACAACATAAGTGTTTCAGCTCCTGGTTCCTCTGAGCCTTGTCCGCCGCCCATGAGAGTCCGACATTAAAAATACGACCAGCTGAGATTAAAGGCAGCGAGGACACACACACACACACACACACACACACACACACACACACCCCAATCTAAGTGGTTTCTTTCAGGTTGACAGACAGTGATCCAGTCAGAGGGAGAATGATGGATGGAGCAGGAAACAGCAATTTATCCACACAAAGGACACCTCTGCGTGTGTGTGTGTGTGTGTGTGTGTGTGTGTGTGTGTGTGTTTCTGTGAGTGTGTGCGTCTCTGTATATGTGTGTGCCTTCAGGTGTGTGTGCAGGAACAGAACAATACCTCTGTTGTCCTTTGTCTGAAGTCTCGCTGTGTGGGTTACCACTGAGAAACAGACGTATGTTCCTGTTAGTCACACACACACACACCCACACCCACGGAGGTGTCGCTGTGGCAACAATGTGGGTCGGGGGTCAAGACGAGGAGGGTGGTGGTGGTGGGGGGTGTATCGTATTACCCATAATCCCCAAAGGGAGCATGAACACCATCACATAACTCTACCCCACCCCCCGGTGTGTGGTCGTCATGGTTTCTGCCCCATAATTTTTGGGTCTGACATTTAACTCGGACTCAGAGACAGAGCGTGAGCTGTTGATGTCATCAAACATTAGACTAAACTTTGTAATGTGAGTCAGGGCTAATGAAGGTGTCTGATTGGTGGAGAGGCCGTCAGTCCGAACCCATGATTGAACTGAACGGTGACGTTTGATTTTTATTGTTTCTGTGAAACTCTTTCATATGTTTGTTGTTTGTTTGTGTACAGTATGTGTTAACCTGCTGTGTTCTCAGGGATAAACATAGAAGATCTTATCTTCAGAACCATGTCACATCACAGCTGCGTTCTTCACGGTTCTTCCTGTTTCTCTGTAGAATCAGCGGTAAAAACAGCTGGTTCTTTGAAGAAACCACCCGTGTGTTCGGAGGCAGCCACTCAGCACTTCAGCCTCCCCCTCCTCCTTGTTTTTTTACACTCTGGTTATCGCAGCTTCTCCTCTCGCCTCATTAACCTCACTTCAGCCACCGATAATGCTTTTATTCTGAAAGGGTGAAGCAGCTGGAGGCAGCATAGCCATCGGAGAACATTTAAGTTCTCTGTTCTAAAGACACCTCACAGGGAGAATGTTTCAGTCAATAACACCTGAACTATGGTGTCCTATGGATCTTCATACAAGTTTCAGCTGAATATGTGAATGACTGCTCATTATAAAACACTTTGATGTTCACCACTCATTCTTCATGTCTAAACTCATTTCAGCAGAATCACCAATTAACCTTAACTGAATCCTATTGAGCAGTGATTTGAACCAGGAACCATCTGACCTCAGTACCACTGGGCCCAGTTTATGTCCCCTGGTGTCCCACAGGGCTCCGTCCTGGGACCACTTTATTTTATATTCATATGTCATTATAACTGATATCTATGGCTGATGATGGTTAATGAAAGGTTCCTTGAAACATCAATAACAAACAATTGTTATTCTTTGACTTTTTTCTTCTCCTGTGAATACTGAGGAATGTTCTTTGAATAAATAAATGTGTTCTACATATGTTTTCCTGTTTAGCCCACACAGTGGTAGAAACTTCTTGTCTTCATGCTGTTTGAATTGTGACACAATGACAGGAAGTGTCCCAGACAGGACCACAACAACATAAAGGAATAAACAGGTTTTTAATCGTATTATACAGATAGTATCAGGTTAGCATTTTATTAAATGTTCTGATGTTGATGTAGAACATCTGCTATGCTGAGGAGATACTACAACTGTAGACGTGGAGTTCTAAGGTCTAGATAATGGAACACTTCTTCACTTTTTAGATGTTTTGTAATAACTTAATAAACTTAATAAAACATCAATATGGACTTCCTCCCCTTTTTTGCACTGCTGCTACTTTTCCTCCGGCTCTTTGTCTCTGAGGTAAACGCGATCGGCATCATGGCGGGCAGAATACATTATTCCAGGGACATGTTGCTGCATTTAAACACGGTTGATGCAACGGCTGTGATTGAGCCTAAGCCGCAACTGCCGGACTTTATTTTGAGAGATGGACACAGCGGTGAAAAGAGAGACGGGAGAGATGGGAGAAGGAAACGCGGAAAGCGTGGAGGCATGAAATTGCACCTGAGGAGACATCAGTATGGTAACATTCCTCTTCCTTCTATGATTTTTGGGAACGTACAATCTCTGAGGAACAAGGTGGAGGAAATTCAAGGGAATGTACGCTACCAGAAGGACTTTAAGAACTGCTGTGTCATGGCTTATACCGAGTCTTGGCTTAATGCGCATGACCGGGACGCAGACCTGTGGATTGACGGCTTTGGAGCCCCACTGCGCTCGGATCGGCAGGAAGAGGTAACGGGGAAACGTCAGGGGGGCGGCGTATGTTTATATATTAATAAGCAGTACTGCACATCTGTCACTGTCAGAGAGCGCATCTGTACACCCGATGTGGAGTTGCTGTCTGTGTCACTACGCCTCTTTTATTTGCCTCTCGAGTTCCCCCAACTTTTCATCACAACCGTGTACATTCACCCGAGAGCAGATGCTGACTCCGCCTCCAGCACCATCTTTGATGTGGTCCAGCGGCTGCAATCAATTTCCCCAGAGGCGCCAAACTTCATTCTTGGGGATTTTAACCATGTTTCTTTAAAGAAGACACTTAAAAACTTTTATCAGTATGTCTCCTGCCCAACCAGGCGAAAAAAGCCATTGGACCTGTGCTATGGATCCATAGAGAGGGCCTATAAATCACTCCCCCTTCCTCCTGTAGGATCCTCAGATCACAACTGTGTACATTTGCTGCCCACATATAAAACTGCTCTCAGAAGAGGCAAGGTGGAGACGAGAGACATTGATGTGTGGACAGAAGATTCAGTGCACAGCCTCCAGGAATGCTTTAACTGTACAGACTGGGAGATGTTCACACTGTCCTGCGGGGATGATTTGGACTCTTTGGTGGACGTCACATGCTCATACATGGCTTTCTGTAAAAATAAGATTGTTCCACGTAAACGTGTCAAAATATATCCCAACAACAAGCCATGGGTTACAAAATCAGTTAAATCCTGCTTACAGAGGAAAGCACTTGCCTTTAAACAGGGGTCTGTTTCTGAGCTACAGGTTGCCACAAAAGAGCTGAAGGCCGAAATTTTAAGAGCAAAACAGAATTATAAATCAGAATTGGAAAGCAAGATGGCAACAAAAAAACTTGGTTCAGCCTGGGCCAGTATGAAAACTATTGCAGGCCTTCAGAGCACAGAGCGCAGTAATCGTGTGTTTTTAGATGGTTTTAATTCAGACACAGAGCTGGCTAATGCTCTTAATTGTTTTTATGGTCGTTTTGACTCCTTTGATTTTAGCACAGAAACCCAAGATTTGAAACAGAAACTCAAAGACAATCAGCACTTTAATATTGAGGCGCAGGATGTTAAAAGGGAGTTCTACGCTGTAAAAGTGAACAAAAGTCAGGGCCCTGATAATATATGTGGGCGCTTGGTAAAGTCCTGTGCACATGAACTGAATCCTATATTTCATTACATTTTCAATAAGTCCTTACAGACACAACATGTGCCTAAGATCTGGAAAGAAGCCGTGGTTGTCCCCGTTCCAAAATCCAGCTGTCCTAAAACGGTAAACGACTTTAGACCAGTTATTTTGACTTCAATTTTAATGAAAATTTTTGAAAAACTGGTCAGATCTGAGGTCCTAAAGCAGACTGAGCATGCATTGGATCCTCTGCAGTTTGCCTATAGGCCTCACAGAGGAGTGGAGGATGCCACTGTCACTCTGTTTAACATGCTTTGTAAACATCTGGATTTTAATGGGACACACGCCAGGCTGTTATTTGTGGACTTTTCTTCTGCCTTTAATACAATCCAACCTCATATTTTAGTTGAAAGGCTCCTGCAACAACTTGATTTGAGCAATAATCTGGTGGGTTGGATTCTGGATTTCTTAACCAACAGGACGCAGAGAGTAAGGGTCAATAGTACATTGTCTGATCTAAAGTGCTCTTCTACTGGCTCTCCTCAGGGGTGTGTGTTGTCACCACTACTCTTCATCCTGTACACAAACATGTGTCAGAGCAGACATGACAACAGACACATTATAAAGTATGCTGATGACTCAGTTATTGTCAGTCTCCTCCAGGATGGTGAGAGTGGCCACGGCCCAGTAGTTGATGATTTTGTTCACTGGTGTGAGGATTCCTGCCTGCAGCTGAATACAAGAAAAACTAAAGACATGATTATTGACTTTAGGAGGAAAACTCCCAGGCACAAAGTCACCGTACTAAAAGGTCAGACCACTGAATGTGTACAATCCTACAAATATCTTGGGACGATTATTGATAGTAATTTAAACTTTGAAGAGAACTGTGAAAGGGTGTGCAAAAAGGGTCAGCAACATTTGCATTGCTTGAGAAAACTTGCACGCTTCCAAACTGACCGAACCATAATGACAATGTTTTATCGGGCTTTTATTGAATCTGTTTTATCCTTTTCTTTAGTGTCATGGTTTGGTCAGATAAAACTGAAACAGAGGAAATCCTTGGATCAGGTAGTTAGATGGTCCAGTCGTTTGCTTGGTGAGTCACAGCTGAGCCTGACATCCCTGTACACCAGACAAGTACAGAGGATGGCTACCGCCATTTTAAATGATGACTCCCACCCTTTGCACTGCAACTTTCAGCTTCTTCCCTCAAGACGGAGGTTTGCTGTCCCGAAAAGTAAAACCCAGCGCTACAAAAACAGCTTTGTTCCTGCTGCTGTCAAAGAGTTGAACAAGCTGTAACAATATATTGCACATAATTTAGGTACCTATTTATTAACTCCATTTTATATTTACTTATTTTTGTAGGATGTTACTTGGGTTCTAAATATTTTATTGCGTTTTAGACCTTTGAGTTTTTAACCTCTTTGACTAGTTTTTAACTTTTAATATGACCCTTCTCTCTTACCTCTGGTTTTTCTCTCATCTCTTTGTCTTATACCCTGATTGATGGAGCCTTGAGTATTTTTTATCATGTTTATAGTCAGCTTCATGTGTGCCTGTGTTTGTGTCTATGTTGAATGTAATTGTGGTTTGTAAATATGGATGTCACCAGACTGCAAAACAAATCTACCTACGGGTACAAATAAAGGAACCTGAACCTGAACCTGAATAACTCCCACATGGGAAAGTGTTTGATGACAGTGATCACATCTAATGTCAGCGTTCTGTCATCACCATAGCGCCATCCACTGACAACAGAACATGACATATTTTACTCTTTTATGCACCATTCTAAGGCAGTCAAACACTGTCGCCCCAGTGTTTCCACAACCTGCTCAGCATCATGGTGATGCCTCTCATCACGTTAACTCCAGGGTAAAAGCATTAACTTGACGGCCATCAAAACCCTCGATCGCGATACAGGAGGAAGAAGTGTCAGGGTGGGAGGGCCTTCATAATAACCGCATGGTGGAGGCGTGTGCTCTACTGAGTGCCTTAATTGTTGTGTTTACAGTCATGGCTGCAGCAGGTAAATTTTAGCTCCCACGGTGACTAGCAGTGTAACAGTTTATTATCAATATTAATGTTGTTTTCATTCAGCTGCTGTAGTGAATCGTGACGGAGCGAGCAGCTTCGACTGGTTCACCGTCAGGATCATTAGAGAATAAAAACCAGCCCACAGGTTCACTCTCTTTATTTCCTGTTTGGTTTAAATGTGCCGTTTAAAATCCCTGATTCGTCTCAACCACTCAAACCCACCGCCGCCTTCTCCTCCTCCTCCCTACCCCACCACCGCTGACCTTTAGAGTGAACACGACCCTGACTGATGGAAACAGATTTCAACACCACCACACACACACACGCATGTGCACTTGCACGCGAGCACATACACACACACATGCATGCGCACTTGCGCGCGAGCACACACACACACGCGCACTTGCGCACACACACACCGACGCACACGCAGAGGCACGTGCACGTGTGCGCGCGCGCGCACACACACACACACACACAAAGGTGGTCTTTTGTTCTCACTGAAAAGCAGGAAATTTCGACCTTTTTGAGTTCTGCCATAAGAACCCTCCGCTCCCCCACAGCTATTCGCCTCCCACCCCTCTCTTTCTCAGTGCCCCCACCACCCCACTCCCCACTTCCCGTCATTAGTGTCATATTTAGAGAAAAGTCCTCATGTTTTTGTGTTTTCCCTTCCTGAGTGGCCCCACAGTTTTTAGGTTGTGAGGCTGTGGTGGATTTCAGTCTATGTTCTATCGGTTCTTGTACCATCTGAACGGTTCTGACCATTCTCAATCATTTTCTAGTATAAGTGTGACATCAGTCTGAGTTCGGTTCTTGTGCCATCTGGATGGTTCTGTTTTCTAGTTTAGCTGTGATGTCAGTCTGAGTTTTATCAGTTCTTGTTCTGTCTGAATGGTTCTGACCCTTAGTCATTTTCTAGTTTAGCTGTGATGTCAGTCTGAGTTCTATTGGTTCTAGTGCTGTTTGAATGGTTCTGAATGTTCTGCCATTTTCTAGTTTAACTGTGATGTCAGCCTGAGTTCTATCGGTTTGTGTCCTGTCTGAAGAGTTCTGCGCATTCTCAATCATTTTCTAGTTTAACTGTGGTGTCAGTCTGAGTTCTACGGGTTCTTGTTCTGTCTGGATGGATCTGACCATTCTCAGTCATTTTCTAGTTTAACTGTGACGCCAATCTGAGTTCTATCGGTTCTGGTTCTGTCTGAATAGTTCTGAATGTTCTGTCATTTTTTTAGTTTACCTGTGATGTCAGTCCGAGTTCTATTGGTTCTTGTGCTGTCTGGATGGTTCTGTTTTTTAGTTTAACTGTGATGTCAGTCCAAGTTCTATTGGTTCTTGTGCTGTCTGGATGGTTTTGACTATTCTCAGTCATTTTCTAGTTTAACTGTGAACTGTGACGTCAGTCTGAGTTGTTTCGGTTCTTGTCCCATCTAGATGGTTCTGTTTTTTAGTTTAAATGTGATGTCAGTCTGAGTTCTATCAGTTCTGGTTTTGTCTGAATAGTTCTGAATGTTCTGTCATTTTTTTTAGTTTAATTGTGACGTCAGTCTGAGTTCTTTTGGTTCTTGTCCAGTCTGGATGGTTTTGTCCATTATCAATCATTTTTCAAGTTTAACTGTGATGTCAGTCTGAGTTCTATTGGTCCTTGTTCTGTCTGAATGGTTCTGACCATTCTCAGTCATTTTCTAGTTTAATTGTGATGTCAGTCTGAGTTTTATTGGTTCTTGTCCTGAAGTCTTCCTGTCTGCTCCAGAACACTGAATTTAACTGAAAACAGCTCAGCAGTTTTTGGCCAGTCCTGATCAAAGATAGCGCCGAACCGGTTGTTGAACTGTAACAGCGGCATAACTGTGAGGGTCCCGGGAACTTCATGGGAAACCACTAGAACCTCAACAAAAACCACCTGGATCACTGGGACCTCAACAAAGGCCACTGAAACTTCATCACAGACTACAAGAGGGGGCTGAAAAGTTCAAAGATAGATAGATGTACTTTATTTATCCCACACTGGGAAATTACAGTGTAACAACAGCATGACAGCAGACGACAGAGCACAAACACACACAGCATAATAGACAAAGGAATTACCCAGGAAAGTAAACTTGCCTAGATAATTTTATATACATCGCAGATGATGACCCGTATAGATAGATAGATTGTACTTGCTGTACAATGCAGGACTATCAGGTGCAGGGTGAAATGTGAGGTACCAATTAGACTGTAAAGTGCAGTATGGCAGCATAGTTATGACCAGAATCCAACATCAGAGTGAGTTATTGTACAGTGAAATGGCATGTGGCAGGAAAGATTTCCTGTGCCTAACTGTACGGCAGCAAAGCTGTAGCAGTCTGCTGGAGAAAGTGCTCCGCTGTCTGTCCAGCGTTTGGTGGAGGGGGTGATCAGGGTTGTCAATGATGGATAACAGTTTGTTCAGTGTCCTCCTCTCCACCACAGTCTCAAAGGTCTCCAGCCTGAGACCAATCACAGAGCCAGCCTTCTTGATAATCTGGTCAAGTCTGTTGGTGTTGCTGGCTCTGATACTGCTACCCCAACAGACAGCAGCAAAGAAGATGGTGCTGGCAACAACGGCCTTGTAGAAAAGCTCCAACATCCACACAGGTTGAAGGATATCAACTTCCTCAGGAAGTAGTCTGCTCATCCTCTTTTTGTACACAGCATCGGTGGTAGATTTCCAGTCCAGTCTGTTGCTGTCATGACACCCAGGTATTTGTAGTCCTCCACTACCTCCACATCCTCCCCCTAATCCGCAGTGGCTGTGAAGGCGTCCTCTTCTTCCTGAAGTCAATCACCATCTTTCTGTTCTTGCTGATGTTCAGCCTCAGGTAATTCTGCTCGGTCCACTCCATAAATCTGTCTGCCAGTGCCCTGTACTTCCCGTCCTCCCCCCTCTTATATACCCAACAGCAGCTGAGTCATCAGAGAATTTCTGCAGGTGGCATGACTCGGTGTTGTACTGAAAGTCGATGGTGTATAAGGTGAAGAGAAAAAGAGAAAAAAGCACAGTCCCCTGTGGAGCTCCTGTATCACTAACCACCACATCAGACAAGACACTGCCCAGCCAGACAAACTGTGGTCTGCCTGTCAGGTAGTCAGTAATCCAGGAGATCACAGAGCTGTTGACTCTCATCATCCGCAGCTTCTCACTCAGCAGCAGTGGCTGGATGGTGTTAAACGCACTTGAGAAATAAAAGAAGGTAATTCTCACAGTGGTCAAATTTGACCAAATGTGGTTTATTTTTCAACATAGACTCCCCTTCGGTCGACACACTTCTTCCATCGGTGCTGTAGCACTTGGATCCTTTCGGCTGAAAAATAAACCACATTTGGTCAAACTTGACCACTATGACCTTTTAAGCCTATGAACTTTTCAGCCCCCTTCATACTAGAACCTAAATGAAGAGCACTACAACTTGATCAGAGATCATTGTAACATCACCAGAAATCACCAGAACCTCAGCAAAGACCACTGTATCATCATCAGAGACCCCTAGAACATAGCAGAAATCAGCAGTTTTGTCAGAAACAACCTTCGGTAGGCAGGAAGGATGACTCCTTTAGGCGAATAGGGCTTAGTTGTCTAAACGATTTATTAGGGGGACATAGGCACAGTGGAGCAAAACAAGAACATAAACAAGGGCAAAATGTCCATCAGGTGGTCAGCCAAAGTCCCACAACCACAAGCAGGAGGACCATGATGTATCTGGTGGCCTACCAGAGTCCAAGGCCCACCAGATGGATGAACACGATGCATCTTACTGGAGTGGTGGCCTAGAGGTAGAGCATCCGCCCCACAACCAGGAGGTCGGGGTTCAAGTCCTGGCCGGGTCATGCCAAAGACCATATAAAAATGAAACTTCCTGCCATCCAGCTTGGTGCTCAGCAAAAATCGAACAGCGGAGGGAAATGTGGGCTGCAGTGGCTCAGGAGGTAGTGCGGGTAATCCAATAACCAGAGGGTTGGTGGTTCGAATCCCGCTTTCCCCAGCCATCCTACCAATGGCTGGGGAAAATGGAAAATGGCTGATTGCTAGGGTCTTTCTGCAACTGTGGGGGTTTCCCTTACAGTTGATAGTGCTATGAGATGACTGTTGTTGTGAAATGGCGCTATATAAATAAAGTTCAATTGAATTGAATTCAATGTGTCCCTGGGCAAGACACTTTACCCATCTTGCCTCCAGTATCCATGACACTGGGTATGAATGTGTATAAATGTTTGGTAGTGATTGGAGAGGCTGTTGGCGCATATTGGCAGCCAAGTTTCTGTCAGTCTGCTCCAAGGCAGCTGTGGCTACAGTAGTAGCTTACCACTATCATTGTCTGTGATGTGAATGAATTATGGATCCATTGTAAAGTGTTTTTGAGTGTTTACGAAAAAGTGCTATATCTAACTAACTAACTAACTAACCTGCACTTATATAGCGCTTTTCTAGTCACAAAGACCACTCAAAGCGCTTTCATTAATACTAACCCTCTATTCTAAGGGCCTATAGGAAACAAATATCTAGGGACAATTTAGAACAGCCAATTAACCTAACATGCATGTTTTTGGCATGTGGGAGGAAACCGGAGAAATCCCGGAGTAAACCCACGCAACACGGGGAGAACATGCAAACTCCACACAGATCACTGTTGGTCGGGGGCTGGGATCGAACTCACGATCCCACGATCCCCACAATCCCCCGGCCAAGGGTAAACTGTGCTGCCGCAGTGCTAACCACTGCGCCACCGTGCAGCCTATATAAATCTGATGCATTATCATTATTATTATCTGGTGGCCTACCAGAGTCCAAGGGCCACCAGACGGATGAACACGACATGTCAGATGGCCTACCAGAGTCCAAGGCCCACTAGATGGATGAACATGATGCGTCAGGTGGCCAATCTAAGTTTGTGGGCCACCAGATACATGAACATGGCGTGGCAGGAGTGGACTACTCTGACTGTGACCAGGGTGGAGCCAACTGCTCTGACAGCAACCAGGGTGGAGCCAACTGTTCTGACAGTGACCAGGGTGGAGCCAACTGCTCTGACAGTGACCAGGGTGGAGTCACCTGCTCTGACAGCAAAGGCTGAGGAGCAGCAACCTCAAACAATGATGGAGCAGCCTGCTCCATTGACGGTGACGGTGGAGCAGACTGCTGTGACGGCCAGGGTGTGGTGAACCCAGATGATGATGATGGAGGTGGCTGGTGAGTGGCATGATTGGGAGCCTGGAATTCCTGGAAGTTTTGGGTTGATCCTGATAACAGACAGAAAAGAGAATGTCCTTGGTGAAGGGAACCAGAGATCCCGCCAACCATGCTCCCCACACCCCCACTGTGGGTAGACTGGTGGACTACTCTACCCAGAACCAACCCAGATGGAACCATGACGGTACAGTCATAACAGAACCAAACGAAAATCTGAACTTCATCACATAATCATTGTTCCCTTCACTTACAAGGAGTTACGACTTTAAAAAGCGGAACAGAAACACAACAACAAAAGAAAGTTCATGTTTTCATTTTAAACCAAAGAAGAAGAAGAGAGGTGATGGTGGAGCGACGGACGTCTGAAGGTGACTTTAGCAGGAGGAGGAGCAGGTTTAATTTTCCATTTCCAAGAGATCAGCAGCTTTAATATGAGAGAGGAGGAGGAGAGGAGGAGGATCAGAGATGATGAGTCGCAGCACCAAGATCTCATTTTCCTGCTCAGAGCTCGGCTCACACAGACGGGTGAAAAAACGCTCCTGGTTTATCAGATTTATGCTGAAATACTCAAATACAACATGAAAAATTATTGTTATTTTATATAATAATAATAATAAGTATATTCTTTTTTATTTCTGTCTATTCAGCTCAGAATTATCTTCTGATTTTTAGAACATTTAAATAAACAAATTGTATTACTTTTTCTTTTATTTATTTTCATATCATGGCTGTACGGTGTAAACGTTGTTTATATAAAACAGACATTTTTCAGGAGTTTCTCATTAATTAAGCAGAAACAGGATTAAAAGGGTTCAGAGCTTTTAACTGGTTTGATGTCAGTAATAATCATCCACCCCAACAGCACACAAACATCGGCCCAACGTTGGCCCAACGTGCAAAGTTTACATCAGGAATACATCTTATAGAGATTGTTTGCACATTGGTAAGATGTCAGCGTAATGCCGTCTAGCCTATGTGCAAATGACCTCTATAAAGGCCCTTTTCCACTAGTACCTACTCAGCCCTAGTCGCCTCAACTCTACTCCATTTGTAGGAATCCATTAGTACCTGGTACTAAGTACTATTTTGGTACCTTTTCCAGTGAGGTTCCAACCATGATGAGTCGAGCTGAGAAAATATGACGTTAACAGACTGCAGACCATTGAATGGCCAGGGTGACAGGGAAGATGGTGAGTGTTTTGTGATTTTAAGCATCTTTTATGTTATTTATCAGTGAAAATGTCAGCATGTAAACAACATAACGGGATAACGGGCCGCCTTCCTGTACTGAACCCAACCACACCCACTCGAGGTGGTACTCAGTTGAAATGGAAAACCAACCACACTGCGTCGAGCCGAGCAGAGTTGAGGTGAGTCGGGCTGAGTAGGTACTAGTGGAGAAGGGGCTTAAGATGTATTGCTGATGTAAATTTGCTGACGATGGCCTGATGTTTGTGTGCTGTTGGGGCAGAGACATAAAGGGTGACCAACAGAAAAATATTTAGAGGGTTTTTTTTTTAGAGTTTTTTTTCATCAGATGGTGACGACACGTCATTTAAACATCAAACATGAACTGATGTTGAGTCACTTTAGTTTAACACTGAAGGTGACATCAGAGGGCTGTGAGGACTGGTTAGTGACGGGGTCTAACTGCTGTTCTTCATCCTGCTTTCTTTTTTAACTCTGATTTTATACCAATAAAAGCCTGAAACAGAAACAGAGTTGAAATAAAAACACAGAAATGTAAAAGCACTAAAGCACGTCAGCAGAGCATGAAAATCTGAGGTGGAAAAACAGAAATGAAACATTGATGAGGAATTTTTCTGAAAGCCTCCAAAAAAACACAGATAGGGACGCGCTTTAATGGCTGTTAACAGACGGACTCTGAAATAAATCAATGAATAAATCAGAGCGGCAGCAGGGAGGTCTGATGTCATGACCGTCACATGTGACCTCTGCCCTCAAACGCAAGCAGCGTTCCACTGACGACCACTCGCTTCAGTTTAGGGGAATTTACCAACAAAAACTCGACTACAAAAGAAAAGTTACAAATTCAAGAGAACAAATCAGAAATGATCAAGAAAAGTGAGGAAATTTACCCCAAATGGAACCAATTTACTTGGAACAAGCTGAAAAATGAGGAACAAAATAAAATGGAAGAAGAAAAATAATTATCAGGAAAAAGTTGAAAATTTGTGATGAAAAGTCAGAAATGTGAGAGAAATATTTGAGAATATTTCAGAGAAAAATAAAGTTTTAATGTTTCTAAACTTGTGTTTTAGGTTCTAAAATGTTTAGTGGCTCTCAGCTGATTTTTGACCAAAATTCTGTCAAAGATAAAAAGTGGTTAATTGAGATGAAGAACAATCATTAATGAGAAAGAAACAGAACCTGTACTCCATAAGTAAACACGAGAACCAAACATCAAAGGGGACCAACTACAACAACGAGAACCAGAACCAGAACAGAGGAGCGCAGGTGACGTTCTCCAGGAGTTTCTGGTCTCCGTACCTTTAGTCTGTCCATCAAACATGAATGAAAAGCCTCGTGATGATTGAGGTTCGCTTCTCCGAGGAGCTTCAGATGTTTTCTGTGAGGAAGATGATGTTCTAAAAGGCCAAAGGTTCCTGTTTATGTGCCACCAGCTCAGTCGCCTCACTGAGCTCTGAGTTCTAAGTGATGTATGATGGGCGCCGTCATTCATTATTCAACACTTACATCCATGATTCATGCACAGTAAAATGAATAAATAAACGTGGAACAGGAACGTTATTAGAGCCAAACATCATCAGCCGTCAATCAACACAAACGTTCTGTCATGATGTTGAGTGCAGGTCAGTGCCGTGCTCGGGTCTCTAGATTGCTACTCTTTTTCTGTATATGTATACTGTATGTTCTGGATTTTCATTTATTATGGTTTGTGCTCTTATTTTGACAGCTCCATTTGCCACTTCCTCCTGTCAAATCTTTTCGCAGGTTGTCACAGCTGTTTAGTTGTCTCTAATTACTTTCTCACTCATGCATCACCCGATTCACATTTTGGTTCCCCCCTATTATTATTTAAGCTCGCTTGTGGGGTTCATTCCTCGCTGCGACCTCACATCGTGTAGACAGGAATCCCCCCGTCTGATTCCTGTTTGATTTTCTGCTCTGTACTCAGCCTCGCCTGGATAACAGTAAGTTACCCTTCATGGTTTTTCCGTTGTGTCTGTAAATCTGTAAGTCACCTTTTGTGGTTCTCTTTGATTGCCTTTTTGTAAGTTGCCCTTCATGGCTATTATTTGTGGTCTTCGTTATTAAATGTCCCTCTGATATACTCATTTCTAATCTTGTCCCTCCTAGTCACTCCCAATGAAAATCTTAGCATTTCAAACTCTGCCACCTCCAGCTCCATCTCCTGTCTTGTTGTCAGCACCACTGTCTCCAAACCATACATCATAGCAGGTCTCACTAATGTCTTGTAAATTTTCCCTTTCACGCTTGTTGCTACCCTTCTGTCACCAATCTCCCCTGACACTCCTCTCCACCCACTCCACCCTGCCTGTACTCTCTTCTTCACCTCTCTTGTGCATTTTCCATTGCTTTTGATGGTTGACCCCAGGTATTAAAACTCATCTACTTTCACTATCTCTACTCCTTCTATCTTTACCATTACACCTGCCTCCCTCTCATTCACACTCATGTATTCTGTCTTGCTTCTACTGACTTTGATTCCTCTTCTCTCCAGAACACACCTCCACCTCTCCAGGTTCTCTTCCACCTGCTCCCTACTCTGACTGCAGATCACAATGTCGTCTGCAAACATCATGGTCCACGGAGACTCCAGCCTGACTTCGTCTGTCAGCCTGTCCATCACCATGGAAACAAGAAGGGGCTCAGAGCTGATCCCTGATGTAATCCCAACTCGACCTTGAACCCAACTGTCACTCCTACAGCGCACCTCACGACCGTCTCGCTGTCCTCATACATGTCCTGCACCACCCTCACATACTTGTCTGCCACTCCTGACTTCCTCATACAGTACCACACTTCCTCTCTTGGCACCCTATCATCTGCTTTCTCTAGATCCACAAAGACACAGTGCAGCTCCTTCTGACCTTCTCTATACTTCTCCATCAGCACTCTTAGAGCAAACATTGCATCTGTAGTACTCTTTCATGGCATGAAACTGTACTGCTGCTCACTGATTGTCATCTCTCCTCTTAACTTGGCTTCAACAACTCTTTCCCATATCTTCAATTCACTACAGTATTTAATAAAGAACAGTAGTAAGAGTAAGTAACAGCAATGACACGGGTCCAGCTCTGTGTGTGTGTGTGTGTGTGAGTGAGAGAGAG